>OW119934.1:16933404-17533404 GCA_933210815.1 Meta bourneti | reverse complement strand
TGGTTGGTTTTTTATGGCACAAGGGCCAGATTTGGCCATGCTGCGCCAAACAATAGCTAGTTCATAACTGGTATTTATTTAGAGCGAGTCAGAAAGCCACGTAATAAAATTCAGTACAGTTGTGTATGTTGCAGTCGATTATAAAATCTAAATAAAGTTTACGAAACCAATGTCAGTAAGGAATAAAAATAAGTTTTTATGATGTGGGTCCATCAACAAGTCTGTTAAGGTAATAGGGGAGATACCAAATCGGTTTAGTCTATGATGATTAAAATTCCGGCATTCCGTCAATATGTGCTTTATGGAAAAAATACTATTGCATGATGAGCATAAAGGAGCTGGTTCTCCCAGCAGTAAATGTCTGTGGGTAAAAAAGGAATGTCCAATTCGGAGCCTTGTCAGTTTTACGTGATGATTTCTATTTAAGTTTGTTTTGCTGAATCCCTTTATAGATGGTTGAATATCATGAAGTTTGTTGTGGTTTTCCAAATCCCAAGCGGATTGCCAGGATGAATTTATGGCTTGGGTTAAAACACTATTAATGTCGTGAATCGGGACATTGGTTGGTTGGTTGGTTGGTTTTTTATGGCACAAGGGCCAGATTTGGCCATGCTGCGCCAAACAATGGCTAGTTCATAACTGGTATTTAATTAGAGCGAGTCAGAAAGCCACGTAATAAAATTCAGTACAGTTGTGTATGTTGCAGTCGATTATAAAATCTAAATAAAGTTTACGAAACCAATGTCAGTAAGGAATAAAAATAAGTTTTTATGATGTGGGTCCATCAACAAGTCTGTTAAGGTAATAGGGGAGATACCAAATCGGTTTAGTCTATGATGATTAAAATTCCGGCATTCCGCCAATATGTGCTTTATGGAAAAAATACTATTGCATGATGAGCATAAAGAGGAGCTGGTTCTCCCAGCAGTAAATGTCTGTGGGTAAAAAAGGAATGTCCAATTCGGAGCCTTGTCAGTTTTACGTGATGATTTCTATTTAAGTTTGTTTTGCTGAATCCCTTTATAGATGGTTGAATATCATGAAGTTTGTTATGGTTTTCCAAATCCCAAGCGGATTGCCAGGATGAATTTATGGCTTGGGTTAAAACACTATTAATGTCGTGAATCGGGACATTGGAGTTTATAATCAATGTTGCGTTTTTGGCTGCCAAATCCGCTTTCTCATTGCCCCGGATTCCCACATGCCCAGGAATCCAACAAAAGAATATCTGAAAATCATTTTCTGTTAATGTTAGGAGCAAATTCATTGCTTTTAAAACCAAGGAATGACTTTTATGTGTATAGTTTAATAGGGATTCGATACTACTTTTAGAGTCGGTATACAAGATCCAGTTTTTATTAGTGTGTGTAGAAATCGTTTTTAAGGCTAAAATTATTGCGTAGATCTCTGAAGTGAAGACACTGCAGCACCCATGCAATTTTCTAGCAATGGTTGTATTTTCAAAAACGGCCGCGGCTCCAACATTTGTCCCGTTCTTAGATCCGTCAGTAAAAACTGTTTTAAAAGATGAATATTTGTTTCTATGGGAATGGAATAATTGTAAATAAATGGTATCGGGGGTTGATGATTTGTTAAAATGTGAAAAGTCATTGATGGTAAGTAGATTTTTATCATTCCAAGGTGGAGGTTCGTTTTCTCTAGGAAATATTCCCAGATTGTCAACATTTAATGAATTCATTATGGTACGGACTCTAAAACCATGTGATGGTATGAATGAAGGTTTTAATGAGTAATGACTTCCAAATTTAGGGTTAGTTACTCTATTATGCAATGGGTGAGAAGGGTTGGCTTTAATCTTAAAATAGTATTTTAGGGCTCGCCTGTCATTATATATAAACTCTGGACTGGCGAAGTGCGAAAAGCTCCGAGGGATAATCGGAGGCCTTGGTGATGAATAGTATCCAGGGCTTGAAGAACAGACTTAGCAGAAGATCCATATATTACACTCCCATAATCGAGTTTCGATCGGACAACAGCTTTGTAAATTTTTAAAATTGAAATAAAATCAGCTCCCCAAGTTGTGTTACATAAAACCTATAAAATATTCAATGATTGGTTGCATTTTCGTTTCAATACTTTGATATGAGATCGAAAAGATAACTTCGAGTCAAAAATAATACCCAAAAATTTTATTTCTGGAACTACTGGAATAACAGTTCCGTCTAGTAAAAGTTCTGGATCAGGAAAAAGTCTGCGTCTTCTAGTAAAATGTACACATACAGTCTTTTGCGAAGAAAAAACAAAACCATTTTCGTTTGCCCACTTACTTACAATTCTAATAGCCGTTTGGAGTTGTCTTTCAATAAAAGGTACATTGATTCCAGAACAGAATATTTGGAAATCGTCTACAAAAAGCGTTCCGTGCACATATGGAGGAAGTTGTTTAATAATACCGTTGATTTTAATTATAAAAAGTATCACGTTAGAACGCTTCCTTGGGGAACACCCTCGTCCTGTGAAAAGTCATCTGATAAAATATTATTAATGCGAACGCTAAAGGTCCTTGTCAATAAAAAGTTTTGAATAAATAGTGGGAGATTTCCCAGAAAGCCCATCTCGTATAAGTCTCGCATTATGCCATATCGCCATGTCCTATCGTAAGCTTTCTCCATATCGAAGAAGACAGCTACCAAATGCTTCTTTGTGACGAATGTATCTCTGATAGAGGATTCCAGCATTAAGGCATTGTCGTAGGTGCTTCGTCCAAAACGGAATCCGCTTTGAAACTCCGATAGATGTTTTTCAGACTCAAGGACATGTATCAACCGAGCATTCACCATTCTTTCCATGACTTTGCAGATACAGCTTGTCAAGGCAATGGGTCGATAGTTATTAGGGTCTTGAGGATCCTTCCCAGGTTTCGGTATTGGAATAATAATAGCTCTGTGCCAGGTTGTCGGAAAATCTTGCTCTGTCGAAATTCTATTATAAAGAAGTAAAACATTTTGTAGTGAATCTTCATTGAGATGGGTCAACATGTCTAGATGAATATGATCGGGGCCCGGTGAAGTCGGGTGTGATTTTCTTAATGCATTTTTCAGTTCGAATGTGGTAAAATTACGATTGTAAGTTTTATGAGCGGATGATTGAAAGTTTAACGTCTTGCGTTCTTCACGTCGCTTATAATTAATAAAATCTTGGGGGTAAGAGCTCTCAAGAGATACCTTAGAAAAAGATTCTCCCAAGGTATCAGCAATTGTCTTAACGTCTGAAACGACTTGTCCATTGTGAAGTAAAAATGATATATTTGGGTTGTGATATTTGCCGGTAATTTTTCGAATTTTGCCCCATAGCTGTTTTGATGATATTCGACATTCAATTGAATTTATGTATTCTTGCCAGGATTCTTTTTGTCGCTGTCTCCTTAATTTTCGAGCTTCTGCTTTGGCCCGCTTGAAAACTATCAAATTCGAAGTGGTGGGATAACGTCTGAAGGTGTTCCATGCTTTTTTTTGGAATTTATGGGCTTGAGAGCATGCTTCATTCCACCAAGGCTTCCATAATTTAGGCATTTTACCCGATGTTTTGGGGATAGCCACATCTGCCGCCTTAATCAAGGTGTTTGTTATCATTTCAACGGCATCATTTATGTTAGGCATCAAGGTATCCGAACACGTTCGAGACCCTTTTTTTTTTAAATGTGGTATAGTAACATTTTAATGATATTTTTATGTTTAGTGTTATTAAGCAATAGCATTGGGCTATAAATATTTAAAATATATATTAATAATTTTGTAAAAATTATAATTATGTATGAAATTTTAAAGAAATTTGTCAAAAACTTCAAATGTGCTACATGAAAATCTATTCAACCAATTTGAAAAATGATACTACCAAAATAAACTATATGCATTTTTCTAGTGAATGAACTAGAATCAAAAGGATATTTAAATAAACAAAAATTTGACAAGCGGTCGAAAAATGAATACAAGATTTTTGATAGTTTTACAGTCATATTTCTTAAATAAATGGCCATAATTTAAAAACTTTTCAACTCAGCATAATTCTTTTAGTTCATTCACTAGAAAACATTATAAAGAACAAGTTCTCAAAGTTTTACGTGAATCCATCAATAACTTTTTGTGTTATAACATTTGAAGTGAGGAAATAGTGCATAAAAATTAATTTTGAGAAAAATGCATTTGAAGTGTTAATTGTTATGTTTTTAATTTAAATAAACAACTCACATAACTAGAATTCTCCACATTTATAAGTTATACATTCTTCTTGCTCATCTTTAACTAATTTTCTTTTCTTACTGAATCTATTTTTTTTTCTTGCCATCTTTACATTGGGTAAGGAATGCCGTTTTGATTCGACGATTCTTTCTTCGTCAAGCTGTCTAAACCCGTTTAATGTATTTACCCCCATATTTACACCAATTCCTTTTAGAACATGTAACAATTCTTGAAATCCCTTATTGAATTGTATAACAGCCATGTTTGCTCCTAATTTTAAGGTTTGTAGCTCCACAAAGACTTCTTTGGGGATGAATTTCCACAGAACGCCATTGAAACTCTCATTGGCATTCTGTGTTTTCCCATGTAAACATTTTATCAATAACTTCCTATCACACAATTGCATGTAGATAGGCTTGATAATATTTATAATGTTCTTTGGGAGCCCTTTGGATTTGTCCTGATACGTTTCTCCATTTGACGCAGCTTTTTGAAATTTACACCAGCTGTCGGGTCCCACAGGACACTGGCCGTGCATTGGCTGGTTTGAATTTGAGCAGCAGTGGTAGAATGCAGCTATTACAGCAGTTTGCATTCCTTGCAAGTTATTAACATTGCTTCGAATTGCAATGCCGTAATAGTTTTGAAGCTTGTCGATAAAAGTGTCAGTCAATTTTCCTCGACCTCCTAGACCTTTCTGTTTTGATTTTATTTTTCTGAGTCTTGAGCCAACACGTTTCTGTATGTGCCCTATACACTCATATTTTGTGACGCTGCACTCACCGTAAACATCTTTAACAGCATCATACCCTTTCGAGTCTCCATCACCATAAAAATCTGTGTATTGCAGTTTTCTTATGTGAGAGGATCGCTCGAAAATTCTGTAAATGCCAATAGGTTCCATGGCACCAGACGACCCTGCATGCTTATTACAGATGTGAGGGTTTTCTTTTTTATTAGTTCTGCAAAATCTGCAAATTTTCGACATAACCTCAATATCGAGTACTTTCCCGTTAACAATTGATATAGCGGTAACGCATCCATTTACAGATGAATGTCCCCTTCGTTGCCACGTTCCATCGACGGACACACCACACTGAACAATTTCATCGACTTCCTTTGCTTTTCTAATTTCAAGGGAAGCCTCATCCATCGTTTTACATGCAATATCTTCAGCAGCACAACTGAGTTTTCTTTCAATGGCTCTGTATGCTATTTTAGGTTGGTTGGTTGGTTGGTTTTTTATGGCACAAGGGCCAGATTTGGCCATGCTGCGCCAAACAATAGCTAGTTCATAACTGGTATTTAATTAGAGCGAGTCAGAAAGCCACGTAATAAAATTCAGTACAGTTGTGTATGTTGCAGTCGATTATAAAATCTAAATAAAGTTTACGAAACCAATGTCAGTAAGGAATAAAAATAAGTTTTTATGATGTGGTTCCATCAACAAGTCTGTTAAGGTAATAGGGGAGATACCAAATCGGTTTAGTCTATGACGATTAAAATTCCGGCATTCCGTCAATATGTGCTTTATGGAAAAAATACTATTGCATGATGAGCATAAAGAGGAGCTGGTTCTCCCAGCAGTAAATGTCTGTGGGTAAAAAAGGAATGTCCAATTCGGAGCCTTGTCAGTTTTACGTGATGATTTCTATTTAAGTTTGTTTTGCTGAATCCCTTTATAGATGGTTGAATATCATGAAGTTTGTTATGGTTTTCCAAATCCCAAGCGGATTGCCAGGATGAATTTATGGCTTGGGTTAAAACACTATTAATGTCGTGAATCGGGACATTGGAGTTTATAATCAATGTTGCGTTTTTGGCTGCCAAATCCGCTTTCTCATTGCCCCGGATTCCCACATGCCCAGGAATCCAACAAAAGAATATCCGAAAATCATTTTCTGTTAATGTTAGGAGCAAATTCATTGCTTTTAAAACCAAGGAATGACTTTTATGTGTATAGTTTAATAGGGATTCGATACTGCTTTTAGAGTCGGTATACAAGATCCAGTTTTTATTAGTGTGTGTAGAAATCGTTTTTAAGGCTAAAATTATTGCGTACATCTCTGAAGTGAAGACACTGCAGCACCCATGCAATTTTCTAGCAATGGTTGTATTATCAAAAACGGCCGCGGCACCAACATTTGTCCCGTTCTTAGATCCGTCAGTAAAAACTGTTTTAAAAGATGAATATTTGTTTCTATGGGAATGGAATAATTGTAAATAAATGGTATCGGGGGTTGATGATTTGTTAAAATGGGAAAAGTCATTGATGGTAAGTAGATTTTTATCATTCCAAGGTGGAGGTTCGTTTTCTCTAGGAAATATTCCCAGATTGTCAACATTTAATGAATTCATTATGGTACGGACTCTAAAACCAAGTGATGGTATGAATGAAGGTTTTAATGAGTAATGACTTCCAAATTTAGGGTTAGTTACTCTATTATGCAATGGGTGAGAAGGGTTGGCTTTAATTTTAAAATAGTATTTTAGGGTAAGTTTCTCACGTCGATGTCTTAAATCCGGCTCGCCTGTCATTATATATAAACTCTGGACTGGCGAAGTGCGAAAAGCTCCGAGGGATAATCGGAGGCCTTGGTGATGAATAGTATCCAGGGCTTGAAGAACAGACTTAGCAGAAGATCCATATATTACACTCCCATAATCGAGTTTCGATCGGACAACAGCTTTGTAAATTTTTAAAATTGAAATAAAATCAGCTCCCCAAGTTGTGTTACATAAAACCTTTAAAATATTCAATGATTGGTTGCATTTTCGTTTCAATACCTTGATATGAGGTCGAAAAGATAACTTCGAGTCAAAAATAATACCCAAAAATTTTATTTCTGGAACTACTGGAATAACAGTTCCGTCGAGTAAAAGTTCTGGATCAGGAAAAAGTCCGCGTCTTCTAGTAAAATGTACACATACAGTCTTTTGCGAAGAAAAAACAAAACCATTTTCGTTTGCCCACTTACTTACAATTCTAATAGCCGTTTGGAGTTGTCTTTCAATAAAAGGTACATTGATTCCAGAACAGAATATTTGGAAATCGTCTACAAAAAGCGTTCCGTGCACATATGGAGGAAGTTGTTTAATGATACCGTTGATTTTAATTATAAAAAGTATCACGCTTAGAACGCTTCCTTGGGGAACACCCTCGTCCTGTGAAAAGTCATCTGATAAAATATTATTAATGCGAACGCTAAAGGTCCTTGTCAATAAAAAGTTTTGAATAAATAGTGGGAGATTTCCCAGAAAGCCCATCTCGTATAAGTCTCGCATTATGCCATATCGCCATGTCCTATCGTAAGCTTTCTCCATATCGAAGAAGACAGCTACCAAATGCTTCTTTGTGACGAATGTATCTCTGATAGAGGATTCCAGCATTAAGGCATTGTCGTAGGTGCTTCGTCCAAAACGGAATCCGCTTTGAAACTCCGATAGATGTTTTTCAGACTCAAGGACATGTATCAACCGAGCATTCACCATTCTTTCCATGACTTTGCAGATACAGCTTGTCAAGGCAATGGGTCGATAGTTATTAGGGTCTTGAGGATCCTTCCCAGGTTTCGGTATTGGAATAATAATAGCTCTGTGCCAGGTTGTCGGAAAATCTTGCTCTGTCCAAATTCTATTATAAAGAAGTAAAATATTTCGTAATGAATCTTCATTGAGATGGGTCAACATGTCTAGATGAATATGATCGGGGCCCGGTGAAGTCGGGTGTGATTTTCTTAATGCATTTTTCAGTTCTAATGTGGTAAAATTACGATTGTAAGTTTTATGAGCGGTTGGTTGAAAGTTTAACGTCTTGCGTTCTTCACGTCGCTTATAATTAATAAAATCTTGGGGGTAAGAGCTCTCATGAGATACCTTAGAAAAAGATTCTCCCAAGGTATCAGCAATTGTCTTAACGTCTGAAACGACTTGTCCATTTTGAAGTAAAAATGATATATTTGGATTACGATATTTGCCGGTAATTTTTCGAATTTTTCCCCATAGCTGTTTTGATGATATTCGACATTCGATTGTATTTACGTATTCATGCCAGGATTCTTTTTGTCGCTGTCTCCTTAATTTTCGAGCTTCTGCTTTAGCCCGCTTGAAAACTATCAAATTCGAAGTGGTGGGATAACGTCTGAAGGTGTTCCATGCTTTTTTTTGGAATTTATGGGCTTGAGAGCATGCTTCATTCCACCAAGGCTTCCATAATTTAGGCATTTTACCCGATGTTTTGGGGATAGCCACATCTGCCGCCTTAATCAAGGTGTTCGTTATCATTTCAACGGCATCATTTATGCTAGGCATCATAACCATGTTGTCGGAAATGTTTGATTCCACCTGATATCGAGTCCAATCCGCTTTCTCAAATATATATCGCACAGGTCGTCTGGGTAGTAAAACGTCATTGCAGTTATATGTTAAAATGATTGGAAAGTGATCGCTATTGTGCAGATCATTGTCAATTTTAAAGTCCCAAAATGAAAGCAAAGTAGGGGAGCATATTGCAAGGTCCAGGGTGTGAAAGGTTTGGGTCGGAGTATGGAAGTATGTATGACTGGAATCATTTAAAAGGCAGAGACAATGGTCATCCATCAATTTTTCAATTTGTTGTCCTTTTGTGTTAAAATCATTACTTCCCCAAAGAGGGTTGTGTCCGTTAAAATCCCCCATGATGAAGTATGGAGACGGAAGTTGCGTTATTAAATCATTTAGTTCCTGCTGACTAACGTTTTCATTTGGGGGTAGATATATGCAGCAGATTGTTATTAAAAATTTAATATGAAGTTGAATGGCTATTGCTTGAATGCTCGTATTTAAAGAAATTCTTCTGGATGGGAAATTCTGCAAGGTCATTATAGCCACGCCGCCCGAAGCGCGTGCACCGTGGATGTAATCATTTCTTATTAAATTATAATTTTTAACATTCATTGTGTTAGTAGGCGTTAAGTATGTTTCTTGAAGGGCTAGGCAAACAGGGTTAAAATTATTTATTAGAGATTTGATATCGTCGATATGTGTACGAAAACCATGACAGTTCCAAGTTAGGAGATTAATAGCCATTTATTTTTTAAAAATTAGAGCCCTTTTCAATGTCTTTTGAAATAAAGGTTGGGTGGTTTTATTTGGAAGGTTTTTTGTAAAATCTAGAACCTTTTCTAAAAAATGCAGCGTTCTCGTCAATACCGTCCTCTCCAAACTCCATGTCTGAGTCCGTGGAAGGGTGTAAATCTATTTCGGTATCCGGTAATTTTGAGTGATCTCTAGAGTTCCGGGGAGTAAGTTTGTCTTTCTTACTTTGCTTTTTTTTATTTTGTTCTATTGACGTTGTTGGGTTCGGCTTGAAGATTTTTGTTGCTGGTGTGGTTCTCTGTTGCGGCAGGTTTGAGGGTTTACTTGTAACTTTGTCAATTGATTTTGGGCTTAAGCTATGGGATTGCTGATTTGATTTGGTTGGTTGATAATTATAAGGAGTAGAGTTTATTTGCGTTTCTGCATTTACTTTATTAGATGTAAAATCTGAATTATATGTTTGGGTGCTTATTGTTTTGCTAGTTTTAATGACGGATGCATATGAGGTGTTAGGACGAGGTGTACGAGATTCTATAAATTTTCTAGCTTCGGGAAAGGATAGATTTTTGGTAACTCTTAATGTTTGGATTTCTTTTTCCTGTATCCAACGAGGGCAAGTTTTTGAATACGCAGCATGATTTCCCTGGCAATTAACACAATGTTCGATTTCGGAGCATGTAGAACTGTCGTGACCGGGCTTTGCGCAACGTGCACAGATGGTTGCTGATGCTCGACATGCTGTTTTAGCATGTCCAAATCTCTGGCATAAAAAGCATCGCAGTGGGCTTGGAATGAAAGGCCTCACGTCGCAGCACAAGTAACCGGCTTTTATTTTTGTTGGCATAACAGGAGAATCGAAGGTCAGAACAACATTTCTTGATGGAATGAAATTAGTATCTCGCCTCATCATGATTCTTTTGGCTGCTATAACTTTTTGGTCTTTTAGTTCAGCGACAAATTCTTCGTCGGACACCATTGCGAGTTCTTGCGAAGATATAACTCCTCGGGTATAGTTTAAAGTTTTGTGTGGAAAGACTTGAATTTCAACGTCCCCAAAGTTTTTAATATTTAATAATTTTCCTGATTGAACTTCTGATTTTGATTCAATTAAAAGGTCTCCGGATTTCAATTTTTTAACACTATTAACTTCTCCAGCTGCATTTTTTATATATTTTTCTATTAGAAATGGTGACATTTTTGTTAATTTACCGGATTCGTTGTGTATAATAAGAAATTTAGGAACTGATTTTTTTGGTTCAGGAATTGCGGAAATGACAGGTGTAACCGTTTCAATACATGATTCACTAATATGATTTTCGTTGACATTGTTAATGGTGTTTGACGGATCAAAGCCTCCGTCAGGGCAAGAAGTTTTAGGTTCCATGAATATTAGAAAATAAAATTCATCCTGGTGTGCCCCCGCCCACCATGGAGCCCAACCAGGGGAAGCAGTATCCGGCAGTTGTCCAGCAACAGATCTCGGAACCGCTTCAGGAGTAACAACCAGAATATAGTGCCGTAGTGTCGGAATGTGGATCCGCCAGTTCGCCCAGGGCATCCCTAGCTACAGCACTAACCCTAAATACCCAATATCATTGGAGTCCAACACGACAGAGGGACCAAGCGCTCTGACGTGGTGAACCCCAGAGAAATTAGGTGAGCCGATTGACCAGAGCGGGCTCACTCCAGCCACCCGTCTACGCAGAAGCATGGACCAAAGGGCACGCATCAGGTACCCCAGGACTCCACTTTCCCCCGATACGGGACGCCGCACACGGCAAACATGCGGGTCAGAAAAACGTACTGACGTCTTTTAAAAGAATCATAAAAAGGAATAAATGATAATTTAGAAACAAATAGAACTTAACACAACTAAAAAGGTATTCTATGATACGTAATAACATAGGTGATTAACATATTTTTTAAATAACAAAAGAGTGAATTTAAGGTGTTTTTCAATGTAAAGAAATTTTAATGGTTTCCGAATCGCAAGACGTGAAATGGAGAAAAAGGAGGGGTGGGGAATAGGGTAGTGGGATGAAGGTAGAGAAAGATCGCTTAGGTATCCCGGGAGCGCGACCCCCGTGTTCACCAAAGACAGCAAACCCCTGGGAAAGAAAATGATCACTCAGGTACCCCGGGATTGTGAAGCCCGTACAAACCTAAAGAAGGAATGCCCCTGGGGGCGTATGCTGTTTTAGATAGAGTGTTAAGGTTAAGAGCTGGACACAGTTTTCTTGCTGCAGAATGTCCTTTCCCAAGAAGTCTGAGGCCAAAAACAAGTGCAACATTAATGCGATGCATTTTGTTAACCTTTTCAGTAGTGCAAAAAGAATGTAAATAATCACAGTTTTGGCATTTCAATGTCATAGTTGAAGCCAATCCAAACACAGAATCTTGAACGAGAGTTACACCACTTTTGAAGCAAACAGGACAACACAGAGAAGAAATTATACAGCTTAGAATTTTGAAATTAAAAATAATGTTATGATTATCACTTTCTGGAACATCTGTTGGTGCCGAATCACTCTGAAGTTTCGATTCACTCGCAGTTGGAGCAGCTGTTTCTACAGACACATCATTGTCCCTGGACACTTTATTGAATCTATTGCCTTTGAATTTTCGTTTATGAGAAACACTTCTATTTCTTCTATTGCCCATAATTGCAAATTCACCGATAAATATTCCACAAAATAAATAAAATATTATTACTAATAGAATTCTAATTTTCAGTTTGAAGTGTATCGTTTGCTCTCTTGCTTTTACTGTGTGTAAACAATTTTGTTCTTCCCTTCTCTTCAAAAATGCTCACAAAATTTCCAAAAAAAACCTATTTAAGCATTTAAGAAACCTTTCTAAAATTACATTTGTAAAAAAAAGTAAGTTTTAAATTTAAATTTTGACAGGTTTTTGTTCTTTTCACGGCCACTTCCGGTGTTTTCCATACCTACTTCCGGTTTTTCCGCCTTGATTAAAATCTTAATATCTCTGCAACTAATTAACTTAGAGACAAAATCAAATATATTTTGGAAAGTCAAATAAATGCACTATCAAATGAGATCAAAACCTTTTTTTGGAATTTTTGGTCAAAAATGACATTTTCAACGTGTTCGGATACCTTAACCATGTTGTCCGAAATGTTTGATTCCACCTGATATCGAGTCCAATCCGCTTTCTCAAATATATATCGCACAGGTCGTCCGGGTAGTAAAACGTCATTGCAGTTATATGTTAAAATGATTGGAAAGTGATCGCTATTGTGCAGATCATTGCTTTCATTTTGGGACTTTAAAATTGACAAAGTAGGGGAGCATATTGCAAGGTCCAGGGTGTGAAAGGTTTGGGTCGGAGTATGGAAGTATGTATGACTGGAATCATTTAAAAGGCAGAGACAATGATCATCCATCAATTTTTCAATTTGTTGTCCTTTTGTGTTAAAATCATTACTTCCCCAAAGAGGGTTGTGTCCGTTAAAATCCCCTATGATGAAGTATGGAGACGGAAGTTGCGTTATTAAATCATTTAGTTCCTGCTGACTAACGCTTTCATTTGGGGGTAGATATATGCAGCAGATTGTTATTAAAAATTTAATATGAAGTTGTATGGCTATTGCTTGAATGCTCGTATTTAATGAAATTCTTCTGGATGGGAAATTCTGCAAGGTCATTATAGCCACGCCGCCCGAAGCGCGTGCACCGTGGATGTAATCATTTCTTATTAAATTGTAATTTTTAACATTCATTGTGTTAGTAGGCGTTAAGTATGTTTCTTGAAGGGCTAGGCAAACAGGGCTAAAATTATTTATTAAAGATTTGATATCGTCGATATGTGTACGGAAACCATGACAGTTCCAAGTTAGGAAATTAATAGTCATTTTATTCTTTAAAAGTTTAGAGCCCTTTTCAATCTCTTCTGAAACAAAGGTTGGGTGGTTTTATTTGGAAGGTTTTTTATAAAATCTAGAACCTTTCCTAAAAAATGCAGCGTTCTCGTCAATACTGTCATCTCCAAACTCCATGTCTGAGCCCGTGGAAGGGTGTAAATCTATTTCGGTATCGGGTAATTTTGAGGGGTCTTTAGAGTTCCGGGGAGTAGGTTTGTCTTTCTTACTTTGCTTTTTTTTATTTTGTTCTATTGACGTTGTTGGGTTCGGCTTGAAGATTTTTGTTGCTGGTGCGGTTCTCTGTTGCGGCAGGTTTGAGGGTTTACTATTTTGTGGCAGCTTATTGGTAGGTCTATCATTTGCTTTGTTCTTATTTGATTCTGGTTTTGTGCTATGGATTTGAGGTTGAGTATTGACTGAATGAAAGAGATCTGGAGTTGAATTAATTTGAGTTTCTGTATCTATTTTGTTTGATATACTGGGGGAGTCATCAGTTTGGGTGGCTATTGTGTGGGTGGTTTTAATTACAGAAGCATATGAAGCGTTAATTCGTGGTGAGCGAAGTTCAACTATTTTACGAGCTTCGAGAAATGAAAGGTTTCGTGTTACTTTTATTGTTTGTATTTCTTTTTCTTTTATCCATCTTGGACATATCCTTGAGTATGCGGCATGGTTTCCCTGGCAATTGAAACAATGTTCAGACTCAGTGCAGTCTGAACTGTCATGCCCAGGTTTTGCGCAGCGTGCACAGATGGTGGCAGGTGTACGGCACGAGGTTTTTGCGTGCCCAAACCGCTGGCATTTGAAACATCGAACGGGGTTCGGGACAAAAGCTCGAACCTCTCAGCACAAGTACCCAGCTTTCACTTTCGTTGGCATAACGGGGGAGTCGAAAGTTAGGATCACATTTTTGGATGGTATGTAGCTGTCATTTTGTCTGAGCATTATCCTTTTAGCGGCTATTTCTTTTTGGTCTCTCAATTCAAAAACGAATTCTTCTTCAGAAACCATTAACAGTTCTTCAGAAGATATAACGCCTTTTGTATAATTTAATGACCTGTGCGGAAAAACTGTTACCTCTACTTCACCAAAATTTTTAATGTTTAGTAGTTTTGCAGACTGTATAAAAGAATTTGACTCAATCAATAGGTCTCCAGATTTCAATTTCTTAACATTTTTAACTTCACCAGCAGAATGTTTTATATATTTTTCAATTAAAAAGGGGGACATTTTTGCTAATTTGTCAGAATCGTTATGGATAATTAGAAATTTCGGAATTGATTTTTCAGGTAGATTATCTTGCAAAGAGTTCTCGATATTTTCATTTTCAATTGACTTTTTATGTAAAGCATGCTCGTTGATTTCGTCGCACTTAGAGGTTGACGGGTTAAGGCCTCCGTCTGGCCATAAATTTGAAGATGACATGGTTGGTTGGTTGGTTGGTTGGTTTTTTATGGCACAAGGGCCAGATTTGGCCATGCTGCGCCAAACAATAGCTAGTTCATAACTGGTATTTAGTTAGAACGAGTCAGAAAGCTACGTAATAAAATTCAGTACAGTTGTGTATGTTGCAGTCGATTATGAAATCTAAATAAAGTTTACGAAACCAATGTCAGTAAGGAATAAAAATAAGTTTTTATGATGTGGGTCCATCAACAAGTCTGTTAAGGTAATAGGGGAGATACCAAATCGGTTTAGTCTATGATGATTAAAATTCCGGCATTCCGTCAATATGTGCTTTATGGAAAAAATACTATTGCATGATGAGCATAAAGGAGCTGGTTCTCCCAGCAGTAAATGTCTGTGGGTAAAAAAGGAATGTCCGATTCGGAGCCTTGTCAGTTTTACGTGATGACTTCTATTTAAGTTTGTTTTGCTGAATCCCTTTATAGATGGTTGAATATCATGAAGTTTGTTATGGTTTTCCAAATCCCAAGCGGATTGCCAGGATGAATTTATGGCTTGGGTTAAAACACTATTAATGTCGTGAATCGGGACATTGGAGTTTATAATCAGTGTTGCGTTTTTGGCTGCCAAATCTGCTTTCTCATTGCCCCGGATTCCCACATGCCCAGGAATCCAACAAAAGAATATCCGAAAATCATTTTCTGTTAATGTAAGGAGCAAATTAATTGCTTTTAAAACCAAGGAATGACTTTTATGTGTACAGTTTAAAAGGGATTCGATACTGCTTTTAGAGTCGGTATACAAGATCCAGTTTTTATTAGTGTGTGTAGAAATCGTTTTTAAGGCTAAAATTATTGCGTACATCTCTGAAGTGAAGACACTGCAGCACCCATGCAATTTTCTAGCAATGGTTGTATTATCAAAAACGGCCGCGGCTCCAACATTTGTCCCGTTCTTAGATCCGTCAGTAAAAACTGTTTTAAAAGATGAATATTTGTTTCTATGGGAATGGAATAATTGTAAATAAATGGTATCGGGGGTTGATGATTTGTTAAAATGTGAAAAGTCATTGATGGTAAGTAGATTTTTATCATTCCAAGGTGGAGGTTCGTTTTCTCTAGGAAATATTCCCAGATTGTCAACATTTAATGAATTCATTATGGTACGGACTCTAAAACCAAGTGACGGTATGAATGAAGGTTTTAATGAGTAATGACTTCCAAATTTAGGGTTAGTTACACTATTATGCAATGGGTGAGAAGGGTTGGCTTTAATCTTAAAATAGTATTTTAGGGTAAGTTTCTCACGTCGATGTCTTAAATCCGGCTCGCCTGTCATTATATATAAACTCTGGACTGGCGAAGTGCGGAAAGCTCCGAGGGATAATCGGAGGCCTTGGTGATGAATAGTATCCAGGGCTTGAAGAACAGACTTAGCAGAAGATCCATATATTACACTCCCATAATCGAGTTTCGATCGGACAACAGCTTTGTAAATTTTTAAAATTGAAATAAAATCAGCTCCCCAAGTTGTGTTACATAAAACCTTTAAAATATTCAATGATTGGTTGCATTTTCGTTTCAATACCTTGATATGAGGTCGAAAAGATAACTTCGAGTCAAAAATAATACCCAAAAATTTTATTTCTGGAACTACTGGAATAACAGTTCCGTCGAGTAAAAGTTCTGGATCAGGAAAAAGTCCGCGTCTTCTAGTAAAATGTACACATACAGTCTTTTGCGAAGAAAAAACAAAACCATTTTCGTTTGCCCACTTTCTTACAATTCTAATAGCCGTTTGGAGTTGTCTTTCAATAAAAGGTACATTGATTCCAGAACAGAATATTTGGAAATCGTCTACAAAAAGCGTTCCGTGCACATATGGAGGAAGTTGTTTAATAATACCGTTGATTTTAATTATAAAAAGTATGACGCTTAGAACGCTTCCTTGGGGAACACCCTCGTCCTGTGAAAAGTCATCTGATAAAATATTATTAATGCGAACGCTAAAGGTCCTTGTCAATAGAAAGTTTTGAATAAATAGTGGGAGATTTCCCAGAAAGCCCATCTCGTATAAGTCTCGCATTATGCCATATCGCCATGTCCTATCGTAAGCTTTCTCCATATCGAAGAAGACAGCTACCAAATGCTTCTTTGTGACGAATGTATCTCTGATAGAGGATTCCAGCATTAAGGCATTGTCGTAGGTGCTTCGTCCAAAACGGAATCCGCTTTGAAACTCCGATAGATGTTTTTCAGACTCAAGGACATGTATCAACCGAGCATTCACCATTCTTTCCATGACTTTGCAGATACAGCTTGTCAAGGCAATGGGTCGATAGTTATTAGGGTCTTGAGGATCCTTCCCAGGTTTCGGAATTGGAATAATAATAGCTCTGTGCCAGGTTGTCGGAAAATCTTGCTCTGTCCAAATTCTATTATAGAGAAGTAAAACATTTCGTAATGAATCTTCATTGAGATGGGTCAACATGTCTAGATGAATATGATCGGGGCCCGGTGAAGTCGGGTGTGATTTCCTTAATGCATTTTTCAGTTCTAATGTGGTAAACTTACGATTGTAAGTTTTATGAGCGGATGGTTGAAAGTTTAACGTCTTGCGTTCTTCACGTCGCTTATAATTAATAAAATCTTGGGGGTAAGAGCTCTCATGAGATACCTTAGAAAAAGATTCTCCCAAGGTATCAGCAATTGTCTTAACGTCTGAAACGACTTGTCCATTTTGAAGTAAAAACGATATATTTGGATTACGATATTTGCCGGTAATTTTTCGAATTTTTCCCCATAGCTGTTTTGATGATATTCGACATTCAATTGTATTTACGTATTCTTGCCAGGATTCTTTTTGTCGCTGTCTCCTTAATTTTCGAGCTTCTGCTTTAGCCCGCTTGAAAACTATCAAATTCGAAGTGGTGGGATAACGTCTGAAGGTGTTCCATGCTTTTTTTTGGAATTTATGGGCTTGAGAGCATGCTTCATTCCACCAAGGCTTCCATAATTTAGGCATTTTACCCGATGTTTTGGGGATAGCCACATCTGCCGCCTTAATCAAGGTGTTCGTTATCATTTCAACGGCATCATTTATGCTAGGCATCATAACCATGTTGTCGGAAATGTTTGATTCCACCTGATATCGAGTCCAATCCGCTTTCTCAAATATATATCGCACAGGTCGTCTGGGTAGTAAAACGTCATTGCAGTTATATGTTAAAATGATTGGAAAGTGATCGCTATTGTGCAGATCATTGTCAATTTTAAAGTCCCAAAATGAAAGCAAAGTAGGGGAGCATATTGCAAGGTCCAGGGTGTGAAAGGTTTGGGTCGGAGTATGGAAGTATGTATGACTGGAATCATTTAAAAGGCAGAGACAATGGTCATCCATCAATTTTTCAATTTGTTGTCCTTTTGTGTTAAAATCATTACTTCCCCAAAGAGGGTTGTGTCCGTTAAAATCCCCCATGATGAAGTATGGAGACGGAAGTTGAGTTATTAAATCATTTAGTTCCTGCTGACTAACGCTTTCATTTGGGGGTAGATATATGCAGCAGATTGTTATTAAAAATTTAATATGAAGTTGAATGGCTATTGCTTGAATGCTCGTATTTAAAGAAATTCTTCTGGATGGGAAATTCTGCAAGGTCATTATAGCCACGCCGCCCGAAGCGCGTGCACCGTGGATGTAATCATTTCTTATTAAATTATAATTTTTAACATTCATTGTGTTAGTAGGCGTTAAGTATGTTTCTTGAAGGGCTAGGCAAACAGGGTTAAAATTATTTATTAGAGATTTGATATCGTCGATATGTGTACGAAAACCATGACAGTTCCAAGTTAGGAGATTAATAGCCATTTATTTTTTAAAAATTAGAGCCCTTTTCAATGTCTTCTGAAATAAAGGTTGGGTGGTTTTATTTGGAAGGTTTTTTGTAAAACCTAGAACCTTTCCTAAAAAATGCAGCGTTCTCGTCAATACCGTCCTCTCCAAACTCCATGTCTGAGTCCGTGGAAGGGTGTAAATCTATTTCAGTATCCGGTAATTTTGAGTGATCTCTAGAGTTCCGGGGAGTAAGTTTGTCTTTCTTACTTTGCTTTTTTTTATTTTGTTCTATTGACGTTGTTGGGTTCGGCTTGAAGATTTTTGTTGCTGGTGCGGTTCTCTGTTGCGGCAAGTTTGAGGGTTTACTTGTAACTTTGTCACTTGATTTTGGGCTTACGCTATGGGATTGCTGATTTGATTTGGTTGGTTGATAATTATAAGGAGTAGAGTTTATTTGCGTTTCTGCATTTACTTTATTAGATGTAAAATCTGAATTATATGTTTGGGTGCTTATTGTTTTGCTAGTTTTAATGACGGATGCATATGAGGTGTTAGGACGAGGTGTACGAGATTCTATAAATTTTCTAGCTTCGGGAAAGGATAGATTTTTGGTAACTCTTAATGTTTGGATTTCTTTTTCCTGTATCCAACGAGGGCAAGTTTTTGAATACGCAGCATGATTTCCCTGGCAATTAACACAATGTTCGATTTCGGAGCATGTAGAACTGTCGTGACCGGGCTTTGCGCAACGTGCACAGATGGTTGCTGATGCTCGACATGCTGTTTTAGCATGTCCAAATCTCTGGCATAAAAAGCATCGCAGTGGGCTTGGAACGAAAGGCCTCACGTCGCAGCACAAGTAACCGGCTTTAATTTTTGTTGGCATAACAGGAGAATCGAAGGTCAGAACAACATTTCTTGATGGAATGAAATTAGAGTCTCGCCTCATCATGATTCTTTTGGCTGCTATAACTTTTTGATCTTTTAATTCAGCGACAAATTCTTCGTCGGACACCATTGAGAGTTCTTGGGATGAGATTACTCCTCGGGTATAGTTAAGGGTTCTGTGCGGAAAGACTTGAATTTCGACGTCCCCAAAGTTTTTAATATTTAGTAATTTTCCTGATTGTGTTTCTGATTTGGATTCTATCAATAGGTCTCCGGATTTCAATTTTTTAACATTTTTTACTTCATCAGCTGCATTTTTAATGTATTTTTCGATTAGAAATGGTGACATTTTTGTTAATTTACCGGATTCGTTGTGTATAATAAGAAATTTAGGAACTGATTTTTTTGGTTCAGGAATTGCGGAAATGACAGGTGTAACCGTTTCTATACATGATTCACTGTTATGATTTTCGTTGACTTGGTTAATAGTGTTTGACGGATCAAAGCCTCCGTCAGGGCAAGAAGTTTTAGGTTCCATAAATATTAGGAAATAAAATTCATCCTGGTGTGCCCCCGCCCACCATGGAGCCCAACCAGGGGAAGCAGTATCCGGCAGTTGTCCAGCAACAGATCTCGGAACCGCTTCAGGAGTCACAAACAGAATATAGTGCCGTAGTGTCGGAATGTGGATCCGCCAGTTCGCCCAGGGCATCCCTAGCTACAGCACTAACCCTAAATACCCAATATCATTGGAGTCCAACACGACAGAGGGACCAGGCGCTCTGACGTGGTGAACCCCAGAGAAATTAGGTGAGCCGATTGACCAGAGCGGGCTCACTCCAGCCACCCGTCTACGCAGAAGCATGGACCAAAGGGCACGCATCAGGTACCCCAGGACTCCACTTTCCCCCGATACGGGACGCCGCACACGGCAAACATGCGGGTCAGAAAAACGTACTGACGTCTTTTAAAAGAATCATAAAAAGGAATAAATGATAATTTAGAAGCAAATAGAACTTAACACAACTAAAAAGGTAATTTATGATACGTAATAACATAGGTGATTAACATATTTTTTAAATAACAAAAGAGTGAATTTAAGGTGTTTTTCAATGTAAAGAAATTTTAATGGTTTCCGAATCGCAAGACGTGAAATGGAGAAAAAGGAGGGGTGGGGAATAGAGTAGTGGGATGAAGGTAGAGAAAGATCGCTTAGGTATCCCGGGAGCGCGACCCCCGTGTTCACCAAAGACAGCAAACCCCTGGGAAAGAAAAAGATCACTCAGGTACCCCGGGATTGTGAAGCCCGTACAAACCTAAAGAAGGAATGCCCCTGGGGGCTGAAGATGACATGAGGATGGAATATTTGTTCATTCTGGTGCGCCCCCGCCCGCCATGGAGCCCAACCAGGGGAGGCAGCATCCGGCAGTTGTCCAGCAACAGATCTCGGAGCTGCCTCAGAGGTAGCACCAAAATATAGTGCCGCCGTGTCGGGATGTGAATCCGCCAGTTCGCCCAGGGCACCCCTAGCGACAGCACTAACACTAAATACCCAATAGCATTGGAGTTCAGCACGACAGAGGGACCAAGCGCTCTGACGTGGTGAACCCCAGAGAAATTAGGTGAGCCGATTGACCAGAGCGGGCTCACTCCAGCCACCCGTCTACGCAGAAGCATGGACCAAAGGGCACGCATCAGGTACCCCAGGACTCCACTTTCCCCCGATACGGGACGCCGCACACGGCAAACATGCGGGTCAGAAAAACGTACTGACGTCTTTTAAAAGAATCATAAAAAGGGAATAAATGACAATTTAGAAATAGAACTTAACACAACTAAAAAGGTATTCTATGATACGTAATAACATAGGTGATTAACATAATTTTTAAATAACAAAAGAGTGAATTTAAGGTGTTTTTCAATGTTAAGAAATTTTAATGGTTTCCGAATCGCAAGACGTGAAATGGAGAAAAAGGAGGGGTGGGGAATAGAGTAGTGGGATGAAGGTAGAGAAAGATCGCTTAGGTATCCCGGGAGCGCGACCCCCGTGTTCACCAAAGACAGCAAACCCCTGGGAAAGAAAAAGATCACTCAGGTACCCCGGGATTGTGAAGCCCGTACAAACCTAAAGAAGGAATGCCCCTGGGGGCAACACGACAGAGGGACCAAGCGCTCTGACGTGGTGAACCCCAGAGAAATTAGGTGAGCCGATTGACCAGAGCGGGCTCACTCCAGCCACCCGTCTACGCAGAAGCATGGACCAAAGGGCACGCATCAGGTACCCCAGGACTCCACTTTCCCCCGATACGGGACGCCGCACACGGCAAACATGCGGGTCAGAAAAACGTACTGACGTCTTTTAAAAGAATCATAAAAAGGAATAAATGATAATTTAGAAGCAAATAGAACTTAACACAACTAAAAAGGTAATTTATGATACGTAATAACATAGGTGATTAACATATTTTTTAAATAACAAAAGAGTGAATTTAAGGTGTTTTTCAATGTAAAGAAATTTTAATGGTTTCCGAATCGCAAGACGTGAAATGGAGAAAAAGGAGGGGTGGGGAATAGAGTAGTGGGATGAAGGTAGAGAAAGATCGCTTAGGTATCCCGGGAGCGCGACCCCCGTGTTCACCAAAGACAGCAAACCCCTGGGAAAGAAAAAGATCACTCAGGTACCCCGGGGTTGTGAAGCCCGTACAAACCTAAAGAAGGAATGCCCCTGGGGGCCTAGATGAATATGATCGGGGCCCGGTGAAGTCGGGTGTGATTTCCTTAATGCATTTTTCAGTTCGAATATGGTAAAATTACGATTGTAAGTTTTATGAGCGGATGGTTGAAAGTTTAACGTCTTGCGTTCTTCACGTCGCTTATAATTAATAAAATCTTGGGGGTAAGAGCTCTCATGAGATACCTTAGAAAAAGATTCTCCCAAGGTATCAGCAATTGTCTTAACGTCTGAAACGACTTGTCCATTTTGAAGTAAAAACGATATATTTGGATTACGATATTTGCCGGTAATTTTTCGAATTTTTCCCCATAGCTGTTTTGATGATATTCGACATTCGATTGTATTTACGTATTCTTGCCAGGATTCTTTTTGTCGCTGTCTCCTTAATTTTCGAGCTTCTGCTTTAGCCCGCTTGAAAACTATCAAATTCGAAGTGGTGGGATAACGTCTGAAGGTGTTCCATGCTTTTTTTTGGAATTTATGGGCTTGAGAGCATGCTTCATTCCACCAAGGCTTCCATAATTTAGGCATTTTACCCGATGTTTTGGGGATAGCCACATCTGCCGCCTTAATCAAGGTGTTCGTTATCATTTCAACGGCATCATTTATGCTAGGCATCATAACCATGTTGTCGGAAATGTTTGATTCCACCTGATATCGAGTCCAATCCGCTTTCTCAAATATATATCGCACAGGTCGTCTGGGTAGTAAAACGTCATTGCAGTTATATGTTAAAATGATTGGAAAGTGATCGCTATTGTGCAGATCATTGTCAATTTTAAAGTCCCAAAATGAAAGCAAAGTAGGGGAGCATATTGCAAGGTCCAGGGTGTGAAAGGTTTGGGTCGGAGTATGGAAGTATGTATGACTGGAATCATTTAAAAGGCAGAGACAATGATCATCCATCAATTTTTCAATTTGTTGTCCTTTTGTGTTAAAATCATTACTTCCCCAAAGAGGGTTGTGTCCGTTAAAATCCCCTATGATGAAGTATGGAGACGGAAGTTGAGTTATTAAATCATTTAGTTCCTGCTGACTAACGCTTTCATTTGGGGGTAGATATATGCAGCAGATTGTTAGTAAAAATTTAATATGAAGTTGAATGGCTATTGCTTGAATGCTCGTATTTAAAGAAATTCGTCTTGATGGAAAATTCTGCAAAGTCATCAGAGCCACGCCGCCCGAAGCGCGTGCACCGTGGATGTAATCATTTCTTATTAAATTATAATTTTTAACATTAATTGAGTTAGTAGGCGTTAAGTATGTTTCTTGAAGGGCTAGGCAAACAGGGTTAAAATTATTTATTAGAGATTTGATATCGTCGATATGAGTACGAAAACCATGACAGTTCCAAGTTAAGAGATTAATAGTCATTTATTCTTTAAAAATTTAGAGCCCTTTTCAATCTCTTCTGAAATAAAGGTTGGGTGGTTTTATTTGGAAGGTTTTTTATAAAATCTAGAACCTTTTCTAAAAAATGCAGCGTTCTCGTCAATACCGTCCTCTCCAAACTCCATGTCGGAGTCCGTGGAAGGGTGTAAATCTATTTCGGTGTCCGGTAATTTTGAGGTGTCTTTAGAGTTCCGGGGAGGTTTGTCTTTCTTACTTTGCTTTTTTTTATTTTGGTCTATTGACGTTATTGGGTTCGGCTTGAAGATTTTTGTTGCTGGTGTGGTTCTCTGTTGCGGCAGGTTTGAGGGTTTACTTGTAACTTTGTCAATTGATTTTGGGCTTAAGCTATGGGATTGATGGTTTGATTTGGTTGGTTGATATTTATAAAGAGTAGATTTTAATTGCGTTTCTGCATTTACTTTATTAGGTGTAAAGTCTGAATTATATGTTTGGGTGCTTATAGTTTTGCTGGTTTTAATGACGGATGAATATGAGGTGTTAGGACGAGGTGTACGAGATTCCACTAGTTTTCTTGCTTCGGGGAAAGATAGATTTTTGGTTACTCTTATTGATTGTATTTCTTTCTCCAGTATCCAACGAGGGCAAGTTTTTGAATACGCAGCATGATTTCCCTGGCAATTAACACATTGTTCGATTTCGGAGCACGTAGAACTGTCGTGACCGGGCTTTGCGCAACGTGCACAGATGGTTGCTGATGCTCGACATGCTGTTTTAGCATGTCCAAATCTCTGGCATAAAAAGCATCGCAGTGGGCTTGGAATGAAAGGCCTCACGTCGCAGCACAAGTAACCGGCTTTTATTTTTGTTGGCATAACAGGAGAATCGAAGGTCAGAACAACATTTCTTGATGGAATGAAATTAGAATCTCGCCTCATCATGATTCTTCTGGCTGCTATAACTTTTTGGTCTTTTAGTTCAGCGACAAATTCTTCGTCGGACACCATTGCGAGTTCTTGGGATGAGATAACTCCTCGGGTATAGTTAAGGGTTTTGTGCGGAAAGACTTGAATTTCGACGTCTCCAAAGTTTTTAATGTTTAATAGTTTTATTGATTGTATTTCTGATTTGGATTCAATTAAAAGGTCTCCTGATTTCAATTTTTTGACGTTTTTTACTTCATCAGCTGCATTTTTAATGTATTTTTCGATTAGAAATGGTGACATTTTTGTTAATTTACCGGATTCGTTGTGTACAATAAGAAATTTAGGAACAGATTTTTTTGTTTCAGGAATTGCGGAAATGACAGGTGTAACCGTTACTTTACATGATTCAGTAATATAATTTTCGTTGACATTGTTAATGGTGTTTGACGGATCAAAGCCTCCGTCAGGGCAAGAAGTTTTAGGTTCCATGAATTTTAGGAAAAAAAATTCATCCTGGTGTGCCCCCGCCCACCATGGAGCCCAACCAGGGGAAGCAGTATCCGGCAGTTGTCCAGCAACAGATCTCGGAACCGCTTCAGGAGTAACAACCAGAATATAGTGCCGTAGTGTCGGAATGTGGATCCGCCAGTTCGCCCAGGGCATCCCTAGCTACAGCACTAACCCTAAATACCCAATATCATTGGAGTCCAACACGACAGAGGGACCAAGCGCTCTGACGTGGTGAACCCCAGAGAAATTAGGTGAGCCGATTGACCAGAGCGGGCTCACTCCAGCCACCCGTCTACGCAGAAGCATGGACCAAAGGGCACGCATCAGGTACCCCAGGACTCCACTTTCCCCCGATACGGGACGCCGCACACGGCAAACATGCGGGTCAGAAAAACGTACTGACGTCTTTTAAAAGAATCATAAAAAGGGAATAAATGATAATTTAGAAGTAAATAGAACTTAACACAACTAAAAAGGTTTTCTATGATACGTAATACCATAGGTGATCAACATAGTTTTTAAATAACAAAAGAATGTATTTAAGGTGTTTTTCAATGTTAAGAAATTTTAATGGTTTCCGAATCGCAAGACGTGAAATGGAGAAAAAGGAGGGGTGGGGAATAGAGTAGTGGGATGAAGGTAGAGAAAGATCGCTTAGGTATCCCGGGAGCGCGACCCCCGTGTTCACCAAAGACAGCAAACCCCTGGGAAAGAAAAAGATCACTCAGGTACCCCGGGATTGTGAAGCCCGTACAAACCTAAAGAAGGAATGCCCCTGGGGGCAGCCCGGTTGGAAGAGTAACGGATTATCAAACAAAGGGTTGCGAGTTCGAATCCAACCAAAGACCGTCGTGTAAAAAGGGCACGTTAAATCTGTCGTGGCCTCAAATGTCCTCACGTTGGCGTGGTGTGGAAGTTTGGAGAGTGGGGTGCCAGCGCAGGCGTGATGTCTTCATCTTACCTGGTGTTCTCAGACCTTTCCCTTCGGGTTTGATCCCAGACCGTCGCCAATAACCCATTGTGTTGCTCCAGGGCGACGTTAATTAAATATCTACTTATGACCCACTGTTCTGCAGATACAAATATCTTGGCACTTTTCAAAATATAATTCATATTTTTTAATTTGAGTCAGCTCCTTCCAAAGATATTAAGAATTGTTTTTCGTAGTTTTGAATGTAGTTGGTTTTGAAGACTGCAAAGACAAAAATGTTACCGTAATTGGTAGGTATTTTAATTAACGTCACACTGGAGCAACACAACGGGCTCTTGTTACCATAATTGGATCTAATCCTATGTACACGTCACGAATCCACTGTAACCCATTGCAGAATTGCATGTATCCACCGAATACCTTATATATTTTTAAAGTCTGAGTAGGTATTTAATTAACGTCGCACTAGAGCAACAACGGGCTATTGACGACTTTTAAAGTCTGGGACGGATACACTTGGGATTCCGTTCAAAGATATCTTAAACAAAGAATGCAAATTAAAAGCATTGTAAAGACAGAACAGGGTTTTTCTTATTTTCAGTCTATTCGGCCCATTTGTTTAAGTTTGAGAAATAAAAACCTAACATATTTTGTATTTTAAACTCAGAGGACACTTAAAAACTTTAATCTGTTTGAATAAGGAATTTGACAAAAGTTTTAATGTATGAGACGTTTCGGTTGGTCATTAAATCAAAAGCTATGCACTCTTCACGTAATCAATCTAGTCTTGCTCTGATTGGTTAGCCACTATTTTAATGACAATGATGCAGAAGTGGGGTCTATAACCAATCGGGATGAGCGCTTTTATTTGGATGGTTTTCATTGGTCAGGTTTTGTTCCTAATTTTTAAACTCTGGTGCAGTATCAGACGAAACTTAATTTGTGTTCAATTATAGTTCTTTTTTATATATTGCTAGTTTTACTTCAATCGGCGGATAGAAATATTTAGATGCTTAGCTTAGACTTAGTCTTTTGGGATAACTTCATAAAAGTAAGAAATAACTTATCAAGTTGACATCATGAAGATTCTTGGCACGTAGATGAACTTTTCGTCGCAATGGAGCAACAGAACGGGCTATTGGCGATAGTTCGGAACTGTTCGTCCATCAACATCTGATCAATTTTATAATCACGCGATATCTCGTCCTTATGCTAGTGTTGATTTTTTATGATGAAATCACGATCTTCTCAGTTTGTTTCAATTACGAGATATCTCGTCCATCAAGTTCTATAGGAAAACAGAGCCATTCGTTTTAAGTAGGGATGGCTCTGGGGATTGGTCAGTTCCATTATGGTTTTGGCGAATACGGGAGACAGGAAGAAGTTGTTAACTGTATAGATCTCAGTAACAATTAAAAATCACAACAAATATATTTTCTGTTTGTCAATAAGTGTGCCAATGTGATTAACTTGAATATAATTCTTCAAGAATCCCCTATGGTAAATGGGATAGTCAGTTTCTACGGAAACAGATAGGAACAGACGAAGTGACGGGTCCTGTTTCGTGGTAGGACATTAACACTCCGAGGGTTCGACGAGGCATCTTCCAAGATCTGGTCAATCTTGAAAAGGTACCTCGTCGAAACATTTGTGTGGACAAGATCATATCCATTTTGAATAGGGATGGTAAGAGCTATCATTGATGCCTGAGAAACGAAGAATACAACATTGTTTCCTTTCAATTATACAGTCCAGATACTAAAACGTATTCTCTGCACATAGAATTCGTCCATTAATATCTACAGTAGAGCGTAATGCATTCAGATTTTCCAGCATATGGGCTCTTCACAAACCTCTTACACGCGAGGGAGTGTTCAACCCTCCAAATGATTTTGACGATATATATCTCGTCCATCAAGATAAGAGGTTCTGTTAACCCTTCGAGTACTTTCGACGAGATATTTCGTCCATCAAGGTCTGACCAATTTTATAGTCACGAGATCTCTCGTCAGTAAGATATTGCCGATCTTTTTATGATGACGAAATCAAGATCTGCTCAGTTTGTTTCGTTCTTGATGATGACGAGATAACTCTCTTTATGGTTGTCTCGATGAGGTAATGACAGATGCCTCGTCGAGACAAAACTGCCCTATTAGGGAATGAAGATTTAAGTAGGAAAAATAAATTGACAACAAACCTTGCCCAGAACTGGTGAGTTTGGAACAGGGTTTTGCACTAGAGGCTGGCCACCACAGGGTAGTTTTTGACGAGAAGATGAGCCACTAGGAGGGTTAATTGCGATTACGTTTTAATGATGGAACACAGCTTACGAATTAAAACTGTTTTGTTTGTAAAAACTATCAATATCCGTGCAGGAACCCCACAGGATTTGTATAACTTAAAAATTTACTACAAATGTCCTATAAAATATATTCATTACTCTAGAAAAAGACTCTTGAAACAAAAAAGTTACTTTAAACCTTATATGTATATTTATTATTTGTAAAACTTCTAAAGAGGCATATGAAAGAAGTATCTGAAATCCCTTGAATGATAATGAATACTATTAAAGTATAATTTAACATTTTACAATTTCTCTGCCAAACTGAAATTTTTGTTTTGTTAGTAAAAAATGGCAAACCTATGGAGCTACAAATCCAGAAAAACTCAAAAATACAGTTCCGTCAACTCCGGTAGTTGTGTTATCAAATGAGTACAAACCAGACACTTGATTGAACATCTTTAGTTTGTAGTCTTTATTTCAGCGGTCTAGAATAGCAAAGTCGAAAAACCGTATGCAAATATTTAAAAGAATGAGAAGAGAGAAGCATTCTTAATCGAATGATAGCTGATTGGTCAATGTCAGTTAGATTAAACATCAAACGTCGTGATCACAGGTACGTAATTAACGTCGCACTGGAGCAACACAGCGGGCTATTGGCGACGCTCCGAGATCAATCCCTAAGGGAAAGATCCAAGGACAACGCCTCTTAATTTTGAACCACGGTCAGATGGCGAGGTCACACACACATCTGAGCTGACACACCACTCTCCAAACTTCTACACCACGCCAGCGTGAGGGCATTTGACGTAACGATGAATTTCTCACAAAATCTAGTTTCGAACTCGTAATCCTCCGGTATTGGTATTGGTATTTTCAATTAACGTCACACTGGAGCAACACAACCGTAATCCTTCGGTTGCTAATCCGTTTCTCTTCTAAGTGGTCTATCGCGGCCTCATATTTCATGAAGACGGCGATAAAATACATTTTAAAGTGACCTCGAGATCTATATCATGCGAAAGCATTGGGTAGCGGAAATAAAATCTTTGCATCCATATCCGATTTATTTGCATTGAAAATCCTTCATACAAACCCAATCTGAGACAGGAAGGAAAACATGCGACCGGTTTTACCTTCTGATGGATTCACAAAAATAATTGCAGCCTGCAATCTTCCCTGCATGACTTCCAACCATATTTGACCTTCTTGGAAAATAGAATCTTTCCAAAGGATTCTATTTTAGGAAAGGGGCAAAAGAATATTTCCAAAGGAATTTTTCTATGGAAATTATAGAAATAGAATGAATTCTATTCCGAGGACAGGAGAAATAATATTTCCGAAGGATTCTATTCTAAGGTTATAGGTAGATATTTTTAATTAACGTCACACTGGAGCAACACGAAGGGCTATTTCTATTCTAAGGAAATGTGCAATATATTCCAAAGGATTTTTTTCTAATGAAAAACCAATAAAGTATTTTTCCACAGGATTCTATTCTAAATAAACGCCCAATAGAATCTTTTCAAAAGGTTCATTCTAAGAAAATAAGCGATAGAATATTTCGAAGCGGTAATACTCAAATGAAAGGATGACTAAATCTTTCCAAATGATTCTATTCTAAGGAAGATACCCCAATATAATCGTTCCAAAAAGATCCAATTCTAAGGAAAGGCGCAATAGAATATTTCCAAAGGACTTTAATCTACTAAACGGGCCAATAGAATCGTCCTAATAGATTCACTTCCAAGGAAAAGACCAATAAAAGTTGAAGGATTCATGGATGTTTTCACTCAATATATGTGGATATTTGAGTGTTGTGAGATAAAGCAATACCACAACCCCGGAAATATCAGGGGGTTAAAAAGTTGCATAGAATCTAGTACAATCGCGGTAGGTATTTTAATTAACGTCGCAATGGAGCAACACAACGAGCTATTGGAGACGGTCCGGGATCAAACCCGAAGGGAAAGATCCGAAATGCAATCACGGAATACGAAGACTGCAACAAAATTGTCACAACGAAATGAGAAACGATGTGATGGACTGCATTAAAGCTTCCGAAAAACTAGTTTCCGCCTTCAAAAGCTCGAAGATTAGTCTATCATTTCATGCAGATATACCATGTGCATAAATCTCTGAACTGCGAATCTGTCAGGAATTGGATCTCGTCTTTCGTGCGGAGTAAACAGAACCCTTTACCGAATGAAGCAAAAACGAAGAGTAATATTTCTGTAGGGTGTGTCTAAAAGGTCATGAATCAAGTAAGAGGAGAAACATGACTACCATGTATGAAATGAAAATCGGGAATAATCTTGCTAGAATATTTGTCATAATTTTGCGTCACGAGGGTTCAAAATTCACTTCAATTTATTGCGAGCAGTGAAATTTTATTAAATCGCTTGAAATATTTTTATATTCTGATTATGAAATTTGATTTGTTGCTACACAAAGCTATTTTTGATGTCAAGCCTCAATATAAGAGTCAATCCAACAAAAATCCCTTCCACTGTAAATGTGGTTAAAAACCGTCATTTTGCACCAACTGCCATAACTTATTACTGGGTATGAGTATTTAACGAGTACCTTCAGATTTGTTTTGTTCTCATATAACCAGAGATATGATTGCTTAACCCTTGAAGGTTTCACATGCATATATCCGTTCTGCAGTCTTTCCCACAAGAGTTCTAACCAGTTTTGACCTTCGTCTAACAGAATCTTTTCTGTCTTTCAACCAGTAGATAAGGTTATTTAGACATCATGCGGGTTGTAGGGAAAAGCAACGCTACACTAATCGGAAATCCTGTGACGCTCAGAGGGTAAGCATGATAGACTACAGCACAATTCTCTGTTAATTCTCTCTAACAAATTCTGTTGTTAACATTACCCAACGTCTTCTCTCTGTTCAACATTTACTACATCTTCCCCGTCCTGCTTGCTCGCCCAATCTGTTCCCTGTGAAAACACACGTGGGGTATGATATCATAGTGAATGTCCGTCTAACACCACCTGGAGAATCTAAGAATTTTGACCGCATAGGAGCTTCGTGAACATTCTTCTACGAACACAGAATATTTATCGTACGATGCCAGGCAGTGTAGTTATTACTGTTCGAGTTGGGTACAGAAAGTACCAATATTAGCATATTCTTCCGCACTTACATATGTGTAACTACTCGTCTATACTTACCATAACTATGAGCACATACTATAAGCCATCTTCGGAAATTAATTTCTGTTTAACTCTGACGAGTTCACACGCATATATCCGTTCTACGTGTAGTCTGTTCTGCATGACTTCAATCTAGTTTTGACCTTCAAGACCAATAGAATCTTGTCCAAATGTTCAGGTGAGCCCTAGCATGTAGTGAAGAGAATCAACCTACTTCACTACATAAACAGGTATCCGAGTGTCAGATACGGAAGTAGTATTCCGGGAACCTTCCGTGGTTAGTAAGCAGACAGGTGCAGTCGAAATACAATGTTTATGAGGAAAATCTCACTGTCTCAATTCCTGCAGTACGCATTCGGGTACAATGACCCTCAGAAGAGGTTCACACACTTAATACCTTCCAATCCTATCTTCTATGCATGACTTCTAACCAGTTTTAACCTTTTACAAATATAATCTTTAATAGCATTCCTTCGACTAATTGATGTAGTTATCTGCATCGTGCGGAAAAAGGGGGCAATAATGCATTATTATAACCCTGAGTTCGATTAGTGTATTTTTGAACTTCTAAACCGTTAAAATATCTTCAAAAATTCAGGTTGTCCCCATTGAGATAAATCTAAATGTTTGTATCATAGATGTAATGTCCCCATTTAAAAAATGTTTTACATTTATCACTTTTGAATCTCAAAGTACCTTAAATACCCGATAAAATATTTTTTGAGGATCAAAACCACACATGTCCAGACATATCCATGCTGTATCTTACGACACACTAAAGTCTCTACATCAGAAACATCGACCTTCTGCTGAAATAGTCAGAGCCTGTGTGCTGAGCTGCTGTCGAAGATCTCAGAATGATAAGTCCCGTGGGCTTACGAATCGAAGCGCAGACTAGTGTTTTTATTCACGCTTTATAATCACTGTAACTAATCAGAAGTTTGCTCCCACATTAGGATTCATGCTTTTTCCCAGAACCACATGACAGATCTTCAAACCCAGTGACTGCCGTGTCTGGCCCAGCATGGCCCTTCCCCATAAAACCCCAAACAAACCCAATGACTGGAAGAAATAGCATGAAGCTGTGCGCACATGCTCCAATATCAAAGATCGATGCTAATGATCGAATACACGCATGTCGAATATATCCATGGTGCAACATACATCAGACTGATGCCACTTGCCCAAAAGTATGTATACGGCAGTACTCAGTCATGTATTGCATTTTGCTTGTACTATATTACTGTTAGACGCAGATGTCTTATTCCTGCACTGTAAAACCTCAATCTGTTATTACCTAGTGTTAATAAACCTTTTTTCATTGGAGTCTCATGGAATATCTTAATCAAAATGTATTAATTAGTTCTATTCCGACATTCCACAGGACAGTGCGATCCGAAATGAATAACAAATCCCATGCCTTGATGGTAAGGGCAATTAATCACGCCAGAGCAACACAACGGGCTATTGACAGTCCGGGATAAATCCCCAATACCCGAGGATAACACCACGTCCTTTTGAACCACGGTCGAATGACGAGGTAGCACCTGAGCTGGCACCCCGCTCTCCGAACTTCCACACCACGCCAACGTGAGGACATTTGAGGCACGACAGATTACCGTGCACCAGCCCCCTTTGAACATGACGGTCTTTGATTGGATTCGAAGTCGCAACCCTCCGGTTGCTAATCCGTTGCACCCGCCCCTTGAATCAACACCGAAGTACCTCAAATGAATGTTTCACAAGCTTCGTGGAATGAAATAACTCGCATGCCTCGTGGGAACTAAAGAAATTAAAAATATTGAGGTGAATACATTGTAGGTTTCAGTTATTGAGAATTTTTTTCTGTTAAAAACAACTTAATTATAAGAAATGTGCTTGCCTGACCATAATGCAGGCTTCAACATGTGCATAAATGCTTTCCAAAAAGCTGTCCAAGTTCATATGGCAATGAGTCCCATTCGTGTACTAGAACGCGTCTTTGCGCTTGTACTGTCTTTAGTGGTGTGCAGGCTGCAGTACGACGTCCGAGTATACTCTATTGGATTGAGATGAGGTGATTGATGCAAATTCAGTATTTTCCTTAATTTTTGTACACGTGCGTAATTCGAGCAATACTTAAAAGTTCAAGATAAAGAATTAACCCTCAGAGCGTCACGAGATATCTGAGAAGCGTATCGTTGCTTTTGCGCCACAACACAAAATGGATCAATAATGATCACATCTGTTGGTTGAAGGAACTTTCAACTTTATGAAACTCTTAGTACTTTCCTTCGAACAGAATCCTTTGAAAATGTTCTATTGCTCCTCTAATAGAATTAATTGGAAAGATTCCCATTGGCCCTTTTCTTAAAATAGAATTAATTGGAAAGATTCCATTGGCCCTTTTTTTAAAATAGAATTAATTGGAGATTCCATTGGCCCTTTTCTTAAAATAGAATTAATTGGAAAGATTCCATTGGCCCTTTTCTTAAAATAGAATTAATTGGAAAGATTCCATTGGCCCTTTTCTTAAAATAGAATTAATTGGAAAGATTCTATTGGTCTTTTTCTTAAAATAGAATTAATTGGAAAGATTCTATTGGTCCTTTTCTTAAAATAGAATTAATTGGAAAGATTCTATTGATCCCTTGCTCAGAATGGTTATAGAAATATTTGGGAATATTCTATATTGGACTTTCCCTTAGAATAGCATTCTTTGAAAATAACCTATTGTTCCTTTCCGCAGAATAGTTATTTTGGAAATTCTATTGGCCTTTCCCATAGAGCAAAATCCTTTGGAAATTATCGATTTCTCATTTCCTTAGAATTATTTGGAAATATATATTCTATTGGCCCCTTCCTTAAAACAGAATCTTTTGGAAATAATATATTGCTCCTTTCCTTTGAATAGAATTATTTGGAAAATTCTACTCTTTCCTTAAAATAAAATCCTTCTGAAAGATTCTATTGCTCATTTTCTTAGAATATATATTTGGAATACTCCATTGCTCCCCTTTCCTTCGAATAGAATCCTTTGGACAGGTTAAATTGATACTTTCCTAAAATAGTCATTTGAAAAGATTCTGTTGGTCAAGGCCACAACTGGCTAGAAGTCCGACAGGGGAGACTGCACATTGCAAGATGGAATTATTCGTACGAACCCCTGGTAGGGGTTCAGATGCATGCATTATAGATCACCAAGCACGGGCAGCTTAAAATGATTAAACTTAAATCGGAGTACTTTGAGAAAGTCTAATTGTGTCAGTGTACTCATTACGCGATTAATATGCCCTTTTGATTCTGGAGGTATTTGAGAGCGGCTTGAAAATTGATTCGCAATTGTAAAAGAAACGTTTAGCGCAAGAGTCCAAATAACAAGGAGTCCCAAAAGAGATTAAACAACTTCTCGTTCGTGCTTATTGTGTCTTAGGGCAGATGCAGCTATATTTAGATTGCGAGGCTTTGCTTCCTTCCTCTTTAAATATTTACAATCTAAATAATATATAAACCCAGATATTTACCGGAGTATAGAAACGACGCTACTTTAACTCCGGAAGGAAGTCCGATCCGAGATTACTCTGGGCTCCTAAATATCAACTGTGAGCGCATTTTCATTGGTGCAGAGGAAAACACAATTTGTAATTCCGTTCCAGTCGAGGTTAGTCCCTGAGGGGTTCACACGCATAATTCCACTTTGCAACCTGCAGGGTAACCTTCATGACATTTAACCAATTTTGACCCTCTTCAAGAATAGAATATTTCCAAAGAATTACATTCTAAGGAAATGAGCAATGGAATCTTTTTAAAGGATTGTGTTCTAAGGAAAGGAACAATACAATATTTCCAAGGGATTCTAAGCTAAGAGAAGTAATAAATCTATCCAAAGGATTATTCAAAGAAAATAAGTAATAAATCTATCCAAAGGATTATTCAAAGAAAATAAGTAATAAATCTATCCAAAGGATTCTATTCTGGTTGGTTGGTTTGAGGGTGTTTAGCGCAAGGGCCATATTTTGCTATGCTGGGCCAGACATAAGACACAATGAAAGTTTTACTGACACAGAAGAGAGAAATACACCCAGAGAGGAATGCATCCGAGAGGAATCGAACCTGCACCGTCTACAACTCGAAGGTTGCTAGCGCAGTGGACATACCCATGAATTCTATTCTGAGGAAAGGAGCAATAGAATCTTTCCAAAATATCATAATCTAAGAAAAGGGCCAACAGAATCGTCCCAAAAGATTCTATTCCAAAAAGGGCTGGCTTTTAGGTCCGTAAGCCACAAGGAGATCCTTGTGGTTGTCTCGACGAGATATCTCGTCATTAGGAGAAAGCTGTCATAATCGTGATGAACGAGATATTTCTTCAAGAGAAGAAAACTGGCCAGACCTGTGTCGTTATCATCGAAAAATTGGCAATATCTTCATGACGAGATAGCTTGTCTCATTGGCAGAATTGGTCAAATCTTGATGGACAAGATGTTTCGTCTAAACCACTTGGAGGGTTTAACCTTTAGAAATTTAATAGCGTAATGTATCTTTACTACTTTTTAAGACTTGTATAAAGTACATACAATATTCATATACATCAAGTTAAAATATGTATTACGTGCAAATATGTATAGAACGCACGCAAGGTTTCATACGACAATTGAAATAAGGACTGTGATACTCTATTAGTTTATTCTTTGAAACAAGATTCGAATTTTCGTTATTCTGTTTCCATAGACATCACGTGGGGTTCATACGAGTGTTTTACTTTAAACTAATTTTGTACTATCACGAGTGAGTACGTTTACACCATATTACCAAAAGCATTCAAACACATCGAAGATACCGAATTGCCATCCAAATAAACATTTTCCAAATGCAATTAATTCCCTTGGGATCGTAAATAGGTACGTTACATTTACCTACGGCACAACATAACGGGCTATTGGTGATGGTCCGGATCAATCCCGAAAGGAAACATCCAACCCTTCAATGGTCTGTGGTAGACCGGTTGGAAGAATAACGGATTAGCAACCTGAGAGTTGCGAGTTCGAATCCAACCAAAGACCGTCTTGTACGTTGTGGCCTCAAATGTCTTCACGTTGGAATGATGTGGAAGTTTGGAGTGGGGTGCCAGTTCAGGTATGACCGTGGTTCAAAATTACGTGTTGTTCTCCGATCTTTCTCTTTCCGACCGTGATTCAAAATTACGTGCTGTCCTCGAATCTTTTCCTTCGGGATTCATCCAGGAACGTCAATAGTGTTGCTCTAGTGCGACGTTCATTAATTACCACCACCACTCTTTCCCTTCGGGTTTGGGGCCGCGGTGGCCCGGTTGGAAGAGTAACGGACTAGCAACCGAAGGGTTGCGAGTTTGAATCCAGCCAAACACTGTCGTGTACAAAGGGGGCTGGTGCACGTTAAATCTGTTATGGCCTCAAATGTTCTCACGTTGGCGTGGTGTGGAAGTTTGGAGAGTAGGATGCAGCTCAGGTGTTGCCTCGTCATCTGACCGTGGTTCAAAATTATGTGGTGTTGTCCTCGATCTTTCCCTTTGGGATTGATTCCGGACCGTCACCAATAGCCCATTGTGTTGCTCCAGTGTGGCTTTAATTAAATACCTAACTACCTACCAACCCTCCGATTCGTATATTATATATAAGCATAACAGCATATCTTAGACTTAATTAGGTGTTTTAACTCCTAACGTTCACTCGAACAAATCCAGATAAGTTTACTAGGTTGATAGTTGAATTTACGTCACACTGAAGCAACACAATGGACTATTTGCGAGAGATCAATCCCGAAGGGAAAGACTCGAGGACACCTCGTAATTTTGAATCACAAACGGATGACGAGGTCAATACCTGATCCTAGATTTGAGTTTGGAGGGATACTAGTACTTGAACTAGCTGCAATTTGTTTGAGGACTTCTAAAACTAAATGGGCCGCGGTAGCCCGTTTGGAAGAGCAATAGATTATCAGCCTGAGGGTTGCGAGTTCGAATCCAAGCAAAGACCGTCGTGTACATGGGCGTGGAAGTTTGGAGTGGGGTACCAGCTCAGGTGACCTCGTTACCTGAGCTGGTTTCGTGTTGCTCCAGTGCGACGTTAAATACCTACCATCTAAAACTGTTTTTAATACTACACTGCTGGCCACCCAAATTGCAACACCAAGAAAGACAAGAGATATCACAACAAAATTTATTTTGTAGATAACATGTTGACCAAGTATCAAATGATTAAATTTATAGACTTCTGTGAAGTGTGGTTCTTGCCAAAATCAGTAGCCAGAGTAGCCGCCATTGTTGGAGATCACCGCTGCCACACGCCTCGGCATTGATTCAAAGAGACTTTGGATGTGTTCTTGGGGTACAGCAGACCAAGCAGCTTCCACACGTTGCCAAAGTCGATCTGGTGTGGCAGCTGGGGATGTATTCTGGGTCAATCGTTGAGCAACCATGGACCACATGTTTTCTATCGGCGAAAGATCCGGAGAGCGAGCTGGCCAGGGAAGCAATTCAATCTGGCGATTGACGAAGAACCCTTGGACAATGCGTGCCACGTGTGGTCGCGCATTATCCTGTTGAAATATGGCTGTGGGCAAGCCCTGAAGGTAAGGAAGGACAACTGGCTCCAACACCTCGGAGATGTAGCGCTGGCTGTTTAAAGTACCGGCAATGCGTACTAGAGGAGTGCGAGAGTGATATCCAATACCGCCCCATACCATAATACCCGGTGCAGGACCAGTGTGGCTGTGCATAACGCAGCTGTTCAGCATCCTCTCTCCACGGTGTCTCCAGACTCGAATCCGACCATCGTGGTGTTGCAGACAGAAGCGTGACTCGTCAATAAAGACAATTTCATTCCATTCTGCCGTCCACATCCTTCTTTCATCGCACCATTGGCGGCGGAAACGTCTGTGGTTCTGCGTCAAGGGTAGACGAAGCAATGGACGTCTTGCGGACAGACCACTCTGCTGTAAACGGCGTCGAATGGTACGCGCAGACACTGGATGATGCGGTACAGACTGAATGTGCTGTGCTATGGTACGTGATGTGGCTGAGCGATCCGTCACTGCCATACGCACAATATGCCTGTCATCACGTGAAGTGGTGCACTGAGGTGGATGCGATCGAACACGTCGGTCCGTCGTACCCTCCTGCATCCAACGATCACATATCCGCATTACAGTTGTTTGGTTTCGTCCAACACGACTACCGATTTCCCTGAAAGATAATCCACAATCTCGGTAGGCCACTATCCTTCCTCTGTCGAACTCGGATACTTGATCAAAAGATGATCGCTGTTTTCTACGAGGCATAATTGATCGTTTTTTTGAAAAAACCACAAGAAAAACACAATTGCCGTACTTGAAATCGTCGAAATCTCCAAGCCTTAAATAGCGCTTTGAAGTGGCGCCACAGGCGCGCGTGATGTGCGTCTGCGCTGAAATTCTAATCATTTGCATATCTCACCTCCGCTAATGCATGTTGTAAATTTCATATTATTTGCATGCTTCCTTCAGGGTGTTGCATTTACGGTGGCCAGCAGTGTATTTAATGTTGAGTCATACAGCGGTGGTCAAAATTATAAGGACAAGGGTAAAATCGCCAAATCTTGGCCGGAAAATTATGCAAATTTAATGGCTGGAAACCAATGATAAATAAAGCATTTTTTTAGTTTTTATGGAAATATATGGGAATTTTGGATTTAGACAGCCATGTGATATGGACAAAATTATAAGGACAACTGTATTTGTGTGTTCTAAAAAGCAAAATTTGCATGTTTTTTTCTGCACCCGGCATTCCCAGACGATATAAATGCTTAGTAGCGATTGGGAACGTCGTATTCTATTTTTTCAGTCATGCTGCTAGGTACGAAACTTTCGGAGTTTGAGAAAGGGAAAGCGGTTGCTTTTAAAAGTTCAGGACTTACTGTACGTGAAATTGACAAAGCTGAATAGATCGAGAACGGTCATTTATAATTTTCTTAAAAATCCCGGCAAATATGGACGGCAAAGACATACAGGTAGGCCATCTTGTTTCTGTGCGTGTGGAAAGAATAAGGCGAGCTTGCTCCAAAATACAAACATTGACGGAAATTAAACTGGAATTAAACTTACGATGCAGTGCTCGAACTGTTCGACGTGTTTTACAAAAAGAAAAAAGGTTCGTTATGGAAAAGTTATGAACTTTTGTAAGAAGCGGTCGTGACATAAGAGACTGAGGGTGGAATTTGCCAAAGAATGCATTACTATGGGAAAAAGTGGGATGATGTTATCTTTTCCGATGAGAAAAAGTTTAATTTGGGTGGACCAGATGGTTTTCGCTACTTCTGGTATAATCTCCGTGAAGAAAAAGAAATTTTCGCAAAGCGTACATTTGGAGGTGGCTCAGTAATGGTCTGGGAAGATTTCGCAACTGGCGGAACTACTCCAAAAGTTTTTGTGCAGGGCAGAATGAATTCCGAGTTATGTTGATATATTGGGCGATAATCTTTTACCAGAAGCACGGTTAATTACGAGTGGAGACTTTGTTCCAGCGCCTCAGTGCATGTTTCTCAAACTTCGAAATCATGGTTTGATGCTAATTTCGTGAAACTACTTTACTGGCCGGCCAGAAGCCCCGATCTAAATCCAACGGAAAATCTGTGGGGGTATTCTGGCACACGAAGTATACAAAAATGGTATTCAATATCAAAACAAGCAAGAACTCATGTCCTCCATCGAAAAAGCCTGGAAAAAAATTCCAAGAACGTTCTGAAGGAACTGTCAAACTCCATGACGTCAAGACTGATAAAAGTGATTGAGAAGGGGAGATTGTTAATTATTAGTGTGTTTCAGGCCAAAACATTCATTGTCCTTATAATTTTGTCCAGTTTTTACAATGACATTTTTTGTTAATTATGGCAAAACATTCATATTTTGCATTTTCCAATGTTTTGCATTCCACAATGATTTCTAGCATAAAAAAGCATTTTATGTATTCATTTCACTTTATTTACTTCAGAAATAAATTTTTTCTGTGCAATTTTCAGTTGTCCTTATAATTCTGACCACCACTGTATCGCTGTCGCCCCACATAGTTATTATGGTATAGGCGACCTCTTTCTAAGACTGGAGTCCAGGAAATATATTTTTATATTGGAAACGCAAAACTTTCCTCAGTTTAAAATTGACAAATATTCATAAGTATCTATTAAAAGCTGTAGATAGTGTGCAAAGAAAAATTAACATTGATACATGGACTATACATTTTAAACTTAATGATGGGCCTGTATGGCTCCGGAGGTCCGTTCGGTAACCTGGCTTTGGAGTTCATCTAACCTGGTGTGGGAGTCCGTCATTAAACCTGGTAGTGTCTGCATATACGTAAGAGCGTGGCGTGATCACTATTTAAAAAAAATCACGATTACAGTATAAATTATGATGGTGGTATGTTTTAGACTCCTCGAGGCACACATACAACCACACACTTTACAAGGTAGGTTAAGGTAGGTCGCCTGCATATAAGACCCACTTCACTGAATTCCAGAAGACCAGCAGTGTGAATTAAGACAGCATTATTGTGTGCATGTGGATTAGCGCGAGATTGCAGCAAGAGACTTCACTCTTCTAATCAGATGAGACAGCCGCTGCGGCTGTTTGTCCACCGAACCTGAAAGCTGTTGGCGGTGCAGGTTTGATCCTGTAGCTATTCTGGATGTCTTCTGTGTTAGTAAAATAAATTGTGTTTACCTATTTACTTGATGGAAAAACTGCTTGGATCAGCATAGCCAGATCGGAACCTTATGCCATAAAAACCCAAACCAGAAGATGTGACGAGCAAATACTTAATTTTTGACAGATTCATCCCTTTTATGTGAAGACCGAGGTAGCCCAGGTGGAAGAGCACAGGATTAGCAACCGGAGGGTTGCGAATTCGAAACTTAGTCCAGTAAGACATCCGTGTACACGTGGACTGGTGCACGTTAAACCTGTCGTGGGCTCAAATGTACCCACGTCTGCGTGATGTGGAAGTTTGGAGTGGGTACCAGCTCAAGTGTTATCATCTGACCGTGGATCGAAATTAAGAGGCGTTGTCCTTGGATCTTTCCTTCGGGATGGATCCCGGACCACCGCCAATAGACCGTTGTGCTGCTCCAGAGCGACGTTAATTAACTACCCACTCTTTTATGTGAAGCAATTTATATGTTGTGTAGTTGTTGATAGAAAACAATGCATTTAAGATTGCAAGTATAAAGAGAATATGGACGTTTTTAATGAAGCAATCAAAAGCCTTCGGTCAAAACTTAGAACTTAAGTGTCAGGAATAGTTTATTTTTAAAGCGAAAAGAATTCTACCGAAGAGGTGAAAGAATACGGTACCCCAAACCACCTATGTAACTGTCCACTTTTGGTACATTTTTACGCTATTATTTATACACTGATTAAGGCGCATGTTGTCTTTTGTAACAAATAAATTGTTCTTAAATAGGTAAACATCTTGTCTAAAGGGAAAATACACTACACTAATACAGTAATCTAAAAACTTAAATATTTGCAAGCCGATAGATATTACGTGGAGGGTGTAAACTAAACTACAGGACTATTTTCTGACATATAATTTTAATTGCGACAAGCGTAAACAGATCTAATTTCGATTTAGAAAACAAATTACTCATGAAATTTTCAAACGCTGAGTTATCGAATAAAAATCTTTGCAACCAGAGTTGCGAGTTTGTAATCAATTAACGCCGTACTGAAGCAACACAACGGGCTATTAACGACGGTCAGGAATCAATACCGAAGGAAAGGGTCCGAGGACAACACCACGTAATTTTGAATCACGGTCAGATGAGAACACTTGAGCTGGTACCCCACTCTCCAAACTTCCACACCACGCCACTCCTGTTTCGAGTCCGTGTTGAGAATTAAGATTAATAAGTGAACTGTAATCTATATACTTTATTCCTTTAAATTTATTACACTTAAACACGAAATATTACAATTTAACTGGACAGAACTAATACAAATACTGATATAACACAAGTAATACATAATTCTAACAAATTAATTTGAATCAACCATGAGAATCTATATCCGAATAAGCATGTTTCGACTCACCGTCATAGCAATCATAATTGAGTTGATTTTGGGCTGAATAAGAATGCCGAGTTTCAGCGCGACTTTATATCCCCAACTAAACGTTTATCACTCAGATGCAAACCCTCATTCGTTGATTATTTAAATAGAAATGCACTAACGCCGTCTAGTGGATCGACAGAGACTAAACATCCTCCGGGCCAGGCAAAGTCACCTTTGAGAGAGGTCTCACCTCCCCAGATGAAGTCTTGAGGTTGACCTCGCGGACATGGCCATCTTCTCCAAGAAAGGTTTTGGACACACGTTCTAAATGCCAATGAATAGATTGAGAAGCAAAATGTTGAACTTCAGTTTTTAGAAGACTGAACAGGGTTTTTTTACATTCGTTAGCAAGTCCCACAAAGTTTTATCCGTTATCCGAGAACACATCGTACGAAAGCCCCTTCAGCTTACAAATCTTCCGAGGCATGCCAAAAGATCTTGAGAGATTAGAAAGCGAGTCCAAGTGTACGACCTTTGTGCACATACAATTACATAAATAAAGGATTTGATTTCAATTCTGCTTCTAGGTAGGTTTGGTTTTGTAACACAGTTCCACCATAATCAATCCCAATTTTTTTGGAAAGGACAGGTTGGATTTACACGTTCGTAAGGTAAATCTGACATTATTTGTTGGCATGTTGCAGCTTTTAGTTTTTTGCACAAAAGATATCTGTTGATAACTTGTCCAACCTTTGATCGTCCATTCGTTAAACCGGAACTTTTGACGAAGAGTCAATTGTGGTCCTGCATGAAAATGCTCAATTATTAGGTTTGTAATCACATGATATTTGGGGTTGATTGTTGGGTATTATAGCGCAAGGTCCAAAAAAGGACAAGCTGCGCCAAACGCAAGCATGATCTTTGGGGAGTAAAATCGGGGTTTTTGATCTTGCGTCAGGCTTTGATATCTCAGAAGTCTACCTCCTACTCGAAGAATATTTGAATTATCGACGAATACGTTAAGAGTTAGAAGTTTACTGGAAGAAGGCAAATGGATTTGTTTTGAATTAGCTTGTGATTTCTGCCCAGTGCTCTGAAAGTCAAAGTGAAGAAATTCATCCAAGCGCGGGTTAACTGCGGGAGTAACTATGACTTTTGGTGGTCGGCGTCACTTATACGCCAGGGATGTTGCTGCGGTGGGTCACCAAGGTGGCCCATTTGCACCACTTCCTAGTCTCCCCGACGGCTTCCGAGTATTGCACTCAAGCGCCACTGGTAACCACGTCACCAAGTAATTGGTTGATCGTGGACTAACTGGTTGGGGGGCGATCGGGGCCTTCGAGGCTAGCAACCTCGTCGGCCCGTCTCAGAAGTCGCTTTCAACACTAATACTGATTATGACCCGCCCTCCGGCAGCGGTTACACATCTTCCTCGACTACCTCTGTTGGTTCTGTGGCTCCTAATGTTGGGGCACAGGAAAATCTATTTGGCTGTTCTTTATGTGAGCGCAGGTTCACAACTAAAACCGGCCTGGGGGTGCATTTTAGGAGGGCACATCCGATAGAGGCCAACGATAAAATATCAATTGATAGAACTAAAGCTCGATGGAGCGAGGAGGAGGTTATGATCATGGCGAAGTTGGAGTCGGACCTCACCATCAAGGGTGGGGTCCGCTTTATGAACAAAGAGCTCTTAGAACATCTTGAAGGCCGGACATTAGAGTCTATCAAGGGGCAGCGGAAGAAACAATCTTATAAAGCTATGGTCGCTGCCTTCCTTGAGTCCGGTCAGAGCATTGTACCTGCGGTGACAGAGGTCCCTAGCTCCCCTCTTGGTACAGACTCCAACGTGGTCACTGGCACCGACCACAGTAGCCTGACAGAAATCGGTGGTCAGGAGTCGCCGCATGACTCCGAACCTCCTCCATGTGAAAGCCCTCAAGTGGCCTCTACTGTGACCTCATGGCCGGTCGATTACACTGACTATAGGCCTGGGCAGCGTTATGGCATCATTGACCATGCACTCCTCCTTAACCGCATGCCCAGCCTATCCGAGGACGAGAGGGTGAACAATGCGATTTGGAGCATTTTGAAATGCCTACCGCCTAGCTCCAATCGTTTTGACGAGGTAGACGAGTTCATATCGCTACCAGAGGACACGCCAACAAACGTCAAGGGTCACCTTGCAGCTATGTTAGAGGGCGTGCTGCAAGGTCTGTCAACGACCCTTCCGACCGGAACAAAAATTAAAAAACATAAGATGCCCAGTTCCGGTTCGAGCAGCAAACACCCTTCCAGGAGGAAGCAGCGGAGAGCAGAGTACGCTAATACTCAGAAACAATATAAAAAGAATCGCTCCCGCTGCATAACATCTATTTTTGATGGGACCATGTCCTCTCCTTTTTATATTAGAAAAGCGTTTGGAGAGGACTTTTGGATGTCGATTATGGCCCCACCTCCTGAGTTATACCGTCCTCGGCATTCCGATTGTCCTGCTGATATGCCAACGACCCCCAAGGCGGAAAATATCTGGGGTCCGGCGCTATGGGACGAAATCTATAAGGCCATTCCACCGGCCAGCGCCGCAGCAGGACCCGATAAGGTCACTCCTGCACAGATTAGGAGTCTCCCGTGGGAGCTCCTAACAAAAGTTATTAACGTGATGCTTCTGTGCAGAGGACCACCTGCAAGCCAGCTTCAGGCACGGACTGTGTTTCTGAGAAAGAAACTCTCGCCCAGCAGTCCGGGAGACCTGAGGCCAATTACGATATCAAATGTATTGGGCAGAACATTTAATAAGATCTTAGCAAATCGACTCCGAAAGTGGGTGACGCTGGACTCACGTCAGAAGGGATTCCAGCCTCTGGATGGATCGATGGAAAACACGGTCGTGCTGGACACGGCCCTCTGTTACGCCAGAAAGAAACCATCTACTTTACATATGGCGTCCATCGACCTCCAGAAGGCATTTGACTCTGTGCACCATGGGGCCATCTTTGGCATTCTCGAGAGGTCTAGCCTACCACAAGATCTGGTAGGCTACATTAAATATATGTATAGCGCTGGCGCTACAACCCTCGAGTTTGCAGATTGGTGCACGAATCCCTTCATTCCCACCAGAGGAGTTAGGCAGGGGGATCCCCTCTCACCCCTGCTTTTTAACATAGTTATTGATGGCTTTTGAGGGGCCTGCCCAATCACATTGGTTTCTCGTTGGACGGCTGCAAAGTTAACGCAGCTGCATTTGCAGACGACATCCTGCTATTTGCGTCCACGAGGAACGGCTTGCAGGAGCTGCTGAATTTTTCAGCAGATTATTTAGGTGATCGAGGGTTAAAGATCAACCTCTTGAAATCTTTTACAGTCTCTGCCGTCGCCTGTGGCAAGACTAAAAAGTCTAAAATTACTGGCGGGACTTTCCGGGTAGGTAGTGGCTCCCTGAGTCCCAAGGGAGTCACAGATAAGTTTACCTATCTGGGGGTTCCATTCACGCCACAGGGACGAGATAACATCAGAATTACCGATCACCTCATTCAGAAATTAGAAAGCCTAAGTAAGGCACCGTTAAAACCTCAACAGAGGATGTACGCCTTACGGTGCCATCTCCTTCCTGGCGTCTACCATCTACTTGGTCTTGGCGTCAACTCACCATCTTTGTTAAATAAGGCCGACGTCATGGTAAGGAGATTTATAAGAGACTGGCTTAGGCTGCCTGCCGACACCCCAACTGCATATTATCATGCCACTATAGCAGACGGGGGCCTAGGTGTGCCATCTTTACGTTGGACTGGTCCACTCCTTCGTCTTAACCGACTGACTGGTCTTTTTATCTTTTACTCGGGGGCCCTGCTGGTCGGGTACCCCTATTTTAGCGTTTATGGCCGGTCAGATATCGAGAGCGAAGGAGCATACAAAATATAAAAATGCCCACTTGACCAGTCGTCCATTATTGGACAAGATGTGGTCGTCGAGGCTGCACTCCTCAGTTGACGGGTACGGGCTGAGGGAGTCGCATAAGACCTCCGGCCAGCATGCCTGGGTAGGCAGTGGTACGTCCTTTGTGTCCGAGAGAGATTACATTAGCATGATCAAGGCCCGGTTCAATGCACTCCCAACACGGACGAGAACTTGTAGGGGACGACCCGAACGCAGCCGATCTTGCAGGGCTGGGTGTGGCGCCCTAGAGACACCCAATCACGTAGTACAGGTATGTTTTCGTACCCACGGCTCACGGATCCAGCGATACGACGCTATAACATCCTACATTGCGCGGTCGCTGGAACAGAAAAAGTTGGAGGTCACGCGTGAGCCCCTGTATCCGTTAGAAGACGGCACCTTAAAACCGGACTTGGTGGCATTTAAAGATAATAAAGCCCTTATCCTCGACGCTCAAGTAGTCGGGGATAGCGTCGAGCTGGCCTCGGCGCACACCGCAAAAATAGCAAAATATGATATTCGATCTTTGAAGGAAGCGGTGTTGAGGCAAACAGGTGCCTCAGAAGTTAGTGACCTCCATTACCATCAATTGGAGAGGCACCTGGGCCCCAGGCAGTGCCAAGAGCCTCTTAAAATTGGGTGTCATTCGAAAGCATGACTTGCCTGTGCTTGCGTCGAGGGCAGTCTTTGGGTCGACCTGCTGCTTCGGCAGATGGGGTCGTATGACCGCCCGTAGAGGTACGGGCGGAGATGTAAGCAGGACTGGCATTGGTTAGATGAAGAAACCCCCTATCAGTGGTGCTCCCTTCCACGCCTAACCTTCCTCCATCTTTTATTATTTAAGGGAGAATAAATTTCCGACTATTAACATCTGGCCACTTTGGCCTGGAAATAAAAATAGTACTTTAACTCGATGGTGGCTTTAACTCGTTGGCCGGCGTCACTTATACGCCAGGGAAGTTGCTGTAGTGGGTCACTACGGTGGCCCATTTGCACCACTTCCTAGTCTCCCCGACGGTTTCCGAGTATTGCACTCAAGCGCCACAGGAAACCACGTCACCAAGAAATTGGTTGATCGTGGGCTAACTGGTTGGGGGGCGATCGGGGCCTTCGAGGCTAGCAACCTCGTCGGCCCGTCTCAGAAGTCGCTTTCAACACTAATACTGATTATGACCCGCCCTCCGGCAGCGGTTACACATCTTCCTCGACTACCTCTGTTGGTTCTGTGGCTCCTAATGTTGGGGCACAGGAAAATCTATTTGGCTGTTCTTTATGTGAGCGCAGGTTCACAACTAAAACCGGCCTGGGGGTGCATTTTAGGAGGGCACATCCGATAGAGGCCAACGATAAAATATCAATTGATAGAACTAAAGCTCGATGGAGCGAGGAGGAGGTTATGATCATGGCGAAGTTGGAGTCGGACCTCACCATCAAGGGTGGGGTCCGCTTTATGAACAAAGAGCTCTTAGAACATCTTGAAGGCCGGACATTAGAGTCTATCAAGGGGCAGCGGAAGAAACAATCTTATAAAGCTATGGTCGCTGCCTTCCTTGAGTCCGGTCAGAGCATTGTACCTGCGGTGACAGAGGTCCCTAGCTCCCCTCTTGGTACAGACTCCAACGTGGTCACTGGCACCGACCACAGTAGCCTGACAGAAATCGGTGGTCAGGAGTCGCCGCATGACTCCGAACCTCCTCCATGTGAAAGCCCTCAAGTGGCCTCTACTGCGACCTCATGGCCAGTAGACTATACTGACTACAGACCGGGACAGCGGTATGGCATCATTGACCATGTGCTCCTCCTAGACCGCATGCCCGTTCTATCCGAGGACGAGAGGGTGAATAATGCGATTTGGAGCATTTTAAAATGTCTACCGCCTAGCTCCAATCGTTTTGCTGAGGTAGACGAGTTTTCATCTCTACCAGAGGACACGCCAACAAACGTCCTCAAGGGTCACCTTGCAGTTATGTTAGAGGGCGTACTGCAAGGTCTGTCAACGACCCTTCCGACCGGAACTAAAACCAAGAAACAAAAGATGCCTAGTTCCGAATCGAGCAGCAAACACCCTTCCAGGAGGAAGCAGCGGCGAGCAGAGTACGCTAATACTCAGAAACAATATAAAAAGAATCGCTCCCGCTGCATAACATCTATTTTTGATGGGACCATGTCCTCTCCTTTTTATATTAGAAAAGCGTTTGGAGAGGACTTTTGGATGTCGATTATGGCCCCACCTCCTGAGTTATACCGTCCTCGGCATTCTGATTGTCCTGCTGATATGCCAACGACCCCCAAGGCGGAAAATATCTGGGGTCCGGCGCTATGGGACGAAATCTATAAGGCCATTCCACCGGCCAGCGCCGCAGCAGGACCCGATAAGGTCACTCCTGCACAGATTAGGAGTCTCCCGTGGGAGCTCCTAACAAAAGTTATTAACGTCATGCTTCTGTGCAGAGGACCACCTGCAAGCCAGCTTCAGGCACGGACTGTGTTTCTGAGAAAGAAACTCTCGCCCAGCAGTCCGGGAGACCTGAGGCCAATTACGATATCAAATGTATTGGGCAGAACATTTAATAAGATCTTAGCAAATCGACTCCGAAAGTGGGTGACGCTGGACTCACGTCAGAAGGGATTCCAGCCTCTGGATGGATCGATGGAAAACACGGTCGTGCTGGACACGGCCCTCTGTTACGCCAGAAAGAAACCATCTACTTTACATATGGCGTCCATCGACCTCCAGAAGGCAGTCGACTCTGTACACCACGTGGCCATCTTCGGCATTCTCGAGAGGTCCAGCCTACCAAAAGATCTGGTAGGCTATATCAAATTTATGTATAGCGCTGGCGCTACGACACTCGAGTTTGCCGATGGGTGCACCAACCGCTTCATCACCACCAGAGGAGTTAGACAGGGGAATCCCCTCTCATCTCTGCTTTTTAAGTGTTATAGATGGCTTTTTGAGCGGACTGCCCAACCACATTGGTTTCTCGATGGACGGCTGCAAAATCAACGCAGCTGCATTTGCAGACGACATTCTCCTATTTGCGTCCACGAGGAACGGCTTGCAGGAGCTGCTGAACTTTTCAGCAACATATCTTGGTGATCGAGGGTTAAAGATCAACCTCTTAAAATCCTTAGTCTCAGCCGTCGCCTGTGGTAAGACTAAAAAGTCTAAAATTACTGGCGGGAATTTCCGGATAGGTAGTGGCTCCCTAGTGGCCAAGGGGTCACAGACAAATTCACCTATCTGGGGGTCCCATTTACACCACAGGGTCGGGATAACATCAGGATTAACCGATCACCTTGTTCAAAAATTAGAAAGCCTAAGTAAGGCACCGTTAAAACCTCAACAGAGGATGCACGCCCTACGGTGCCACCAACTTCCTGGCGTCTACCACCTACTAGGCCTTGGCGTCAACTCTCCATCTTTGTTAAATAAGGCCGACGTCATTGTAAGGAAGTTTATAAGAGACTGGCTTAGGCTACCTGCCGATACCCCAACTGCATATTATCATGCTACAATAGCAGATGGGGGTCTAGGTGTGCCATCATAAGACCTCCGGCCAGCATGCCTGGGTAGGCAGTGGTACGTCCTTTGTGTCCGAGAGAGATTACATTAGCATGATCAAGGCCCAGATCAATGCACTCCCGACACAGACGAGGACCGCTAGGGGCCGGCCGAACGCAGCAGATCTTGTAGGGCCGGGTGGGGCGTCCTATAAACACCCAATCACGTGATACAGGTATGCTTTTGTACCCACGGCTCACGTATCCAGCGACACGACGCAATAACATCCTACATAGCGCGGTCGCTGGAACAAAATTACGAGGTCACACGTGAGCCCCTGTATCCGTTAGCAGGCGGCATATTAAAACCCGACCTGGTGGCAACAAAAGATGGCAATGCCCTTATCCTCGACGTCCAAGTAGTTGGGGATATCGTCGAGCTGGACAATGCGCACACCACTAAAACGTTGAAATATGATGTGAGAAACTTGAAAGAAACGGTGTTGAGGCAAACAGGTGCCTCAGAAATCCAAGTGACCTCAATTACCATCAATTTGAGAGGCACCTGGACCCCAGGCAGTGCCAAAAGCCTGTTGAATTGGGTGTCATCAAGAAACGTAACTTACCCGTGCTCGCTTCGAGGGCGCTGTTCGGTTCGACCTATTCCTTGGCAGATGGGGTCGAATGACCGCCCGTACAGGTACGGGTGGAGTAGGACTGGCATTGGATAGAAGAGGAAACCCCCTATCAGTGCTGCTCCCTTACACGCTTAACCTTCCTCCATATCTTTTATTATTTGAGGGAGAATACGTTTCCTACATTTAACATCTTGGCATGGAAAAAAGGTACTTTAACTCGATTTTGGCTTTAACTCGGTGGCCGGCGTCACTTATCCGCCAGGGAAGTTGTTGTTAGTGGGTCACTAAGGTGGCCCATTTGCACCACTTCCTAGTCTCCCCGACGGCTTCCGAAGTATTGCACTCAAGCGCCACTGGTAACCACGTCACCAAGAAAATGGTTGATCGTGGACTAACTGGTCGGGGGGGCGCCGGGGCCATCGGGGTTAGTAACCCCGTCGGCCAGTCCTATGAAACCACTTTCACTAATCAAAATGTTTATGACCCGCCCTCCGGCAGCGGTCGTGTTTCTTCTTCCCCCTCTGCTGGTCCTGTGGCTCCGTCTGTCGGGGCGCAGGGAGGATTGTTTCAGTGCTCTTGTGGGCGCGAATTTACTTCTAAAACCGGCCTGGGGGTGCATTTCAGGAGGGCACACCCGGTGGAGGCCAATCAAAATATTGATGTGACCAGAAATAAAGCTCGTTGGAGCGAGGAGGAGGTCATGATCACGGCGAAGTTGCAGGCGGACCTCACCAAGGATGGGGTCCGATTCATTAATAAAGCTCTTATCGAACAACTTAAAGATCGGACATTAGAATCAATCAAGGGGCAGCGAAAAAGATCTAACTACAAAGCTATGGTCGCTGCTTTCCTTGAGTCCGGTCAGAGCCCAGTACCTGTGGCGGCAGAGGACCCTAGTTCTCCTCTTGGTACTAACTCCTACATGGTCACTGACAACGACCATATTCGCCTGACAGAATCGGTGGTCAGGAGCTGCCACATGACTCCGAACCACCTCCGCCCGACGAGAACCCTCTATTGGCTTCCACTGGGACCTCATGGCCGGTGGAATATACTATACAGACCTGTGCAACGGCATGGTATCATTGATCATGCGCTCCTCTTTGACCATTTGCCCAGGCTGACTGAGGACGAGAGTGAATTTAGCGATCTGGAGCATATTAAAAACTCTACCGCCTAGCTCCAGTCGTTTTGCTGAGGTAGATGAACTTATATCGCTACCAGAGGACACGCCAACAAATGTCCTCATTGGTCACCTTGCAAATATTATGGAGGGTGTACTGCAAGGTCTGTCAACGACCTCTCCGGCCGGAACAAAAATTAAAAAGAACAGATACCCCGTTCCGGTTCGAGCAGCAAACACACTGCCAGGAGGAAGGAGCTGAGTACCCCAAAACTCAAAATGAATATAAGAAAAATCGCTCCCGCTGCATAACATCTATTTTTGACGGGACCATATCCTCTCCATATTATATTAAGAGATCGTTTGGAGAGGATTTTTGGATATCAATAATGGCCCCGCTTCCCGAGATATACCATCCTCAGCATTCTGATAGCCCTGCTGAAGTTCCAATGACCCCCAAGGAGCTCCTAACAAAAGTTATTAATGTCATGTTGCAGTGCAGGGGACCACCTGCAAGCCAGCTTCAGGACCGGACTGTGTTTCTGAGAAAGAAACACTCGCCTAGAAGTCCTGGTGACCTGAGGCCTATTACGATATCAAATGTGTTGGGCAGGATCTTTAATAAGATCTTAGCGAATAGACTTCGTAGGTGGGTGACGCTTGAGCAACGTCAGAAGGGATTCCAGCCTCTGGATGATACGTTGGAAAACACGATGGTGCTGGACACGACCCTCTATTACGCTAGGTCGAAACCAACAACTCTTCACCTGGCGTCCATCGACCTCCAGAAGGCATTTGTCTCAATGCACCATGAGGCCATCTTAGGTATTCTCGAGAGGTCCAGCCTACCAAAAGATCTGGTAGGCAATATAAAATTCATGCATAGCGCTGGCGCTACGACCCTCGAGTTTGCCGATGGATGCACGAATCCCTTCGATCCTACCCGCGGAGTAAGGGAGGGGGATCCCTCTCACCCCTGCTTTTCAATTTGGTGATAGAGGGCTTTTTGAGGGGCCTGCCCGAACACATAGGTTTCTCGATGGAAGGCTGGAAAGTCAACGCAGCCGCATTTGCAGATGACATCCTGCTGTTTGCGTCCACGAGAAACGGCTTGCAGGAGCTGCTGAACTTTCAGCAGCATATCTTGGTGATCGAGGGTTAAAGATCAACCTCTTGAAATCCTTTACAGTCTCTGCCGTCGCCTGTGGTCAGTCTAAAAGTCTAAAATTACTGGCGGGACTTTCCGGATAGGTAGTGGCTCCCTAATGGCCAAGGGAGTCAGACAAATTTACCTATTTGGGTGTCCCATTTACACCACAGGGACGATATAACATCAGGATTACTGATCACCTTGTCCATAAACTAGAGAGCCTAAGTAAGGCACCGTTAAAACCTCAACAGAGGATGTACGCCTTACGGTGCCACCTCCTTCCTGGCGTCTACCATCTACTTGGCCTAGGCGCCAAGTCACCATCATTGTTAAATAAGGCCTACGTCATGGTAAGGAGGTTCGTTAGAGACTGGCTTAGGCTTCCTGCCGATATTCCGTCTGCGTATTTCCACGCTACTTTAGCGGACGGGGGCCTTGGCGTGCCATCAATGTGTTAGACTGGCCCGCTCCTTCGTCTCAATAGACTGGCCGGTCTTTATCTTTTACTCGGGGGCCCTGATGGTCGGGGTGCTCCTGTTTTATCTTTTATGACAGGTCAAATGGAGAGAGCGAAGGAGCACACGAAATTGGAAGGAAAGTTTATGGCCAGTTATTAGACAAGATGTGGTCGTCGAGGCTGCACTCCTCAGTCTATGGGTACGGGCTGAGGGAGTCGTATAAGACCTCCGGTCAGCACGCATGGGTAGGCAGTGGAACGTTCTTTGTGTCCAGGAGAGATTACATCAGCATGATCAAGGCCCGAATGCAGCCGATCTTGCAGGGCCGGTTGCGGCGCCCTAGAAACACCCGACCACGTTGTACAGATATGGTTTCGTACCCACGGCTCACGAATTCAATTCAGCGACACGACGCAATAACATCCTTCATAGCGCGGTTGCTGGAACAGTAAAATTATGAGGTCACACGTGTGCCCCTGTACCCGTTAGCAGGCGACACGTTAAAACCTGACCTGGTGGCCACTAAGGACGATAAAGCCCTTATCCTCGACGCTGAAGTTGTCGGGGATAGCGTCGAGCTGGACGCGGCGCACACCGCCAAGAAATTGAAATACGATACAAGAAATTTGAAAGAGGCGGTGTTGAGGCAAACAGGTGCCTCAGAAGTTCAAGTGACCTCTATTACAATCTATTGGAGAGGCACCTGGGCCCCAGGCAGTGCCAAGAGCCTGCTAGAGTTGGGGGTAATTAATAAGCGTGACATACCTGTTCTCGCATCGAGAGCGGTGTTCGGCTCGACCTGTGCCTTTGGCAGGTGGAGTCGTATGACCGCCCGTAGGAGTACTGGTAGAGAAGCGAGCAGGACTGGCGTTTGATAGATGAGGAAACCCCCCCATCAGTGGTGCTCCCTCCCACGTCTAACCTTCCTTCCATCTTTTATGATCTGAGGGAGAATAATTTTTCTAATATTAACATCTGGGCACTCGGCCTGGAAAAATATATTACTTTAACTTGGTGGTGGACGGTGTCAGGGAAGTTGTAATGGATCACCGTAGTGGTCCACTTGCACCACTTCCTAGTTTCCCCGACGGCTTCCGAAGTATTGCACTCAAGCGCCACTGGTAACCACGTCACCAAGAAATTGGTTGATCGTGGGCTAACTGTTCGGGGAGCGCCTGGGGCCTCCGGGGTTAACCCCAACGGCCCGGCGTTTGAAAACAATACAAATAAGGACCCGCCCTCCTGCAGTGGTCGTGTTTTTCCTCTTCATCCTCCTTTTAACTCTTCACCTGGCGTCCATCGACCTCCAGAAGGCGTTTGATTCTGTGCACCATGAGGCCATCTTCGTCATTCTCGAGAGGTCAAGCCTACTACAAGATCTGGTAGGCTACATTAAATATATGTATGGTGCTGGTGCCACGACCCTTGAGTTTGCCGATGGGTGCACGAATCCTTTCCTCCCAAACCGCGGATTAAGGCAAGGAACACCTACCACCTTTGCTTTTCAACCTTGTTATTGATGGCTTTCTGAGGAGCCTGTCCGATCACATAGGTTTCTTGTTGGAAGGCTGCCAAGTCAACACAGCCGCATTTGCAGATGACATCCTGCTCTTTGCATCCACGAGAAACGGCTTGCAGAGGCTGCTGGATTATTCCGCAGCTTATTTAGGTTATCGAGGGTTGAAGATCAACCTTTTAAAAATCCTTTACAATCTCTGCCGTCCCCTGTGGTAAGACTAAGTCTAAAACTACTGGCGGGACTTTTCGAGTGGGTAATGGCTCCTTAGTGGCCAAGGGAGTGATGGACAAATTTACCGACTTGGGGGGTCCCGTTTACACCACGGGGGCGTGACAACATAAGGATGTCCGATCACCTTGTCCACAAATTAGAGCCTAAGTAAGGCACAGTTAAATCCTCAAAGGATGTACGTCTTACGGTGCTACCTTCTACCATATGCTGGGCCTAGGCGGCACTACTGCATCACTGTTAAATAAGGCCGACGGCATGGTTAGAAGATTCGTCAGAGAATGGCTTAGGCTTCCTGCCGATACTCCAACCGCTTATTTTCATGCTACTATAGCGGTTGCGCGCGCCATCAGTTCGATGGCCTGGTCTACTCCTTCGCCTCAGACTTGCAAATCTTTTTTTTTTTTTTTTTTACACGGGGCCCTGTTGGTCGGGGTGGCCCCATTTTATCATATTTGACCGGGCAAATGTCAAGGAGTACACTAAATATGAAGGCAATTATATGACCAGTCTGAACTCACTAAGTGATGTGATCGTCAAGGCTGTACTCCTCAGTCGATGGATACGGGCTGAAGTAGTCACACAAGACTTCCGGCCAGCACGCTTTGATAGGCAGCGGAACGTCCTTTGTGTCTGAGCGAGATTACATCAGCATGATCAAAGCCCGGATTAGTGCACTCCCAAACGGACGAGGACCTCTAGGGGTCGCCCCGAATGTAGTAGATCTTGCAGGGCTGGGTGCGGCGCCCTTGAAACACCCAACCACGTGATACAGATATGTTTTCGTAACGTCGGTTCACGGATCCAGCAACACGATGCAATAACAGCCTACATAGCACGGTCGCTGGAGCAGAAAAGTTATGAGGTCACCCGCGAGACCCTGTACCCGTTAGCAGGCGGCACTCTCAAACCAGACCTGGTTGCCACAGAAGAAAATGAAGCCATTATCCTCGACTCTCAAGTAGTCGGGGATAGCGTCGAGCTGGACTCGGCGCACACCGCTAAATACAAAATACGATATCAGGAATTTAAAAGTGGTAGTGCTGAGGCAAACAGGTGCCTCAGAAATAGAAGTGACCTCCATTACAAACAATTGGAGAGGCACCAGGAAGTGCCAAAAGCCTGCTTGAGTTGGGAGTTGTCAGAAAACGTGATATCCCGGTGGTCGCGTCGAGAGCAGTGTTCGGCTCTACCTGTGCATTTGGCAGGTGGAGTCTAATGACCGCCCGTAGAGGTGCGGGCGTAGAAGCAAGGAGGACTGGTGTTGGATAGATGACGAAACCCCTATCAGTGGTGCTCCCTCCCACGCATAACCTTCCTTCCTTTTATTATTTATTCCTTTTATTATCTTTTATTATTTGAGGGAGAATAATTTTCCCGCATTTTAACGTCTGGCCGAGTTGGCCTGGAAATAAAGAAATGGTACTTTATCTTGGTGGCCGGCGTCAATTTGCCGCCGTCCACGTCACCAAGAAATTGGTCGATTGTGAGCTAACTGGTCGGGGGGCGCCTGGGGCCTTCAGGGTTAGCACCCCGGCAAAGAAACCGCTACTTCTAACACTAATACAAAAGGCCCGCCCTCATGCAGAGGTTATGTTTCTTCGTCGTCTTCCTTAGCTGGTTCTGTGGTCGAGAGCAGGGACAGTCGGAGAGCAGGTACAGTCGTTCTGCTGCTCGAGATGCAAGCGCTCCTTCTCAACCAAAACTGGCCTGGGGTGCATTACAGGAGTGCACACCCGGTGGAGGCCAACGATAACATCAATGTGGCTAGAATTGAGGATCGTTGGATTGAGGAAGAGGTCATGATCATGGCAAGGTTGGAGACGGAACTCACCAATAAAGGTGGGGTCCGATACATGAAGGCTCTTCTAGAACAGCTGGAAGACCGGACATTAGAATCCTTCAAGGGGCAGCCAAAAAGATCTACATACAAAGCTATGGTCGCTGCCTTTCTCGAGTCCGGCCAGAGCCTCGCACCTGTTGGTAGAGGGTGATAGCTTCCCTCTTGTTGCAACCTCCAACACGATCAATATCATCGATCAAAATTGCCATACAGAAATCGGTATTCAGGAGCCGCCACCTGACTGCGAACCCCTTCCACCCAGCGAGGACCCTCAATTGGTCTCCACTGGGGGTCTCATGGCCAGTAGATTAGACAGATAATAAACCTGGGCAGCTGTGTGGTATCATCGACCATGCGCTCCTGTTTGACCGCTTGCCCAGGCTGACTGAGAACGAGAGTGTGAATATTGCGATTTGGAGCATATTAATCTTTACCGCCTAGCTCCAGTCGTTTTGCTGAGGTAGACAAAATTATATCTCTACCAGAGGACACGCCCATACTTGTCCTCTGGTGTCACCTTGCAGGTATCCTTGAGGGCGTACCGCAAGGTGTGACAACGACCTCACCGGCCGGAACTAAAATTAAAAAACAGATACATAGTTCCGGTACGAGCAGCAAACATTTCCAGGAAGAAGCAGCGGAGAGCGGATTATGCGAAAACTCAAGAAAAAGAAAAACCCGCTCCCGCTGCATAACATCTTTATTTGATGACACCATGTCCTCTCCGTTTTGCATCCCAAGATCTTTTGGAGAGGACTTCTGGATGTCAATAATGGCCCCACCTCCTGAGAAATACCATCCTCGGCACCGGGATTGTCCTGCTGAAGTAAAATCGACCCCTACGAAGGAAAATATCTCGGGTCCGGCGCTTTGGGATGAAACATATAAGGCCATTCCACCAGCCAGCGGCGCAGCAGGACATGACAAGGTTACTCCTGCACAGGTTAGGAGTCTCCCATGGGAACTCCTAACAAAAGTTAACATGATGCTATGCAGAGCACCTCCTGCAAGTCAGATTCTTAGAAAGAAACACGTTTCTTAGAAAGAAAGTGTCTCCCAGCAGTCCGGGGACCGGAGGCCAATCACGATCTCAAATGTGATGGGGAGGATATTTTAGATATTGGCGAATAGACTCCGCAGGTGGGTGACGCACGATCGGCGTCAGAAGGGGTTCCAGCATCTGGATGGTACGGTGAACACGGTCGCGCTGTACACGACGCTGTTACGCCAGGTCGAAACCAACTCTTCACCTGGCGTCCATCGACCTCCAGAAGGCATTTGACTCTGTGCACCATGAGGCCATCTTCGGCATTCTCGAGAGGTCAAGCCTACTACAAGATCTGGTAGGCTATACAAAATACATGTATGGCGCTGGCGCCACGACCCTCGAGTTTGCCGATGGGTGCACAAATCCCTTCGTCCTAACCCGCGGAGTAATTCAGGGGATCCTCTCACCCCTGTTTTTCAATCTGGTTATTGATGGCTTTCTGAGGGGCCTGCCCGAACACATAGGTTTCTAGATGGAAGGCTGCAAATCAACGCAGCCGCATTCGCAGACGACATAATGCTGTTTGCGTCCACGAGAAACGGCTTGCAGGGTGCTAGATTATTCAGCAGCTTATTTAGGTGATAGAGGTCGAAACTAACATTTCTTCACCTGGCGTCCATCGACCTCGAGAAGGCATTTGATTCAGTGCACCATGAGGCCATCTTCGGCATTCTCGAGAGGTCAGGCCTACCACAAGATCTGGTAGGCCACATAAGATTTATGTATGGCGCTGGCGCCACGACCCTTGAATTTGCCGATGGGTGCACAGGCACCTTCGTCCCAACACGCGGAGTAAGGCAGGGGATCCCCTCACCCCTGCTTTTCAACCTTGTTATTTACGACTTTTTGAGGGGCCGGCCCGAACACATTGGTTTCTCGTTGGAAGGCTCGAAAGATATCCCGGTACTCGCATCGAGAGCAGTGTTTGGCTCTACCTGTGCATTTGGCAGTGGAGTCGAATGACCACCCGTAGAAGTACGGGCGGAGAAGCAGAACTGGCGTTGGTTAGACGGCGAAACCTCTATTAGTGGTGCTACCTTCCACGCCTAACCTTCCTATCTTTTATGTTGAAGGAGAATGATTTCCCACTCTTAACACCTGGACGAGTTGTCCTGGAGAAAGAAAATAGTCCGTTAACTTGGTGGCCAACGTCACTTTGCCGCCGTCTATTGTGGTCGCCGGCCATTTGTTGGCGTCACTTTTACGCCAGGGAAGTTGCTGTAGTGGACCACTTCGGTGATCCATTTGCATCACTTCCTAGTCTCCCCGACGGTTTCGGAGTATAGCACTCAAGCGCCACTGGTAACCACGTCACCAAGTAATTGGTTGATCGCGGGCTAACTGGTCGGGGGCGCCCGGGGACTTGATGTCTTGCACCCCTGTCGGCCCGTCATAGAAACCGCTCCTAACACAAATACTAATAAAGACCCATCCTCAGGCCGAGGTTGTTTCTTCGTCGTCTTCCTTCGCTGGTTCTGTGGCTCCGCATGTCGGAGAGCAGGGACAGTCGTTCTGCTGCTCGAAATGCGAGCGAACCTTTACTACTAAAACTGGCCTGGGTGCATTTCAGGAGGACACACCCGGTGGAGGCCAACGATAATATCGACATCTTAAGAATAAAGGCTCGCTGGAGTGAGGAGGAGGTTGTGATCATGGCAAGTTTGGAGGCAGACCTCACCCTTAGGGGTGGGGTCAGATTCATGAACAAGGCTCTCGCCGAAGAACTAAATGGCTGGATATTAGAATCTATCAAGGGGCAGCGAAAGAGACCCAATTATAAAGGCTATAGTCGCTGCCTTCCTTGTGTCGGCTACAGTCCGGCACCTGTGGTGGCAGAAGTCGACAGCTCTCCTCTCGGTGCCCCTCCAACGCGGTCAATATCATCGACCACAATTGCATAATAGAAATCGGTGTTCAGGAGCCGCGACCTGACTTTGAACCCCCTCCACCCAGTGAGAGCCCTCTTTTCGTCTCCACTGGGGTCTCATTGCCTGTAGATTTTAGCACGAATGGACCTGGGCAGCAGCGTGGAATCAGACCATGGGCTCCTGTTTGACCGCTTGCCTGGGTTCGCCGAGGTGAGAGTGGATAACGCGATCAGAGACGTATTAAAGACTACCGCCATGCTCCGATCGTTTTGCTGAGCTAGATAAAATTATCTCTACCAAAGCACACGCCACAAGTCCTCAGGGGGTCACCTTGCCGTTATTCTAGAGGGCGTAAGGGTTAACATCGACATCACCGTCCAAAATTAAAAAACAACGGATACCTGGATCTGGGACGAGCAGCAAACACTTCCAGGAGGAAGTAGCGGAGAGCTGATTTTGCAAAGACGCAAAATCTATATAGGGCGAATCGCTCTCACTGCATACAAGTTATTTTTGATGGGAGTCTGTCCTCTCACTTTTATATCTTAAGATCTTTTGGATGGCGATGATGGCTCCCCTCCTGAGTCTTACCACCCTCGGATACCGGATAGTCCTGCTGCTTTGACATCGACCCCAACGGCGGAAAATATCTGGGGTCCGGCAGTCTGGGCATAAATTTAAGGATATTCCACCAACCGGCCCCACAGCAGCACCTGACAGGGTCACACCTGCACAGGTTAGGAGTCTCCCATGGGAGCTCCTAACAAAACTTATTAATCTGATGTTAATGTGCAGGGGACCTCCTGTAAGCTAGCTGCAGGCAGACTGTTCGTAAGAAACTTCAGTCCAGGTGACCTGCGGTCCATTACGATCTTAAATGTGTTGGGTAGAATTTTCAATAAGATTTTAGCCACACGACTCCGTAAGTGAGTGGCGCCGGACCATCACCAGAAGGGGTTCAACCTCTGGATGGATAACATGGTCGTGCTGGACGCGACCCTCCGTTACGCAAAAAATAACGTCGCAGAAATGCACCTAGCGTCCATCGACCTCCAGAAGGCTTTTGATTCCGTGCACTATGGCGCAATTTTCGGCATTCTCGAGAGGTTCAATCTTCCAGATGACCTGGTTGATTACATACGATTTATATATGGCGCTGGCGCCACGACCCTCGAGTTAATCGATGGGTGCAGACCCCTTCGTACCCACACGCGGAGTAAGACAGGGGATCCCTCTCACCCCTGCTCTTCAATATGATTGACGGCCCTGCCCCAGCACATTGGTTTCTCCATGGACGGCTGCAAAGTGAACGCAGCTGCATTCGCAGACGACATCCTGCTGTTTGCGTCCACGAGAAATGGTTTGCAGAAGCTACTTAGCTACTCAACTTCATATTTAGGTGATCTCTCCCCACCCCGAGGTTTAAACATCACGAAATCGTTTACAATATCTTCCGTCCCTTGTGGCAAGATCAAGAGATCAAAAATTGCTGAAGGGACCTTCCGGGTGTGTAACGGCTCTCGAGTCGAAAGGTGTTATGGACAAGTTTACCTAACTGTTGGTCCTATTTACGCCACGAGGGTGGGACAACATCCCGATTTCGAATCACCTAGTCCAGAAATAAAAGAGTGAGTAAAGCACCGCTAAAGCCTTAACTGAGGATGTACGCCTTGCGGTGCCATCTTCTACCTGGCGTCTATCATATTCTGGGCCGAGGCTTCAATGCACCATCTTTATTAAATAAGGCCGACGTCATGGTTAGAGGGTACATAAGAGATTGGCTCAGACTCCCTGCCAACACCCCAACCGCGTACTTCCACGCTGACATAGCGGACTGGGTGGGCCTTCTGTGTACTGGACTGGCCCACTCCTTCGCCTGAACAGACTCGCCGGTGTTTTTATATATATTTTACACGGGGAGCCCTGCTGGTCAGGGTGCTCCCTTTTACATTTATGATCGGGTTCTAGGGTGAAGGGGTACGCGATGTATCAGAGCGTTTCCTTGGTCAGTCAGACGAAATTAAGAATGTGGTCGTCGAGGCTGTACTCCTCAGTCGATGGGTACGGACTGAGAGAGTCACGTAAGACATCCGGCCAACACGCCTGGGTAGGCAGTGGGACATCCTTTGTATCTGGGATGGATTACATCAGCATGATCAAAGCCCGGATCAATGTACTCCCGACACGGACGAGGACCTCCAGGGGTCACCCCGAATGCATCAGATCATGTAGGGCTGGGTGCGGCACCTTGGAAACTCCAAGTCATGTGGTGCAGATGTGTTAACGTACCCATGCCTCACGAATCCAGCGACACGATGCTTTAACAGTTTACATCGCACGGTCGCTGGAGCAAAAGAACTTTCAGGTCACCCGTGAGTCTGTATCCACTAGCAGGTGGTACTTTAAAACCAGATCCTGTGGCCTTTAAAGATCATAAAACATTTATCCTAGACGCTCAAGTGGTCGGGCTGGACTCGGCGCACGCCGCCGAGAACCAAATGTCAAATACAATGTTCGTAACCTTAAGGAGGCGGTGTTAAGGCAAACAGGTGCCTCTGAGGTAAAGGTGACCACAATTACGATCAAATGGAGAGGCACTTGGGCTCCAGACAGTGCCAAAGACCTGCTCGAATTGGCGATAAGACATTCCGGTGCTCGCATCGTGGGCGCTGTTCGGGACTACCTGTGCGTTCCCCTATCAGTGGTGGGCCCTCCCATGTCTAACTTTCCTTTTCTATCTTTTAGGTTGAGGGATAATAATTTTTCCCACTTTCGACATCTGGACGTGTTGTCCTGAAAAAAAAAAATAGTACTTTAACTTGGTGGCATGATTCATTGAGATGTATTATTGCATAAACTATCTACACCGAGATTTGATTTGTGGATTTTTTCTGAATCTTGATTCTAAGTACTGGAACCGCTTCAAAGCTTAAGATTTTGAATCACCTAATGCGAGTTTAGATTTGAACGGCAAGTCTACGACTATCTATCAGTCTATCTAGCGACAGCGATAGCAAGTCTATCTTCCAGTTGAGTCTCGACTGTTTTCAAGAAAACATTTTCACAGGGATCTTTAATTGATGATTCTGGAACTGCTTCCACCTGCTAAAATCTTTACAGGGTTAAGTTCCGAGTCTATCGTAATATGGCAATTATGTTATCTACGACTAAGGCATCCATAACTAATTTTTCTTGGATAAGATGAGGTTTGGCAGTTAACGCAACTTCATTCAAAATCTCAGTAATTGAATTATTGATGCCTCTAATTTTATGATTTGTTTTCTTGTCACTAAGTTTAATCTTTTACAAAGGGCCGCAGAAATTAGACTTCGTTGGGAGCCAGTCTACAAGAGCGCGGCAATTGACCCAATCATTATCTTTTGCTTTTACGCGAATTGCTGTGCTGAGTAGTTTTAACGGAAAGATTGATTTACTAAGCAAATCGGATCGATTTCATTCATTTGACTCCACGACTTGTGGCTTTTACATTTCAATACAAAAGGGTATGTTTCTTATTGCATTGCTTACACCTAACATTGAGTAATCAATTTGCTGCCAAATTATTATTACGAAAGCAAATTTATACAAAGCTTATTATTTTTAATAAACTCCCATCGTTGATCCAATGATTGTTTTTGAAATTCCGGACACTTATGAATTGGATGTACCTTCTTACAAATTAAACAAGCATTATCTGACTTAACAATTGAGTTGTTTACTAAAGTAGCATTCGACACACGTCTTTTAGGAGCGAAGTTAGACCTTGTATCTTGCTACCCGATTCCTTTACATTTTGAATGCTCCTTGCTTGTTTTTTTCCAAGGACAATTCAGAGAATTTCGGTAAATGTTGAGCCTAATGTTAATTCCCAAATGGTACTCATATTGTCATTCAATTTACTTTGAACAAAAACAATTAAACTGACGAGTGAATTGATCTCAAAACCTAGTTTCGAGATTTCTCAACGATTCATTGCAAGTGTCAAAGATTTCCAAAATGGACTTATGTACATACTTTTAAATTTTAAGGTTAAACTTATTTGACTGATTGTAAGCTAACATCTTTTGTTATCTGTTTTCTAAAGTATCCCATGCCTGTTTATAATACTCTGACACGGAGAAATCTTTATTCAATTTGGCTGCTTCTGATTCTACCGATTCTGCTAAGTATAGCTTCTGCAAATTTGAGAGGGTTTTGTCATCAATGGCCGAAAGAAAGTTTTCCCACTAAATTGTGGAAGATCAAATTTGGGTAAAATTAGATTTCCAGAAATTGCAGCCGGTGATTTCGAAACAGCCATTTCGACACACGAATCACGATTTGCAATAAATGCCTCAATCTTTGCTGAAGCATCGATTACTTTATCTACAGAACTCGTATAATCACCATAGGACTCACTATTTTCAAGCAATTCATAAAAAACAACTTTCTAAAGAATTACACAAATTAGTCAACCTTAATTTAATTTCTTTCAAAACTGAATGTTTCTTTTCTGAAAACAATCGAGTTACTTTATCAACATTTCTATTTATTTCTTTTACATTAAAAAGAAACTTAAATTCATTGAAGGTCTAGGTTCGATCTTTGTTTAAGCATTTTGAAAATAAAGCAGAACCGAATGGAAGAAACACTTAACGAGAAGGGAAAGAACTTAACCGAGAAATGAAAATAAACTAATGTAAAGCAGTGGGAACCGGGTTCGAATTAATCTCACGAATGGCGAAAGCGACCTAGCTTCACCACGCCTCCGGCTCGACGGACCATATTTATGTAGAGAATTAAGATTAATAAACGAACTAACTAACATACTATATTCCTTTACATTTATCACATGCACTTAAACTCGAAACATTACAATTTAACGATGGACAGAACTAATACAAATACTGATGTATATATGTAATACATAATTCTAACAAATGAATTTGAATCAACGATGGGAATCTATCCGAATAAGAATGTTTGACTCACCGACACAGCAATCATAGTTGATTTTGATTTCGGGCTGAATAAGAAAAGCTAGTTTTAGCGTGACTTTATGTACCCAACTAAACGCTTATCACTCAGATACAAACCCTCATTCGTTGATTATGTAAATCAAAATGCACTAGCGCCGTCTAGTGGATCGACAGAGACTGAATAGTCCGTTACTCTTCCAACCAGGATATCGCGGCCCTGAGTTGCGAGTTTGAAACTCGATCCAACCGAAGACCGTTGTGTACATGGGCACCTTAAACCTGCTGTGGCCTCAAATGTCCTCACGCCGGCGTGGTATAGACGTTTGGAGAGTGGGGTGTCAGCTCAGGTGTTGACCTCGTCATCTGATCGAGATTCAAAATTACGAGGTATTGTCCTCGGCTCTTTCTCTTCGAGATTGGTCTCTCGCAAATAGTCCATTGTGTTGCTCCAGTGCGACGTTAATCAAATAAATACCTACCTACCACGAGATTTGATATAGAATCATCGCCAATAACCCGTTGTATTTCTATAGTGTGACGTAAATTCAACTACCTATCTAAGAGTAATTTGAGTAAAATTCTTAAGAGTAATTTATAAGAATCACTCAAAACTTCAAGTGATTTAGGTATTCATCTGTAAATTGGTTTTAGTAACTTTAAAGGTGATAAAGTCTTATCATTATGGATTCCCTTGGGGGATTGATCCCCGACCGTCGCCAACAGCTTATGTGTTACTCCAGTGCGATGTTAATGAAAATACCAACCTACCTATCATAATGGGTGGTTATTTATTACAATGTTTGCATCAGTGGGCTTGCCCGTTGTGCCAGCAACATGCGAGTTGAAGGAAGCAAAGTTTCGATTCCTCGATTGGCCAGATAATTCAATTTGGCGAGATATTTTCGAAACACCTTGCCCTGCATAAGACCAGGGCGTCATTTCCCGCTCCAATTTTTAATGGCATGCATCGCAACACGGATACGGAGCATGCCTTTAAAATCAGAGTGAGGGCTGCCACCTTACACCACAGAAACGATGTTATCGACTGACCTAAACAGCGCCCTCTACCACCTGAATGTGGCATTTCCGAACACACATTCTTTGAAAAAAAATGTTTATTTTGGGCCTCTACTACCCTTTACAATTTAGCCAGATATTTTCGAAACCCTCGCATACAAATAAGTTTATAGATATTTTCTTTAAAACATATTTGAATATTAGACTCCTCCCTACTTTTTGTTTCTTAATTTTGTCGAAAAAGGAAGTTCCCTTGTCTTGGATGTCACTCTCAGGGAGTGTAAATAATTTCAAAACTGATTTCAGACTCAGTTGGTGTGACACGTGGAAAAGTACTGCAACAAGTCTACACCTCTCTTCTTTCCTACAAGAAATTAATAACCTTATCCATTTTATGAAGGTCCACCACCTCGTAAACACATTTGCAGCCAAGACCACAATTGTCACCGAAGCTTACTTGCACAGGTTACATTTTGTTCTAGGTCAAATTCACAGTTTCGATAGACACCATTTTGGTAGACACATAGACTCCATTTTGTTCTAGGATATTCTAGGACAAATGTCTCAGAAACGGAGGCATTTCGGTCTATATTTTCCTGCACGTTTACAGAGGACATTTGACTAGATTGAGCAATTCACAGTTAATTGTTTATAATTTATCTCATTCTTATTTTATGAACATTACATTTCATGTATATCGAAGACACCATGGAATTGGAATTAGCAACTCTGGAATCAGGAAATAAAGTTGTATTGCATTGTCAAAAAGGAGGTCATATACTCGAGAAAATACGACAATTGTTATCATAGCATTACATTTTGTTGCAAACTGTAGAAATGACACATGCCCAGTTGGAGGTTTCAATGTCATTTCCCCAATCGTCCAGAATGGGGCTATTGAATAGTTTTCATCGCCCATAGTGGTGTCACATGCTGCATGTTTTCCGTGAAGCTGTTCCGTTTCAGTATGTGCAATCTTGAAATTGTTGCACGGGAAAATATAAATTTCATTCTGATTTAGGTTGGTTGGTTGGTTTTGGGTTTTTTTATGGCGCAAGGGCCATATTTGGTCATGCTACTCCAGACACGACATACAATATCAAGTAATAGACACACACAATGAAAGTTTTACTGACGGAGAAGAGAGAAATACACCCAGGGAGGAATTCACCTGGCAGGAATCGAACCTGCGCCGCCTACAACTCGAAGGTTGTTAGCGCAGTGGGCATACCTCCTGAGCCACGACGGCCTCCATACTGTTTTAGGAGATGGAATTACATATTTTTCTAGTAACTACTCTTTGTTGAAATTAGCTTCAATAGGGGTACGAAGAGATAAAGAAATGAAAACAATACCAAATCTAGAGAACTCTTCATAATTGTAAAATTATATCGGAAAGGTCATAAATTAGTATGGTGAAAACAAAGCCGATACATGCCAATATAGTACGTCATGACATGGACTCAAATGAAGTCCTTATGCTATCATGTGGCAAAATCAGGTGAGGAATTCTACAGCTGCTGTTCCAGATTCCTTATACTCTTGGGGTGGTGCAACTAACGGTCTAGCATATCCCAAATATGCTCAATGGGAGACGGATCTGGGGACCACTTTGGACAAGGCAGGGTTTCAACTCCCGCGAGCCGTGTGTGGTTGTTCGTTTTAGTAGCCCCTTGACATCATAGTCAAAACAACATGTTTTAGGATATACTGAACTTATCGTTGTGCCGTCGAACTACTTCGTACCACTACTAGAGTGAACCGGCTGTCGTAAGTGATAGCATTGGGAGTTGTAACTCTAAACTGAGAATGGTAGTAATTGTCGGGTCTCTGCCACATGCGAATGTGGCTAACATGATACGCCGCCATGTTTGTTCACGGTACTTCTCCAGACCCAACCCATGGTGTTGGTTATCCACTCTCAGTTTCCTTTCGACCACTGTAACTTCCAGTGTAATGGTGAGGTGAGCCATCACTGGCGATAGTCCATCCGCTCTAGTAATGGTACGAAGTATGACAGGACAGCGATACGTCCAGCAGATTCTACAACTTGCTTTTAGCTTGTTTTTCCAAGAGGCTATTTACCAGCCCGATAACACCTGGAAACACATGGCTTGTCTCTCCCAGTCACTTCTCCGTGGTGTTGAAACCCTGGCCAGAGATACCCAGATCTACCTCCGATTCAACATGTTTTGGCTATACTAGGCCGTCATTTACAACTCTCCGGAATATAAGGAATCTGGTTGGCTGTTTTTAGGTTTCATGGTACAAGGGCCATATTTGGCCTAGTTGCGCCAAACACAAGACAACGTCAATTAAAAAATGTCATTTAAGGGAAAAAAGAGTGATTGAGGAATACAATAGTATGATGAAAGTAGAAACTAAGGGATCTGAAGCAAAATGCTCGACATAATTTGCCAAGCCGCTGCAGCAGCTGCGAAATGCCGAGCATAATTTGCCACAGTATAGTATAGGGACTCCATTTGAGTCCATGCCACTACGTATATTAGCATATATCGGCTTCACATACAAATTTTGATAATTATACAATAATAAAGAGTCCTCTAGATTTGGTATTGTTTTCTCTTCATATCCCTATTTAGGCTAATTTGAACAAGTAGTCACCAGAAAGAGATATCATTCCATCTCCTAAATCAATATGAAATTTAGATTTTCACGTGCAACAATTTCAAGACACTGCAGGTACAGAAACTACACAACTTCAGTGAAAGCATTCAGCATGTGATACCACTATGGGATTCGATGTTTAGGCCCACTCTGGACCAGTGGGGAAATAAGCATTGAAACCTCTAACTGACATGTGTCATTTCCACAGATAGTAATAAAATGCAATGCTATTGTTGCAAATGTATTTTCTAGAGTATAAGCCCGATTTCTTGACAATACCTACAACTTTATTTCATGATTCCAGAGCTCTTATCTCCGATTTCATGGTGTGGAGATGCAGTGGTCATAAAATAAGAATTAGATAAAAATAGAAACAATTTACTGATAATTTTGCAAAAGAGATAATTCCTACGTGATTTCTGTACTCCAAGAATTACTTTTTTTTGTTATATATATAGAAACCCTCAACTTATAATTTCATACTAGTAACTATATGACATAGACACTTTTAAAAATTAATTCCCTCTTTAAATAACATCTCACAAATTCTGATCAACAATAATTAGGGTAATTGAAACGATAGGTTCTCTAATTATATCACTACTTTAAAAAGTAAATTCTCTCCCTTTAACTTCAAAATTTTTCTTTAAATTTTACTCTCACTTTCTTATATTAACTGTTAATGCTCTTCTTACAAGAGTAAACAACAGGGACGAAGACAGATTCAGCGTGCAACAGCCACATGCACACTACGGTCTTTGGTTGGGTTCGAACTCGCAACCCTCTGGTTGCTAATCCGTTATTTTCCAACCGGACTTCCACGGCCAGTCGGTAGATGGGATCTCTTGACTACCTTGCGATTCGGCAAGTGCTTTTTGATTTTGTACTAGCTGATTTTATGCTTATTACGCGCCCCTCTAGATCTATATTTTTAACTTAAAATTCTCCCTCCCTTATGTAATATTCTTTATTTAAATTTTATTATCTTTACGGTTACTCTCTCGGTTGGAAGAGTAACGGATTAGCAACCGGAGGGTTGCGAGTTCAAATCCAACCAAAGACCGTCATGAACAAACGGTGCTGATGCACGTTATATCTGTGATGGCCTCAAATGTCCTCATGTTGGCTTGGTGTGGAAGTTTGGAGAGTGGGGTGCCAGCTCAGGTGTTGACCTCGTCATCTGACCGTGGTTCAAAATTACTTGGTGTTGTCATCGGTTCTTTCCCTTCCGGTTTAATCCCGGACTATCGCTAATACCCCGTTATGTTGCTCCAGTGTGACGTTAATTAAAATACCTACCTCTATGATGTGGAGATGAGCTGCTTCAAAAGCGATATGGCATGCCTTGATGAGAGTTTGGCACCATGTCCGATACCGGACAAGCTGGGCTTGTCATATTTCTAATATGCTTTCTTTGAAAACAACACTACTGTCGAATAGCGGAGGGCAGTTCCCCGGAACAATAACCACCCTATTTTGCAGGAGGTTTTGTTCCCCCCGAACAACCCTGGAACCACCCAGCTGTTGGTGGGAAAAGGGGGTTTCCGCTGTCTGGTCTGAGAGGGAGAGCAGGTAACGAGCACAGAACAGCTGCCAAGTTCGCGTCCCCTTGTTGGGTATACAACGCTTTTGCTCGACTTTAGCGACGAAGTTTCGGTAGACATCTGAAGTTGCTACTTGAGTATTTATCGGATTGTAACTATCAGTTAGGTTGGTTGGTTTGTTGGGAGGTTTTATGGCGCAAGGGCCATATTTGGCCAACCATCAGTTAGGACTTTTAAATTTTGTTTACAGAGCAATGGAATTGTAGATAAAACTCGCTCATCTGTAGATAACTGATGTTTTAGCCCCTAGTCGATTCTGCACCATGTAAGTAACTTTTTATATTCGTTTTGATTTACTGTATTTCAAAATTATGAGTTGTCCTGGGATCTTTCCCTATGGGATTGATTCCGGACCGTCGCCAATAGCTCTTGTGTCGCTCCAGTGCAAAGAAAATTCAATTACCTACCTTTTGTTTTATTTTGCTAAATATTATTTGATTTAACTTTTAGATATGAGTTTAATTAACTCGTATAAAAGTTAATCCCTGGTGAATGTCTCGACGGTATCTAGTCATTAGCAGAACTGACCAGAGAACTGCATTTCTTTTGTTTTATTGTGAGAATTATGAGGTCCTCGGGTCTTTCCCTTTGGGATTGATTCCAGACAATCACCAATAGTTCGCGTGTTGCTCCAGTGCGACGAAAATTCAACTATCTACCTTTCATTTTACTTTGCTAAATGTTATGTTGGTTTAACACTTAAATATGAGTTTAATTAACCCTCCAATGGTGGTTGTTTAGACGAGGTATCGCGTCATTAACAGAACTGACCAGTTCTTGATGGGCGAGATATCTCGTCATTAGAAGAAAACCGACCAGATCTTGATCTTGTAATCATAAAAATTCGGCAGTATTTCAATGACGAGATATTTCGTCATTGGCAAAATTGGTCAGATCTGGATGAACGAGATATCTCGTCGAAACCACTAGGAGGGTTTTCTGTCAAATCAAATTATGTTGGAAACTAAATTAATCTCATGAAAAAAATATTGATAAACAATTTATGTAATACACTGCTGGCCACCGTAAATGCAACACCCCGAAGGAAGCATGCAAATAATATGAAATTTACAACATGCATTAGCGGAGGTGAGATATGCAAATGATTAGAATTTCAGCGCAGACGCACATCACGCGCGCCTGTGGCGCCACTTCAAAGCGCTATTTAAGGCTTGGAGATTTCGACGATTTCAAGTACGGCAATTGTGTTTTTCTTGTGGTTTTTTTCAAAAAAGCGATCAATTATGCCTCGTAGAAAACAGCGGTCATCTTTTGATCAAGTATCCGAGTTCGACAGAGGAAGGATAGTGGCCTACCGAGATTGTGGATTATCTTTCAGGGAAATCGGTAGTCGTGTTGGACGAAACCAAACAACTGTAATGCGGATATGTGATCGTTGGATGCAGGAGGGTACGACGGACCGACGTGTTCGATCGCATCCACCTCAGTGCACCACTTCACGTGATGACAGGCATATTGTGCGTATGGCAGTGACGGATCGCTCAGCCACATCACGAACCATAGCACAGCACATTCAGTCTGTACCGCATCATCCAGTGTCTGCGCGTACCATTCGACGCCGTTTACAGCAGAGTGGTCTGTCCGCAAGACGTCCATTGCTTCGTCTACCCTTGACGCAGAACCACAGACGTTTCCGCCGCCAATGGTGCGATGAAAGAAGGATGTGGACGGCAGAATGGAATGAAATTGTCTTTACTGACGAGTCACGCTTCTGTCTGCAACACCACGATGGTCGGATTCGAGTCTGGAGACACCGTGGAGAGAGGATGCTGAACAGCTGCGTTATGCACCGCCACACTGGTCCTGCACCGGGTATTATGGTATGGGGCGGTATTGGATATCACTCTCGCACTCCTCTAGTACGCATTGCCGGTACTTTAAACAGCCAGCGATACATCTCCGAGGTGTTGGAGCCAGTTGTCCTTCCTTACCTTCAGGGCTTGCCCACAGCCATATTTCAACAGGATAATGCGCGACCACACGTGGCACGCACTGTCCAAGGGTTCTTCGTCAATCGCCAGATTGAATTGCTTCCCTGGCCAGCTCGCTCTCCGGATCTTTCGCCGATAGAAAACATGTGGTCCATGGTTGCTCAACGATTGACCCAGAATACATCCCCAGCTGCCACACCAGATCAACTTTGGCAACGTGTGGAAGCTGCTTTGTCTTCTGTACCCCAAGAACACATCCAAAGTCTCTTTGAATCAATGCCGAGGCGTGTGGCAGCGGTGATCTCCAACAATGGCGGCTACTCTGGCTACTGATTTTGGCAGGAACCACACTTCACAGAAGTCTATAAATTTAATCATTTGATACTTGGTCAACATGTTATCTACAAAATAAATTTTGTTGTGATATCTCTTGTCTTTCTTGGTGTTGCAATTTGGGTGGCCAGCAGTGTACATATTTAATTTCATCAAGAACAATCAATGTCTAAATTCGCTGGCTTTGTGTTAAGTCCACAAATCTCTTAAAGGTGATGAAAGTTAAGTTAAAACAGAAGAAGTACCATGTCCTTTTATCTATATAAAAGTATTAGAAAGTATGAAAACGTTGGAAAGTATTTTTGTGCGCTTTATTAAAGTTTAAAAAAGTTGGAATTACTAAATCAGGTGTTATCAAAACTTCCAAAATGAACCTTTTCCTACTGAGTTACAGAAATACCGTCGACTTAGAGCCAAAAACTCGTCAACAAAAATATTTTGGAAGCACTTAATGCTTATTACCATGATGAGAAATAAGGTATCACACTGTAATATCTTTAAAAGATATATGACGCTATCAAAATGCTTATAAGTCATATTTTTTACCTTAAAACTACTAGTTTATCTTTAAAACAGGTGCGTCGTAGAATTTGTCTTTTGTTGGTTAATGGGTTTCCGCTCTAAAAATAGACGATATCAGTTCGTTATTCTATTTTATACCCGTCATCTGACAGTGGTTCAAAATTACGTGGTGTTGTCCTCGGATCTTTCCCTTCTGATTTGATCTCGGACCGTCGTCAATAGCTCTTTGTGTTGCTCCAGTGCGAAGTTAATTAAAAAATGCATACCTATTTTATATTTTTTAAGTGGTTTCGTGTATTTTTCTCAATCTAAATTATTATTATAAAGCATATTTAGAAAATAAAATAAATAAAAAAGTTATTTGAGTGCATCCGAAATAGTCTCATATTTTCCCATCTATTTTTAAAGCAAATACAGCAAATGTCCAGCACACCCACGTGCTGTTATATTAGAAACAACTAAAGCACCCTAAGCTACTTGAACTCAAGCGGAAGTTCAAACAACATCGTGCGTCATGATCTCCCACTTCGTGATCGAATATCTCATCCGAGAAACCAATTTGCGATTCTACTAGATTTTAATCTAGCAGGCGTTAATTTCTGTACTAGAGCGCACCTAGTAAGCGGCCGTCCTTTAACAGTTGAATCTCGGTTTCGGTATCTGGGCCGCTGGTGTCTGATTGGTTGCCACGAGCAATACTTTCTAAGTGAAAGCTTTTCAAGGTCACTTGGTCTGCGCAGAAAAGTTTCTACGCTCCCGGACTGGATTGTTGGGGTTGCCCGGACGATGATGTCGGAGCACGTGGTTCGTGTGTAAACAATCATTATCATTTCTTGCACGTTTCTTTTGGCGGTTCAAAACATCTTCCTGTTCACCTAGGTTTTGAGCCAATATTATCTATTCCCGATAGTAATTCCGGATTTTAAAAAATTTCCCCGTCCCCCTAATAATAAAGCCCGGAAAAATGGGATTGGGAGAAGCTGATTTGGCGCGAAAACGTCCTATTGGAAGATTTTCTGGGGGGAGGTCGCTCTCGTGCTCAGAAGAACTTTATTCGGGCTTTTCGGGCGTTTCCGCTTCGGTGACAAGCCCCCTAAGCCCGGCCCCTTTCCTCGGTTGCCATGGGAACCAGAGTCTGTGGCGCGGCGCGCGAAAACCGCTCCACAGGGTCGGTCGCGGCGGCACAGTCCGTCGCCTCTGCGCACGCGCACTCCGCGAAATCCGGGAGGGACGGAATCCATCCGGGAGGGTCGACACCGATCCGGGGAGGGACGTCATTGATCGGGGAGGGTTGAGTTGTCGGACACCTAGACAAACGTCACAGACGGAGCTCTCCCTCGGACGTGGAACGACGCTGCTCTCCGACGCTCGTCGCGGGGAGTCCCGGACCGCGTGCCGCCGACCGCCGGCCGGGCCGGGTCCGGCGGCCGGACAGGGGCGGCACTCACACTCCCCGCGCGAAGGATCCGGACGCGCCCCAGCACGTTTCTCCGACTCTCTCTGCCGCTCGGCAGACACACTTCTTTTTTCGGACGTGGTGCCGGACGCGACCGAAACGCGCCGGAAAATGCCCGTAAAAACCGGACAGTGAGCGGTTTTTTCGGCAATTTCTTTTCGTACCTTCCTTTTTAATTTATCGAGCGATATCGAAGGGGTGCGCAAGAAACGGGCCAAGTACAGGTGCGTCGTGGTGAGCACAGCTGCGCACCCATTTCGCAGGCGAGTCCGGGTGTCTTTCGGTTACTAGAGCTAGATAGTCCGGACGTGGCCCGACACCGCTCCGCCGAAACAGCACCATGCCGAATTCGCTTTAAGAGCATGGCTCGACTTTGAAAACTTTTCATCGCAGGTAAGGGCCTTTCTATATTTTAGAAATGCGTACCCCCCTTTTTTCGGTCGGGCACCTCCCCCAACCCCATATGTGCAATTAAAAAAAATTGAAACCACATGTTTTGGAGTTGCCATATTTTTGCAGACTGTTCGCAATGCAAGTCCACGATCCAATATGAATGCCCTTGAATGATATCGCTCAAGTCCTGCATTTGCGTGAGAAAATGGTTGTTTTTTAACTTCCAAAGGAGTGACACTTGACTTGAAGTATATATGTATCAGTAAAGGTGTTGTCATAGAAAGACATTTTCTTATACTTCACAAATCAAATCTGCATGGCTTTGCAAAAGCGCGCTTATACGATTCCGTTGCGGTTAATGATATTTGGAAAACAGTTTTGCGGTTTACGATATTTATAATGCAGCATTGATCAACAGAAGAAGAAAAAGAAAAGCCATGGGTTTGGTTCATTTAAAACACGAAAATTGAACTGTCATGTCAAGTTTTTCACATCACTAATATTAAATTGATTATTACATCAGCACTTCATTTTTGATTTTCTTGCTTTTCCTAGAATACAAATAAAGATACTTGCACTTACATTTAAATACAGCCATACTCATTACAATTCACATAATTTTTTACAAAACAAGCATTGTTTCAATTAATAAATATTTTTTTTATGTTACATACATGCATTAGGCAAATTGACGTTTGTCTCGTGTAATTATGCAAATATTAACTCAACTAATCACATATATTCATCACCCGATACATTTGCAACAATTTTCACTTAATCTATCATGCATCTGTATTAATTAAAAAAATTGGCTGATGCTTGTCACGGCGCGCAGTTTTACCGTATTCTCCAATCAATACAGAGACATCGATTTTGTCGACATTCCTCATCCCATATCGAAAAGAAAAGCAAACTATCTCAAGAAAAGGAAACATCTTCGCTCCTTTATTGCTTCCCCTTCAGTTTTGTTGACAGACACTTTACACTCAAACACTTTAAACAATATTTGCACTCAATAGGAAGCTATTTAATTTTTAAATAAATACTTGTCCCTCCATGGGGAAAAGTTTCCCTCGGGAACTCCACTTTCCCTCAGATAAGGGGAATTTATCGGTTACGTCATTCGGAAGTGGGGCAAAAGGGTTTCTCCAGTGCCAGTTATGTAATCCCTTGACCTAAATAATAAAGTGGGGTTGCTCATGCGGGTATAGGCGGGGGGGGGGGAAGTATCTCTTTTTTGAGGCTCTCCCTTCGGTTGCTCGCTTTTTCAATTTTAATACTGTTTGCTCACTCTACTTTGTTGAGAATTTCGAGTGCGGTTTGCGACCACGCGTTGTCTGGTCCGTTTGCTGTCGCGTTTCGAAATTAAATGGTGTTGAATAAATATGCATCAAGGGTTCTTAACCAATCATTTTCGACATTTTAAATGTGCTTAATTTTAGCAGTTTATGCATTATTAAAAGGATGGCAAATCTTAATTCTTTTAACTTGGATCGAATTAATTATAAAATATTTCGAATCATTTGGCTTCGGGGTTCTTGTAATATACCTAATTTAACTATAGGTATTTGATACATGTCCCATTAAACATCTAATTCAAAGAGGTCGACTTACACTTATTCAACTGGGATGAATATGCAGCGTACGCTGTATTGGGCTCTACGGGATTAAAGGCGTTGTGTTCCACAGATATTTTTCTGTTTTCATGCAGATGAATAGTTTTGTCACAGTTTGTGATAAAAAAATTAACGAAAAGAATGTACACCCCAAAAGAAATTGAAACTCCCTTCCATGCTTCATACATTTGAGACATTTTAAGGGCTTTTGAAAAGGAAAAAAAATTATTATACAATTGTAAATAATTCTTATTCAAACAAATTAGCTTTTCAACAATTGCAGATTTGTAAATTAAAATCTATTTTCAAGAAATTTAAACTGACAGATATGACAGACAAAAACTGTTATACTTTTATTTAGCATTTTGCAAAAATTTATTATCTAATAAGTTTTTGCAATTATAATTTGAATTTTATTTAAATTTAAATTTTAATGGACCTTTTTAATTTTAAAATTTTTAATATTGTTTAAATTTTTTTAAATTTTACATCAATCAATATTGTACTTTAAATAGTCAATTAACACCATTATTTTGCACTCGCGAATTGTTATTACACGTTTTCTAAAATTAAATAAATTCCCCTTTATTAAAGTAATGAGGGACAAGTTTGGTTTGCACAGTTTTTTTCAATCAGAAACACACTTTATATAGAGCTGTAAGTGGGTTTGATGGCAAACTCAGTCTCGAAACCTCGTGTCGAATCCGAGACGTCGTCCATAATGCGATGACTGCTAAAGAGTTTCACATGATGAAATTTCTTTTTCTAATCAAAGTCAAGCATCCTCAAGTTCATTAATCATGTCATTACCACCACTGAATATAATAACTAATACTGGTGGATGTCCAGACAAGATGTTATTATTTTTACAAAATGCTTTCATTTTTCCTCAATAAAGAGAATTTGACGCATTCAGCAATGAGCTTTACAATACATATAAAAACCACAAGTATTGGCACTGCGAAGTAGCGAAACACTGATTGATGAATAGAAGAGTCAACTTTTGTAATTGAGTAGATAAGTTGAAAAATGCTTTAAATTTTTCCACAATGTACGATATTCGACACAGGTAATTTAGAATGACAACCCTTGCATTTTTGCTGAGAATAAACGTGTTTCAATGAATTATGCTTAACAAGGGAATCAAAGAATGAAGTTATATGTGAAATTCCAAGTTAGTATTTGAATATTTAAACCGAGACTGAAAATCCGTATTCATACCCTGATGGGTAATTTACTTTTCTCCGATTCAATAAATACACGTAAATATTCATTCCCCTCCTCGAGTTGAGTTTTCTGTATAAGGATTTCCTCACAGTAGTGAGGGAAAAAACGTTAAGAGGAGCCTTAAACACTAGAACTTTTCCACCTGTACAAACACATAGGGAGGTGCATGCAACTGTACACCAAACAATTCAACCCCGCAATATAAATTTAAGTAAATGTAATAATTTGTAACTTTTTAATAAAAACTTGCTAACTTTAATAAGGGACATATTTTGTTATGTTTCAGAGAGCCGCTAGAGCTACGCTTCTAACATGATTTTCAATGCAAAGTATTGGGCCTTACACTATAACTTTCTGACACTAGGATTGTCAACTTCCAAGGAACATAATCCCTTGAATCACGCAATATTTTTAAAGTTCGGGCTCGGTCACTAAACGTGAGGTGCAAATAAAATGTGCAGTGAAACGTATAAATAACAACTTCAAGGGGCCCACCCTTGGTTCTCCTAATATTATTGAAATTGCGGACCGGTTCCAATCACAAGGGGAATAAATTATACAAATATGTAGAATATGTGTTTTGTCGTATAAATAGGGTAACTTGATCGTACGCAATAGGTTGTGCAACCTATATTTTAAAAGGGGGCCAATTCTTAGGGTCCCGACCCTCTTGGGATTCCCGATATTTTAAGATTGCCCCCAAATAAACACGAGGCATAAATACTATGCAGATAAAATACGCTGTGACCTGTTTAAATAATTTCAAGGGGCCTACACCCTTTGGGTCTCCCAATATTTTTTAAAGATGGGGCTCGGTCCCCAAACACGAGGTAGAAATACAACAAATATGCAGAAACAATATGCAGTGAAACATATTAATAACTACTTCAAGGGGTCCAAATGCCTTGGGTCTCCCAATAGTTTTAAAGTTGGGGCCCAGTCCCCAATCTGGCGAGGGATAAATACTAGAAATATACAGAAAATGTGGGTCGTCGTATAAACAGGGTAACTTCACCTGACTCAATAGTTTGTACGACCAATATTTTAAAAGGGTGGCCAATTCTTACGGGGTATATTTAGAAGGGTGTCCCGCAGTATAAATACAACACATAGGCTAAGATATGTAGCGAAACGTATGAAACAACTTCTATGGCCTAAATGCTTTGGGACCCCTGATATTTTTAAGGGTGGGCTTAGTCCCCGAACACGAGGTACAAATGCAACAAATATGCAGATAAAATATGCAGTGAAACGTATCAATAACAACTTCCCAAATGCCTTGTCTCGCCCAATATTTTTAAAGGTGGGCCCAATCACGAGGGATAAAGACTGCAAATATGCAAATAATGTGGGTCGCAATAGAGACTGGGACCTTGACCTATTTTATACGTCCGATTATTTCAGAAGGGTGCCAAATCTTAGGGTCCCGAATTGGGTTCCACTATATATTAATATTTTTTACGATTCCCCAGACACGAGGTATAAATACAACAAATATGTAGACAAAAGAAGTAGTGAACCTAGAACTACAAACCTATATATGAAATTGTTTCGAAAGCACACATACATATATGAAAGAACTGGGGCTTTGATCCAATTAGATTGACAGGTCTGTGTTAGAGAGGACGACTTAATTTAAGCGAGTTTGATTTCTAAAGAAGCATATACACAATTATAAATAAATTAAAGAAATGTATGCATATAAAACGAATTAAACATCAAAATGAGGGTCTAAGCACTGGAACTTGAGAACTTTAATAGTTCGAAGGACACTTAAAAAGGAACAAAAACTATGGGTGAAGACCTACCAATAATTTTCCTCAAATGCCCATACACCCTCCCAATATTCTAAATTTTACATTTATATTTCATTACTTTGCTGCACACATCCAAATGGTTAGCGTTCGTAGGTTGGTCAAGGTTACAATGAACCCCCGAGAGTACTTTGCAAGTTCCAAGCGAAAGAAGTGTTCGCTTAAGCAGTAATATAGAGATAAGTTGGTTGGGGTTTTACGGCGTAAGGTTCAAAAATGTACAAGCTGTGTTACATAACATTAATTCCAACAAATAAAAATACGTGACCTAAAGAAAGAAATTGAGCTTACCAACAAGCGAAAACATTCTTTAAAGAATTAATTATTTATTAGCATGAAAATGTTTTACACCGTTTCTATTGCGTTTAAGAGTGTGTGATTGTGAACTAGTGTGAAGTGATCAATGTGATTGAAAAGAATTTTTGTCATTCAAAACTAACTATTCCTCGCATCTCTCTACTTGCTTGTCAGATGTATATTAAAATATTTAATTGATAGTTTTTTTCAGAGTGCTGTTCATTAGTAGAGAGATGTTGTTTCCCATGAAATTTGAGCTATCTTGTAGTGAAATTAGCTGAACCCTTGTATGAAAAGACTAACTCATTAGGAGAACTGACGCACTATGTTTTGCCTTAATGAAGTTTCCAGTCACTAATTAAACTATTTTCTACGGAATAATACCCCTGTCTTTTAAATATAAAATATGTAGAATTGAAAATAATTATATACATTTTATACTTGTTAGTTTCAAATTTTTTAAAATTCCTATGCCTTTTCTGATGTCATATTATTTAATGATAAAAATGTACCTTATGATGCTTGTATTTTTTAATAAAAATTTTTTATTTTGAATTTTCTCTGTATTTTTTCCATTTTGGTTACACCCTCAACTATGTCATGATAATGTCCTCCGATATAGTTTCATTTTCATGCATTAATAGAGCAATGAATTTACTTTATTTTTTAGATTTTTCAAGTGTTAATCAATTGTTGAAAATATTCCTTACATTGAATTTTAAATAGAAGACATTGTCTGAGTAAGTTTGTATAGATGAAAACTTTCATATTATAAAATTCTTTCCAATTTTGCATGTTTAGATCTATAGAAAAGTAGTTTTGAAGAAATTTTTAAATTATCTGATGACGCAAATTTAGCAATTAGAAATTTAAATGTACTATTTAAATATGTCTTTGAGGTTAGAAACGGATTAAACCGAAGCATTCAGTAAAACTATCAAAATTTATAAATACAGTTGTAGTGCGTAGTTTTGCTCTGCTGTTCTTACTGTATTTTAATATAACTTTTCCTTTTCCACAATAATCAAGCATGTTATTAAACACGATTTACATTACTTCATGTGACTGCCAATTTTACAAACGCACTAAAAGCTAACTTTGCACACAAAACTCACTTGTACTTTTCATATGCTTTAAATACATTAGAGAACACCTGAACATATGCATCATGCACAGGTAAAAAATGGGCACTTATGTTTTTTAGTAATTCATTTTAACCCTCCAAGAAGTTTCGATGAGATATCTCGTCAAGAGTTCACCAATTTTGCTAATGACGAGATATCTCGTCATGAAGATATTACCACTTTTTTTTTAGGATGACGAGATCAAGATCTGGTCAGTTTTCTCCTAATGACGAAATACTTCGTCAAGACAACCACCAGGTGTGTTAAAGTGTTTGTTCTGAGAGAAGTATTCAAAGAGTACCTATACTACCATGAAAATATGCATATTATATCAGCTAAAAAAGAAATATGTATGCATATAAAATACAACAGTAAGTGTATTTTATATGCATAAATGTATGTACGCATTTTGTATGTATATAATAAAAACATCTATGCCAAGCAAGTTACAAATTTTAATTCATTATTGGTCAGAGGTAGGTATTTTTAATTTACGTCGCACTGGAGCAACACAACAAGCTATTGGCGACGGTCCGGGATCAACCCCCGAAGGGAAAGGTCCGAGGACAACACCACGTAATTTCGAACGAGGCCATACCCGAGCTGGCACCCCACTCTCCAAACTTCCACACCATGCCACAGTGAAGATATTTGAGGTTTCGACACATTTAACGTGCATCAGCTCCCTTTGTACACGACGGTCTTTGGTTGGATTCGAACTCGCAACCCTCCGGTTGCTAGTTCGTTACTCTTCCAACAGGGCTACCGCGGCCCTATTGGTCGTAGTATTTAATTTAGGTAATTCGAAATATAATTTTCTAAAATATATTTCCAGGACGGACTATAAAAATTGTAACTTTTGAACATTTTTCTCTGAATGACATTCCAGTAATCTTTAAGTATTACCTCAAAGTGTTCAATCGAATGAATATTGGCTTGATAAATCTACTAAAATGAACAATAGAACTCTGAACAATATCAAAATAAGGTAAATACGGTAAATAACAAAAATAATAATAATTTGTTTCTCAAATTAGTAAAAAGAAATTCACGCAATTTTAAAAGAATATTTTAAAATTGTTTTCACATACTACGATGTACAAATAAAATGGTTAATTTCAATGGACATCTTTTTGAAGCTTAATTTATTCTGTGATTATATTTAACCCAAAGTGGTTTTGACGAGATATCTCGTCCATCAAGATCTGGCTAATTTTGGCTAGAGAGACAATCACCAGGAGGGTTAACATTGGAAATAAGATTGTGTATATGTTACCGGCAATGTATGAAACACAGGCATTTTATAGAATGCCCGGCGTTTATAGGCAAAGTATGAAATATGAGAATTATTATATACTTTCCCTAGGCATTGTATATAATACCTAGGCATTCTATAGAATGACAAATGCTATTTAGGCAAAGTATGAAAAAAGGTCATGATAAGGCTATTTAAAATCCGTTCATTCCTCAAAAATACAAATGTTATTTTGAAAAAATAACGAAAGAGTGCCATTAAAAAACTTTTATTCAAAATATGTAAAAAAATTAAAGTTGTACAAAACAATATTTATGCCTTTCTTATTAAAGAAAACAAAATAAAATATGAACCTACTTGTTGCACCAAGAAAGGAAATAAGTTTATTTTGAATTGCACTTAATTTTATTTCTTATAAAAAGTAAAACAGGGTCATGGAGATGTATTTCATACATTGCCGGTTGGCAATCTATAGAATGCCTAGGAAATGTGTGAAATATCAATCGTTTCATACATTGCCGGCCAGTTTTCGGCATTCTATAAAATGCCTAGGTGTTCTATAGAATGCCGTATTCCAAACTTTGCCGGTAACATATATACGGTGTGAGTTGATATATGAAGCATTCAAAGTGATGAAAAGGTATAACAATACATTTCCTACATATTTCAAAGTTCATATTTCAATAACAAAAACCTACAAAAATATCTGGATTCCTGAACATACCTAGTAATCATATCATCAATGAAACATGAATTCCTTTTAATAGAATATCCATATCCAAATATTGAATTTCGGGTATAAAATCTTATAAAACGAAATGATTTAAGATGCTAATGTTTAACAGCAAGAATATGTATTAATATGATTAACAATAAACAACATTACTAAAAATGTAAATAAATCTTTTCGTTTAGTATTGAACCTTCAGATTTATATTTGATGCTTAAGAAGTTTAATAAAAAAATTTTGAATACAACGGAAACTAGAAATATGTTGGAAGAAAAACATTACGATTTAAGATTATCGATACATTTCGCTTTAATAAGCTGATAAAAAGGAATTACAAGTATGTGATAGAAAATAATTATAAGTGAACTAATGCAACTTTGAAACACGCATAAAATCCTAACAATTCAGAACATACACTATATCGTACCTCCACTAATAAACTCAAATTGGTAAATTTTAATAGTGACCAAAAGATGATTGCAATTTGCAAGTATGTTTTACTCCAATTAATTTAAAATTTGTAGAATTCCCGTATCTATTAAAAGTTTTTAACATACCTCTTGATTTGACTTCCATTGTTTTCTTGAGTGTAGTAAAATAATTCAATTGAAAAATAAAATCTTTATTTTGAGTTGTGTCACTTTTCAAGAAATGTTGCGATATATTTGAAACACACATATGTAGGTCAAGCTTAATAACCAAAACCGTTTAATTGAGCGAAAACAAACCTACTTCAACCAGAATTTAGGTAGAAGACCAGAAGTCTATAAGAAGAAACACCATATGTATAATTCAAGCTGAATAACTAAAACCGTTCACTGAACGAAAATAAACCGACCTCAACTAAAATTTCTGAAGAAGCCCTGAAGTCTCAAATGTGTATGTCCTGTTCAAGTTTAAAAACCGAAACCGTTTCAATGAACGAAAACAAACCGACTTCAACGAGGGATAGTTGAATTAACGTATCACTAGAGCAACGCAATTGCTATTGGCGACGGTCCGGGATCAATCTCGATCGGAAAGATCCTAGGACAACACCTCGTAACTTTGAATCACGGTCAGATGACGAGAGCCCTTTTTCGATTACACCTGCTATTATAAGTCGTAGAGAAATGTTGACCACACATTTTGCATCTTTCTCTACAAACTAAACTTCGAAAAGTAACGTTCTGTACTATGGAGTCGGGATATCCTTCCTCATCAGCAGTTTGGTCCCTAAACCCAGATTAGATGTTGGGTCCCTCATCAAATAAAACTTGTGTCTCCTAAGGTCTCAATGTTTAACTTGTGCAATTTGTTATTTACTCTGAGAGCTCCTACAAATTTCCTATACTGTCTTCGTAATAAGGGAATGACTATACAGATACTCCTCACTTAACGACTTACCCGTTTAACGACAGCACGGATTTACGACCATCTCTCCAGCACCGGGAAATCCCTTTCTCATCCTGAGACCGTATTCACACACACCGGCAAAACCGGAGCCGGATACAGTGAAATCAAATGGAGTATTTCACACATATATAGACAGGTCCGGCAGATTTGAAAATCCCTCCACCAACACCGGTAAATGCAGCAGTTGTTGAGTTCGACAAATCGGATGCCGGAATGCTCTTATTACATGTTCTATTGGTGATCGGCGCGTCTTGTTTTCCTGCACCTGTCATTTCCTGTTGTGATTACTCAGGGGCGCCAGAGGTCTGGATAGTCCCCCAAAACGAACTAGTTACCGACGCCATTTTCTTTCGACCAGTCCTTCATTCAGAATATACTTCTCGCTTACTGACCAATTCGCTAACCACCTAGTCGTAGGTTGGTTGATTTGGTTTTTATGGTGCATGGGCCATATTTGGCCAAGATGCGCCAGGAACACGCAAGGAAAGCTTTACTGACACAGGAGAGAGAAATACATCCAGGGATTAATCGAACCTGCGCCACCTTGAACTCGCAGGTTGCCATCGCAGTGGGCAAACACACTGCCTGCTCAGTGCTATATGGGCTACTAGGTACGAGAAGCGTGCTCACTAGGCGCGACTTGGTGCTGTTCCTATGACTAGTGCTGGCAGTCTGCTCAGTGCTAGGTGGGCTAGGTACTTACGGCAAGGTGGCTCACTGGGCAAACCCACTGAGTCTCCCTAGTCGTAGGAACAGAACTCGGTCATTAAGTGAGGAGCTCCTGTAATCACGAATAAATCTTTTCCTGTTAAACGCACCTAGTGAGCAGCAGCCACGAACGACAAATTGAAAGCTGAATCTTTCCTTCACGTCCCCTCTCTTGCTACTATGAGCTAAATATCTTTACAGTTGACTTCTGGCTCTAAATCAAGAGGGGCTTGAATGTTGATGGTATAGATTTGGACGTGTGGTTACTGTTAATATTTTTATGTGAATCACGGAAGAGATAACTTGCAGAAGTTAAACTTTACTAGCGATTCCTCACCAAGCATTATTTATCATTTCTTTGATGCGGCTTCCCTGTTCTAGGTTTGATTTAGTTGCACCATAAGCATTTCATCTTTCAACGATATCAGTCGCTGTTAAATTTGGAAAGGTAGGTAGGTAGTTGAATTAACGTCGTACTGGAGTAACACAGTTTGCTATTGTCGATGGTTCGTGATAAATCACGAAGGGAAACCGCGTAATTTTAATCCACGGTCAGATGAGGATGATGGTCGGATGATGAGGTCACACCTGAACCACTATCTAAACTTCCACTCTACGCCAACGGGAGGACATTTGAGGCCACGACAGATATAACGCGCAGCAGCCCCATATATACGACGGTTTTTGGATGGATCAAGTTTCGAACTCTCCCTACAAGGCAACTACGGCACCATTAGATTTGGGAGTTATATAGAATGCAGGAGGAAACTGGTGACTTTAGTAGCATCCCCACACCACACTCCAAAAACAGTGCGGAAACAGCTTCTGTAGTTAGAGATCTGACAGGGGATTCGAAATTCCCTGCCCAAACTTCAAAGGGTGGTAGGATGCTCCAAAATAAACTTTTTTGTCAAAGAATGTATGTTCCCAACTGATGCTACATCGCAATGTTTGGCACCTTTTGCTAATCGTTCTTTTTTAAACTTTGTCATTGGCAAAGCGGATTTCGTACGTGATGACCCATTTCACAATTTCCGAGATGGCTGATATGCTACTAAGGTAAGAGGTTTTCAATCGGAATGGATGGGATGCAAAAAGAGTCTTCGCTTCTTTAGTAGGTGAGTGCCAAATCGTCGAATACTTCAGCCTTTGCACCGCGAGCTGTGCACCGGAACGTTTCATGTCAGCAGGCATGATGCGGATCAGCTGAGAAGTTCAAGCACTCCAGAAATAGAAGATATTCTGAGAGAGGTTCAGAGAAATTGTTGCAACAGTTGCGGACATACATTCTTTAAGAAAAAATATTCATTTTGATGCATCCTACCATCTTTTAAAATGTGGCTAGAGAATCTTGAATCATACTGTATATTTATATGAATATAATCCTCTTTAATATACATTAATATTTATTGTATCTTAAAATAGTCCGAACATTTTTAGCTGCTTATTACATATTACTATCCGATCACCGATATACATTTATATATATATATGTCCTAATAACAGAAATTAAAAAGCCTGTAGTCGTGACAAGTGTGGCGGGAGTGGTGGTAAGGCAACCGGAAGAAGAATCCATTTGTGCTGAGTGTAGTGTTGGGTTCACAAATGGAGAGACAAAGAATTCCATAACAATAGTTAATAACTTCAACATACAAGTGCGTTGAGGTTTTTGAGTGTTGGGTGTTTGTGACGCGGCTCTGAGCTCTCTTTTCAAAGGGGCTCGTGAAAGAATGAATAGTTTAAAATGAACTCGTTGGGGGATAAGGACCAAGAGAAAGATTATAGGACAAGGGGATCTATCAAGAAAGTTCATTGGCAGAAATTCGGTGTCTTAACGAAGAAGTAAGTTGATCTTGCACCGGCGATTTGAAAGGAAGAGATAAACATTTCGAGTGAGTGGTTTCGTCCGAAGTCAAGGTTAGTGACATGGTCTGAGTTCAAATGTGGAAGGGAGTGACAAGATATATTGACCACATGGCCAGCGGCGAGACAAAGAGAAAAGGGGAATGTTAAGGGACTTATCTGTGGTGAGAATTGTATTTAGGGTGTTAGTTTTAGGTATCGTTTCACAATCGATATAGAATGAATAGTGAAAATACGGTTACGTAAAGTGTTCAATGTTATTTTCAAAGGAACAAACAATGGTTTTTACATACTATTTCTATTGTTCCCTAGAACTCAATAGGAAATCATGATTATTTTTTTCTCGAAACATCCATAAGCTTCCTTTCGAACCACAGATGGACTGTCACCAATGCTATTCTTTAACCATCTAGACGTGTTACATACCATTTCATTTAACTGTATGTCCAGTTTACGTATAACATTCCTTTTAGAAAACCCTTTAACCAGTAGACCTCTGAAAATAAATATATTAGCCACTGTATCTGCTATCAGATGTGAAAAGTAGTTCGAATAACCTACCTATGAGAGGCTTTGACTGTCAAGTTAGATGTAGATGGAGGTACTGTTCCTGCAGCGGAACGTGCTTCCTGTACGTATTCCGGATGTGACGTCACGTGGCTTGTATTTTGAATACGATTTCAGCACGTTATCAATAAAAATTGAAAAAAAAAATTCCGAATTGATATGTGATAGTCGATTGGTCAACACCAATAGATTTTAACCCTTCAATTGGTTTCGACGAGCTACCTCGTCCATCAATATTTAACAAATTTTGCTAATGACGAAATATCTCGTCACCAAGAATGACGATTGAATTCTGAATGATGACGGGATCAAGATCAGGTCAATTTTTTTCTAATAACGAGATATCTCGTCCATTAAGATCTGGGTCTAAGATCCATTAGATCTCCGAATGACGAGATACCTCGTCGAGACAACCACCAGGAGGGTTATGCTAAAATAGATATGTATCATGCTAGACATTTCGGTAACCGGAAGTATAATCTCCGTTTTCAGTCTGGTTAATTTGTTTGCACTGAAAATCCCTCTCATATTTTAGAGCAATGAAAAACCCACTTATTTGCCCTGAGAGGGTTTTCACATAAGGAAATGCTCCAATAAACACACACGACTCTTATCCTAAATCTTTGACAGGTGTTACTGAGATGATAGTGGATACCTGGCTCAACCCACATTAAAGCTACAAGTAATATCTGGCCTCATCTGTGAATAATCAGGGTGTCCATTGGTTTTCAGTAGGCTACACATGTTAGCTCTTTGATTTAATCAAGTTTCCCAATAAGTGAGGTCACTAATTACTGGCCTCTAGAGTAGAGACATCATTCATGAAGCTTTCTACATTAGAAGCTGATAGAATGCTTTCAGTAGCTGTTGCGAGAGGATCACAGTTGATTTGCAGACCATGTCCTATTCCTTCGTGCAATTAATTGCAGTCTAAACCTTGTATACTAAACTGCCTAGGCGAGATCGTAACTCTACCCCTTATTGGTTAAACCTTATGACCCGGAATGGCGTTTGGAAATTGACTCCAAATTCTATGCACAAATGAAATAGGCGTATTCTGCTATCGTGCCATGTTTGAATTTGGCCTACGTCGAGCTTGCTAATGGCTCTACACTGTAGTTCATGCAAACCATCTACGCCAGATACTAACTCTAACCCTTATTGGCTAAAACCTTATGACCCGGAACGCGCTTGGAAATTGATTCCAAAATGTATGGACAAACGAATCACGCATATTCTGCCATCGTGCCGCGTCTGAATTTGGTCTACATCGAGGTTGGTAAAGGCTGTACACTGCAGTTCATGTCATCTAAGTGAGATCGCAACTCTAACTCTTATTGGTTAAAGCTGTTTGACCTGGAACCGGTTTGAAAATTGGTTCCAAAATCTATGGACAAATGAATCACGCATATTTTGCTATCGGGCAATGTCTGAATTAGAACTACGGAGTGCTTGATAATGGGTATCTACAGCAATTCAGTTTATTTGACAAACCATGTCACGAGACCGATCTTTCAAAACATACATTATGGTTCAAACGTCAGGGTATGGGAAAACTTAGTTTGAGGTAAATGAAATCGGTAAGTGGAAAATGAAGAGGTAACTGTAGCCTAAATTTACCCCTCAAAGAGGTTGCGACCAGATATCTCGTACATCAAGATTTGATCAATTTTACTAATGACGAGGTATCTCGTCCATCAAGATCTGGCCAATTTTACTAATAACGAGATATCTCGTCATCAAGGATATTGCCGATTTTTTATTAGGGTGAGAATAAGATCTGGTCAGTTTTCTTCTAATGACAAGACGATTCTACCATATTCTACCATTTAATTTGCACTTGTTCTTGTATATCCAGACTTTTGGACCATATTATGTAGTTAAAGTTTTGTGCAAACATTAGCATAATGATATCCGATTTCAAAATACATACGACAGTAATTTGCTTTCGATGTTCTAACCCACTATCCTACATTACAAAATTCGTAGAGTAGCCTAAATTTAAATCAAGTTACCGCGTTATTCTTTAGTTTATAAGAAATGGATGAGTAGGGAGAAAATAGAATTATATCATAAGTGATTATTTTTTGTATTTGCTTGAGGTTTATTAAATAGCTGGATCGTATCTGGTTATCCGGTCTACAATTCTGATAAATGTTATAGACGAATGAAAAACAGAAATTACTAAAAATGTTTCATGAAATGAATAAAATTGCAGGACATAAAATGCGTTTTCACAAAGCTCAAGCTTATCACAAAAACACTTATAATTATAAACACAAGCGCCATCTCTTAGAGGCCAGGACTCCTCCCCCAGTGATTTTATGGAAGGAGTCGGTGTCCCAACAGGTCTGTTGAGTTTTATGGTTCAAGGGTTATATTTGGTGTCAAACAATGTTTAGTAAATAGACATACACACAATGAAAGTTTTACTGGCTAAGAAGAGGGAAATACGCCCAGAGATCAAACCTGCGCCACCTACAACTCGCAGCTTGCAACAGCAGTTGGTAAACCCACTGAGTCACGGCAACTTCCTCCCCGAACAAGACCAAAGACCGTCAGCTGGATCATGTTAAATCTGTCTTAGCCTCAAATATCCGTTGGCGGGGTTGGAAATTTGGAGAGTGGTGGTGACAGCTCAGGTGTTGACCTTACCATCTGCCGTGGTTCAAAATTACGATGTGTTGTCCTCGAATCTTTCTCTTCGGGACTGATCCCAGACCTTCGCCAATAGCCTGTTGTGTTGCTCTCTAGTCCAACGTAAATTCAACTACCTACCTACCAACCCCAAACAGCAAGAGGAAGAATAAAAATATTATGAACGAGGTAACCTAATGCGGTGTTTCAACGAAACACCCGCACTAGAGGCGGCAAATAATGAGTGCCCGGGCCCCTTGAAGCCCCGCAATATTTTGTAGCTCTCAAATCATGAATGATAAATACACTCTATAATATAAAAATCGACGCACCATGAAGGAGTTATCCGAATGGGTTGAAAATCGGTAGATGTGATGTACATGTATTGAAAACGAAACGATAACAGTATCATTGGAATTGAATGTTTTATTCAGGAGAGAGAAATACAGCTACAAGAGCAAAAAAAAAATCAATAATGCGTTGGCCCATCTCTGTCCCTGATGCAAACTGTTTTCCGGCAGGGTATTGACTCGTAGAGTTAGCGGATGTCCTCCTGCGGGATTGCTTGCCATACACGTTCCAATTTGCGAGTTAGATTGGCGCGATCCAGGGACGGTCGTAAACGTCTGCCCATCAGAGCCCAAACGTGCTCTATTGGGGAGAGATCTGGCCATCGCGCCGGCCAGGGAAGTGTTGGAGAAGCACGAAGACAATCTATAGAAAGGAGTGCCGCGGGTGGTCGGGCATTATCCTGTTGAAATGTAAGTCCAGGGGTTCGTGAAAGGAAACACAACGGGGCGTAGAATCTCGTCGACGTACCGCCGTGCTGTAAGGGTGTCACGGGTGACAATAAAAGGGTCCGGCTATCAAATGAAATGGCACCCCATACCATAACTTCTGGTTGTCGGGCTGTTTGGCGGACGACAGTCAGGTGAGTATCCCACCGTTGTTCTGGACGTCTCCAGACACGTCTTCGCTGGTCAACGGGGCTCAATTCGAAGCGGGGCTCATCGCTGAAAACAATTCTGCTCCAGTCCGTGAGATTCCAGGTCGAATGCACCCGGCACCACTGCAAACGCGTCTGGCGGTGTGCAACGGTGAGGGGCAGTCGGCGCAATGGCCTCCGTGGTCTCAGCTCCCGTTCGCTGATTCGCCTATCAATGGTCATTGCACTCACTGGTGTCCCAGTTACACGTCGGATCGTTGATAAGGACGCATCAGGTGCTGTGATCACTGATTGGACGATCACTCTGTCGTCGCTCTTGGTCGACCGCTACCTTCTTGACGCTCTGTACGATCATGGTTCACCCATTCCTGCCAACATCGTCGAATGGTAGCATCGCTCCGACCCAAATGTCGAGCAATCCTGCGATTTGACCACCCTGCTTCCTGTAGTCCAATTGCACGTCCTCTCTCAAGTGGTGATATCTGCTCATATTTTTCGTGAACCCGTCTGCGAGGCATTGGTACAGTCCACGTAAGTCGACTGAACCACATTCGCATGGAAGTTATGCCCTAGCATTGGAATGTCCTCTGTTTTATACACGATTCAGATGCTCCGTTGCAATGCGCTGGAGCTCCACCTATTCAGTCATTGGCCGCCAAAAGTTAATCATTTGCATATTCTATCGTAAGGTATGTGCATACGCAATTTCGTCCCATTCGGATAATTCCTTGGTGCGTCGATTTTTATGTTATAGAGTGTATTACAAATAATCAGGTGGTTTGAATAATCAAATAGTTTGGCTCAACCTTTCTCAGAGACGTTGGGCCACGATATCAGGAGGAGACGGGGAAAGTCCTCGGCGCCTGAACACCTAGGATCTCAATACCAACGCACCCCCAATCATAAATCGAGTTGGTTGGTTTTCGGTTTTATGGCGCAAGGTCCATATTTGGAAAAGCTGCGCCAGACACAAGACAACAGCGAGGTAGGAAAAGAGCAGAGTAGGCCAAGTTAAAATAGGTGGGAGGACGGATAATTTAGGTACCTCGGGGTTGTGAAGCCCGTGCACATCTAAAGAAGATGTGCTCCCGAAGCCAATCATAGGTCGGGAGAAACAAAATAAAATGTAGTAGTTGAGATTGTTCCACTTGGAAGCTAATGGAAACGAAGTTTTTAAAAAAGGTAATCTTTCTATCACAGAAATTGCTCCTAATGAATCGATAGCAATGAGTAATGGCTAATAGTTGGGAAGCAAGTACAATTCATTATAAGGAATGACACTTTGAAACAATTGCTAGAAAATGTCTACAATATGCATTCATTACTTCAAAAACAACTAATAAACTCTCGAACACAAGACAAATGATCTAATGAATTGAGTTGTTTTGCAATTTAAAAAAAAAAAGATGTTTCCGAAATAACAACGAAAGAATCTAAACACCCCTATATGCGACAAAAATACCCTTAAAATTCAACTTAATTTGTTACAGTTCCCAGCCAATCAAGCGTCTTCTTTAAAATCCAGGTGGCTCCTGTTGACATAAATCCCTATGTGAATCAGCAGCGTAGGGTAACATTGATAAATGGAGATGCCGATATTGGAAAAAAACAAAATATCTGATTCTGAGCTTCAGACAACCTTATAAGTCAGCTAAATTTGCCGTTGTTTCTTTTCCTCAAAGACAGTAAGACACAACTCATTTTCAGCCCTAAATTAAAAAGGGAGTGCAAAAGTCACGATTGCGCTCAATCCTGACAACTCTAAAAACATAGAGGAGGTAATGAATAAAGTATATATATACATTATTCATTACCTCCCTCTATATTTTCCTATCTTCTACAGGGTGAGTCTAAATTAATAATACAAACTTCAGGGGGTGATAGAACATAACGAAGCAAACACTTTCCCCCGTAGAATGTACGGTCGCAAGTGCAGCGGTTGGACCCTAGAGAGCGCAGTCAAACGATTGTATAAAAGCGGAGGTTTTCGCACCCAACGTCAAAATGCTGCCATTGCCAAAGCCGAAATTTATCAGCTCATAGCTCGTAGGAGCAGGCTCTCCCTTCACAATAAGCTTCTCCTCTACAAAGCCATCATTCGGCCTACCCTGACCTACGGTTCCCAAGTATGGGCATCGACTAGCTCAAGAAATATGAAAAGGCTGCAGATCTTTCAGAACCGCACTTTACGTGCTATCACTGGAGCCCCTTTTTATGTCAGGAATGAAGTCATCCATTCGGACACTAAAATTAAACCCATAGCTGAATTCATACAGCACATTTCTTCCAAATTCTTCCAAAAACTACCTCAGGTGCCAAACGAGGCATTAAGGGCATTACCAGCATACGACCCTTCGGTCAAAAGCTCGCAGAAGAGACCAAGAGCATTTCTACAGCAAAACCTTCAGACCTTCCCACACAGACCCAAACGTCACTATGGAGTTTTCCGTTTAGGAAACGGAACCCTGAGGCCTACGACTTCAGTTCCACTAATTCCACCCACCCTGCAAATCAATTGCAATATCCTATTTGAATGGACCACGACTGTTGTCACTCGTAATGTCGAGCATTAGGACTCGACTGGACCCTTAATTATATCATAGTAACATCAATTAGTTTTTAAATATCTTTTCACCAAGTTCCTTGAACAAATTTTCTAATTCATGTCTTTAATTCTCTTTTTAGTTAGACTTCTCTTAAGCAGACTGGTTCGTGTACGCCTCCCAACTGCATGGACCATCAAAAGCTCGCCCCTATCGGCAGCGGACAACACTAGGAAGGGTAACTGACCGACATGTTGATCCGCTCTTAGGAGCGTCCCCTATATTTTGCAAAGCTGAACTACTTCTTTCTGCCGCCCAGCTTTTAAATAACAATAAACCAATATTATGTAATTTTATTTTTATGTACACCTTATGATGGGGAGATAAGCTGTTTACAGTAGGTGCTCCGTAAGTGATATGCCCAGTCCAGTTCACCCAACGTCAGTCGCGACTGGAAATGGCTGAATATTCGAATGCGGTGAAAGCAGACATGCATTTTGTTTACGGTCTGGCAGACGGTAATGGCAGGCTTGCACAACGCCTTTACCGAGATTGCTTTCCTAACAGGCGCATTCCCCAACACGAGATTTTTGCGTTCTGTCTCCTCTCGTTTTTTTATGGGGACATCTTAAATCTCTCATGTATGAGACCCCCCATTGAAGATCATGAAGATCTTGTTGCCAGGCTTTCAGTAGATGCGGCAGAAGTCCGCGAAATGCCTGGTATTTTCCAGACCACACGGGAATCCTTACGTCGGCGATGCGAGGCCTGCATCAGGTGTGATGGTCGACATTTTGAACAGCCTCTGTAATTGTGCATTTGAGTTGTACTTACCGACTGATGTTTGTACATGTCGTTTCATTTCCATGTGAAAAGTTTCCCATGTTTTATACACGTCATTTCTTTCTTACCCGTTGTTCCTTGTACTTATCTTTAATTTATGCAAATCTAATTGTATTATTTCGTTTTGTCAAGCAGTTATTGGTGTTTGTTTGACATTAAAGCGTTGTTTCCATATTTCATGCCTCTTCTCTATTCCAACTTGCATCGAACCGTGTGTTTGTGCCGAAATGAAAAGCGCTCTCTAGCGGCCAACCGCTCCACTTGCGACCATACATTCTATGGTGAAAAGTGCTTGTCTCGTTGTGTGTTGTGTTCTATCACCCCCTGAAGTTTGTATTATTAGATTAGACTCACCCTGTATATAAACTCACATAAGAAAAGTTTTTCTTTATCCATTTTTTCCACCACTAGGGTGCCCTATTTTAATTATCACTATAGCTTTCCAAAATTCCTTTAAACTCATCCCTATTATACTTTTAATTTTATGTATACAAATTACTTTTTCTCCTCCCTCTTTTCACAACATGGACAAATTTTCCTTTTCTGCTACTTACCCTCAATCAGGGGCCGCGGTGGCCCGGTTGGAAGAGTAACGAACTAGCAACCGAAGGGTTGCGAGTTCGAATCCAGCCAAACACCGTCGTGTACAAAGGGGGCTGGTGCACGTTAAATCTGTCGTGGCCTCAAATGTCCTCACGTTGGCGTGGTGTGGAAGTTTGGAGAGTGGGGTGCCAGCTCAGGTGTTGCCTCGTCATCTGACCATGGTTCAAAATTACGTGGTGTTGTCCTCGGATCTTTCCCTTTGGGATTGATCCCGGACCGTCACCAATAGCCCATTGTGTTGCTCCAGTGTGACGTTAATTGAAATACCCCCCCTCAATCAGAATAAAATAATCCCTCGATATTTGCTCTACTTGTCCAGGCAACATATCTTCAAAAGTGTTTGACAGGGCGGCATTTCTAAATGGTAGGACACTATATATATATGATCGATCCTGAGGTAGGTAGGTATTTTAATTAACGTCGCACGCACTGGAGCTACACAACGGGCCATTGTCGACGGCCCGGAATCAAACCGGAAGGGAAAGATCCGAGGACATCACCACGCAATTTTGAACCACGGTCAAATGACGAGGTCACATCTGAGCTGGTACCCCACTCTCCAAACTTCCACACCACGCGAACGTGAAGAAATTTGAGGCTACGACAGATATAACGTGGACCAGCCACGTTTGTGCACGGCGGTCTCTGTCTGGATTGGAACTCGGAACCCTCGCTAATCCGTTACTCTTCCAACTGAACTACCGCGGCCCTCCGACTCGAGAGACCCTGACGATCCGGTAAACTACCATTCCCTGCATAGCTCTCAAGGTTGTCGGGGCACTCAAGTTCCATAATCCTGACTGTCACAACAGTCAGGATAACTGCATAGCTAGTCCTGACCATGAACTGTAGTGTATCGGGGGTGTGGGGTGTCATGAAAGGACATTCACGATTATTCCAGATTTCTTTTGGATATTTTTCACGGGGGGCATCAGGAAACTGATCTAATTACGATATCGGATAAAGCAACAAACTGGATTCACGTACTCAAATGTTCATTGAATAATTAGGCATGTAAATTGTGTTGGTCACAATAAAGAAGTTTCCCTTAGTTGAATTTCAAAAGGCAAAACGAAACGTCCGCATATGTGGATCTCCGAAATCGAGATGTGACTGATGTAAACGGAAATTCTTCAAAACCAAACTTTTCTCATTGAAAACAGCAACCTAAAATTGAAACGTTGTTGACTCTTTATTTAACCCTCCAAGTGGTTTAGACGAGATATCTCGTCCATCAAGATCTGAAAAAATTTGCTAATGACAAGGTATCTTGTCACAGTTTGATTTTTTGATGACGATCAGATCAAGACCTGGTCAGTTTCGCTAATGACGAGATACCTCGTTGAGACAACCACCAGGAGGGTTATCGAAGTGGGAGCTTAAGGTATAGGTGAAATAAAAGAAAAATTCTCAGATTTTATATACATTCAACATGACTGCCATCAGTAACTCTGAGTGTCCAGGTGAGATTCAAGCTCATACCAGCAGCATAACAGAAAACTTAACAAATGCGTAAGTAATTCTGCTTAAAGTTTAGAAACTGGAAACAAAACCATAATCTTTGACATAAAACCACACTCAGATTTAAATATCAGTAGACGTCGGTGGTTCAAGTTGGGTGTCGCCTTGTTAGATACACTGGTAATGGTAATGTAATTGACGTCGTACGGATGATCCGGGATCAAAACCGAAGCTAAAGATCCGAGGACAATACCATGTAATTTTGAACCACGGTCAGATGACGAGGTTAACACCTGAACCGCGACTCTCCAAACTGCCATACCACGCCAACGTGAGGACATTTGAGGCCATGACAGATTTGACGTGCACCAGCCCCTGTGTTCACGACGGTCTTTGGCTGGACAGAGTTTCGAACTCGCAACCTTCCGATTGCTAATCTGCTACTCTTCCAATCTGGCTACCAAGGTCCCTGTAGCACACACTATCCAAGACTACGTTAGAATAACCATACCTCCATAATAAATCAGGAGGCTCTCGAGAACAAACTAAAATGTGTGACAATTTCATGAAATAAATATTTAAAACTTAAGCATTAACCCTTCTGGAGGTTGCCTCGTCGAGGTATCTCGTCCTTTTGAAAACTGACTAGACCTTTATGGAAGAGATATCTCGTCATTATAAGAAATCTGAACAAATCTTGATTCCGTCATCATAAAAAGATCGGCAATATTCTGATGACGAGATATCTAGTCATTGGCAAAATTGGTCAGATCTTGATGGACGAGATATCTCGTCAAAACCACTTGGAGGGTTAAAACAAAAAATGATATAAAATGTGCATATATGTGAACGCTTATTTAATCATGATACTAAAATAATATAGTTTATATATAAATATAAATTTAGTTTTAATACCCAATGCATAAGTGAAATTTAGTTCAAATGTTTTCGGACATTCATTAACAAAACGAAGAAAGCACTAACATTTTTATTAAAATAAACATACATGTTCTACTTAAATGGAGATTAAATGTCTCCTACATAAATGTGGAGAAAATTATATAAACTTTGTATAAGTCAAAGTAACTGCATTTTGCTGTCTCAAAATTTGAAATATTTTGTGACAACAGAATTCGAACATCCTAAATGTTGGTCACAACTCATTTACTTAAATATATCCTACAAGGTTTAGTTCAATTTTTTCTGTCAAGTATTATACTAAACAGTGCTTAATCGTTTCAGTCACTTTAAAGTGTATCTTTGACATTTATTCAACCAGTAATTTGAAAAACATATACAGCATATTGATAAAAGTCACCGGATATCCAAAGTTGAAATGAAACTAATTATTTCAAAAAATAACCCATTATCTAGTTGGCCCTTCTTGAATTAAATATATACATTCTCTATAGATTTCAGAAAACACTGATGTGAAAACGATTCCATTTTGTCACTGATGCCAGTGCAAACTCTTACGTAGTAGGCCTATGTTCCAACACATCGTATTATTCACTCAAATTCATCTTACAGATTCTGTATGTAATTGAGGTCGGAGCTTTGTGAAGCTCAGTTGAAATACGACACTAAATTATATTCAAACCAACTCGAAACTGATCGGGCTTAATTCCTAGGAGCATTATCACGCTGGTACCAAACAGACCTCATCTCTGTAGCATTTCCACAGAAATGATATGGATTATTTGTAAAGGATATCAAAGGTAGGAATTTTGGTTACACAAAGTTCTGGTAAACCCAGTTAAAACACTGCATTATTATCTTCAAACCATCTCATAACGGATCGTGCTTTATGCGTAGGGGCATTATCACACTGACACCAACAAGGCTCCATTTTCACAGAAATGATACTGTTTAATTGTAAAGGATGTTATTGTAGAAATTTTGGTTGCACAAAGGTCTATAAAGTCCAACTGAAGCACGATAGTTAATTATCTTCAAAAACCATCTCATAACCGATCGTGCTTTATGCGTAGGGGTATTATCACGCTGTTACCAACAAGACTCATTTCTCTAGCATTTTCACAGAAATGATACTGTTTAATTGTAAAGAATGTTAAGGTGCGAGTTTTGGTGACACAAAGCTCTATGAAGTTCAATTGAAACACGATAGTTAATTATCTTCAAACCATCGCATAACTGATCGTGCTTTATGCGTAAGGGCATTATCACGCTTGTACCAACAGGGCTCCTTTCTGTAGCACTGTCACAGAAATGACATGGTATAATTTTAATGAAATCAAAATGGTAACATTGATGCAAATGTGGTCCAGCTAGGAACAATCTAGGAACCAGCTAGGAACTTAAAACAATCTCACCGCCACTTCCAATTTATTTGAAGGAGGCAAATGACTATCTTTATCTTGGCTCTCGTCATACCCATATAAGGACCATCAGAGTGGACAAATCTTATATAGATTCGTCAGTCCATATGACCCGTTTCTATTGTTCCCATGTCCAGGAAAAATGTCCGCTGTACTACACTACCTGACATTGAAAATGCAACACCAAGAAGGAGTTGGCAGAAAGTGATGAAATTTGGCAAACAGAGAGAGAGACAGCAACGAGCAATAAGTGATCTTTATTGCAACATTATACACCTTGCCACTGAGCAGGAAGAACGTCTGATCAGTAGGTTGTAGGACCACCGCGAGCGGCGATACAGGCAGCAACCCGTCTAGGTACAGACGCGATGAGCGTGCGGATGGTGTCCTGAGGGATGGCTGCCCATTCCCTGTCAACCATTTGCCAGAGTTCGTCTTCTGAACGTGCCGGTGGCAACGCATGAAAGCGACGTCCAATGACGTCCCATAAATGTTCGATAGGTGAGAGATCAGGGGAGACAGCTAGCCAGGGAAGCACCTGGGTACCTTGCAGGGCATGTTGGCTGATGCGTGCCGTGTGCTGCCGGGCGTTATCCTTATGGAAAATGGCATTGGGCACCCCCTGAAGGAAAGGTAGTGTCACCGGCTGCACACGTCATCAACGTATCGTTGGGCCGTCATAGTGCCCTGAATACGGACCAGAGGTGACCTGCTATCGTAGGCGATGGCGCCCCAAACCATTATATCGCGTTTTCTCGCGGTATGGCGTTTCACAGATGCGGCCGGATTGGCCCTGTCACCACGTCGGCGCCAGACTCGTACACGGCGACTGTCATTGCTAAAACAGAAGCGTGACTCGTCTGAGAACACCCCCCTGTGCCATTCCGTCGTCCACGTGGCTCTATCCCGACACCATTGCAAACGGAGACGTCTGTGCTGTTGGGTCAATGGTAGTGGTCTCAACGGGCGCCATGAGTGCAGGCCGCCAGCGATCAATCGGCGGATAATGGTCCTGGACGATATGGGAGCATCAAGGGTGTCCTACACATGCTGCAAAAGGGCGACAAACGTGGCTTGCGGGGCCGTCGATGCTTGCCGGCAGATGTGTCGGTCCGCGCGTGCTGACGTCACTCTGGCTGCACCGGAACCCCTCAAACGTGCCACATTCCCTTGGTCCAACCATCTGTGCCACAACCGGTGCACCGTGGACGCGTGTAGGTGGGTATCTGCTGAGATTTGACGTATGGACCAACCTGCCCTTCTGAGGCCAATCACCATACCCCTCGTGAAGTCGTCTGTTTGCTGGAACTGTCTTGATTGGCGGCGTCCTGGCATTCTCCGCTACTAGACGTTTCCTCTGAGACACAAAAACAAATTGCAACTTGATTTACCTGGCAAACAGAGCGGCGCGAAACTGACCACTTTTGCAGGTTCCTTCCCTGGTTTTTCACTCGCCGTGCGCGGGGCAGCTGCGCAGTTTGCATCATTTACATATCTCGGTGAGCTGCGTCTACCCTGTAAATTTCATCCAGTTCTGCGCACTCCTTCTGGGTGTTGCATTTTCAATGTCAGGTAGTGTATGTCAAACGCAAGAACAGTATTTAGAGTTGTGATGTGAGGCTTATGGTTATGAAACGCATGGAATGAAGTTCACAGCGAATGGTACGATTACACACAGTTTCTTGTAATATCAGTCATCTCTGCACTTAGCACACGGGCAGTATTGAAAGAAATGGCTCTCTTTTTAACTTTGAATATACCACAAGTGATTTTGTGACTTGCCTGTATTGCCCGTCTGATAATTTACACATACCATTCTTCTTCAAGCACTAACCTGTCCTGCATCCCCTTGTGGTCCTCTAATCCTTTTGAATGAGTCGGATGGCATGGGACATGTATGTAAGTAATGAACTATACCCAAAATTGATGACTTAGGTATGTTCAAACTCTACCAATATAGACAAACCATTCATGTCGCATCACAACCATACAAGTTCTTTCTTTTTTATAAGACGAGGGTCCGCGGTCTTGACATATTTAATCGTAAAAACCTTTCCAATTTTTTAAAGATCATACATTAACGCTCCCTGTGGTTTGTCTTCGTATCGAAAATTGCCCTGAAGTGGCCAGCCTCATGCAAAAACCTGTTGCAAACTGTCACCAGTTCTGGGCAAGGGACAGTTTCTTTTTCCTTCTTGGTTCTTCCTTCCCTTGAAGTAATAGGGTAGTTTTGTCTTTACGAGATGACTCGTCATTAGCTTGGGATGCCAGCTCAGGTGTTGACATCGTCACCTGACCGTGGTTCACTACTTAGAGATGTTGTCCTCGGACCTTTCCCTTCGGGATTAATCCCGTAGCCCGTTGTGATGACCAGTGTGACGTTAATTCAACTACCTACCACGTCATTAGAAGAATCGACTAGATGTTGGACGAGATACCTCGTCGAAACACTTGTAGGGTTAAAGTAATATTAGTAATTAATTATGGTGTAGCCATGAACAATATTAGTACACTTCAGTATGCAGGGGCATGTAGACCGATATAAAATTACATTCAAATTAGTTAGGAACTTTTAGAGTTTGCAGTTTCCTCGGGTCAACATTTCATTTTCATTGACATTTCCCCCATTCTGATCACAAAATATTACCCAGTGTAAATTCGATTATTGTATTACTAAATTGGTTTTAATGATGTTAATTTTAAAAAATACAGTAGTGATGAAAATATTCATCCATTGTAACTCACCATAGAATTTCGCTAAACAGAAAAACAACAGGAGGCTGTTGGCTTGTCAGCGAAACACTTATCACATACACATGACAAACATTTATTTATGCAAAGTATTTATATGCACACAAATTTAATGAATGAAAAGGTATAAATATCTCAGTTTTAAGCACTAATTCCAACACTAATGAATATTTTGAATTGATAGACGCAGCACTTTGACACAGCAATTATGAGTTGTTGACAAAGTAAACATAGTTTCTTTTATTACACTTAAATTTTTGAAGGTGAAGGTCAATAACTGGTGAGACTTGTTGCTGTGCATGAATATTACTCTCCTCAGAATTTTTCCACTTTATGTTTATTCAAAAAAGATTCCTAGAAAACTGAAATATAAATTCCGGGATAACCTCTCATCGTCTAGTATAATTGGTGTCAGAGACGCTACCGGGATAATAACAAATTAAACCCACAATTTTTATCAGAGTCATTTCTTTTATGCCACGAAATTGCCAATCGAATTAACAATGTGAAGAGATATGGGGAAGTCTTGCTTTCATACCTTACATATTTGGTCAAGCTACACCAAGCACAAGACAGACAGCGTCAACAAGTGGCTATACCCACACAAAGAAAATTTTTACTGACATAAAAGAGAGAAATGCATTCAGAGTTAGTTACAGGAATTAACTACAGCTCGCAGGTTGCTAGAGCAAGTTGGGAAAGGCACTGAGCCGCGGCGTTCCTCTTACAACTCTTCGAGTTTAATCCCGGACTGTCACCAATAACCCGTTGTGTTCAGTTAATTAAAATACCTGCCTACCCTCTCACAACTCACAATTACATTAAACATAGACGAGCGTATATGATTACGTTATGGTGTCGTGTAACTTTCATCTTTTAATTTAAAACTTACGTAATAAACAGCAGATTATAAAATCTATTTCAATTTCAATTTAATTTCATGAGTACACATTGGGAAAAACAATGTAGTGAAATTTGCTAGCATCGGTGTTCTTTCTGCATTTTACTTTTTGTCAAATCGGAGAAGACATTAGCTTCAAATTTTAGTGCTTATTTAAAAATTAGCTCTAGTTGATAGAATAAGTTACAAATATAATCAATGATATTAGTATTCATATGACAAATTGCATAGTTCTGTGAAAATGTTATGAAATATTCATGATCAAGGTAGAGATCAAAGTAAATCTGTATAAAAAAATATAAATTTCATGAAAAGCTAGTAAGTAGTAAACATGCACTTTTCCACACATTCGGGCGCTACCAAAAAACTTCCAAATAGAACAACGCTAACTGCTTGCTAATTTGCCATTTTAAATGTCAAGACTAATTAGTCGATTGGGGAAAATTCTATCTTTTTAGAGAAAAACCAACAGTTGTAACTAAATTTTGAAACCATAGCATTTATAACCGTAGCTTTAGGCAGCGAGAAAAATTTATGGATACGAATGAGAAAATGAGGTAGTACTTTGATTAAATTCGAATCCACGCTACACTGCACGCGAAAGTCTAAATAAAGTAGCATTTATCTCTCTAAAAAGTCGCAAACTTAAAGGGTAAGTGGTTTAAGTCAATAAAGTTAATTCCTTATGACTACACGATTATTTCGCTTAGATATATTAATGACATAGGAATTCACTTATTTCATTGTAGTCTCTTAGTAAAAGGTACACATAAATAAGAAATATATACATATATACAACTTCTGGATCAAATTAGTGGAGGTAATGTGTGAATATAATAGTCCACGTAGAACCGGGGCGACAGAAAACGTTTCCGTTTCGCAGCTTATTCTGTAGTTGCCAGCTGTCTTGCCTACATTCTACAAGTCTACTGGAAAATTTAGATGTTCCGATATACGAATCGCATTACTCATAGCTTGTGGCAAATTTACACTCCATCCATCATTTACAAAAACTGATACTTGCCGTAGTCAATCGCATCAGTATATTTAAGACAGAGAGCGTGTCAATACACATAAGGTCAAATTAGGAGAAAGTAATTGAGGAAATGTGAATAGCCCACATACATCTGGGGCACGTTGACTGAAAACGTTGATTGCCGCATCGTAGCTTATTCTGTAGTAGCCCCTCTATCTTGTCTACCCTCAACAAGTATGCGGAAAGACTTGGATGATTCAATGTGGACCGTTATTCATAGCTTGGCTGTAGCAAGTTTAGCCATCCTGTACAAAAACTAAGCCTTGCTGTAGTCCATCAGTCAGAAGTATCGCCGGTAAGTATCAGAGTACTTAAGTCAGAGAGCATGGCAATACATCTGCACATAATACATCACGATATTACTGTATATCAAATTAGTAATCCGTGATTAGTGGAAGGGTATTTGTATACTCCACCATACACACTGGGGCACGCTGACAAATGACATAATACGTAGATCAGCGTCTCACTTAAAGCGACCGAGTTCTATTACTACTACTACTAAGCCGTAAAGCGCATTGGTCGATAAGCGAGACTTAATCAATTTTACATTCTGAATAAAAAAGGTCTAGCAGCACAGGTTCGATTCCGCGATTGGTGTATTTCTCTATCCTATGCCAGTAAAACTTTCCTTGTGTGTATGTCCAATTACTGAAGTTGTTTGGCCAAATATGGCCTTTGCGCCATAAAACCCAACCAGCCAATCTACGACTAGGTCGTTAAGCGAATTGGTCGATAAGCGAAGAGTTTAATCGTTTTTATTTATCCTGAATAAAGAAAAGGTCTACATAAATGGTGTCGATAACTAGTTCGATTTTGGGGAATATTCAGGCCTGAGTAATCACGACAGGAAAACAAGACGAGCCTATCACCAACAAAACATGTAATGAGAACATTCCGTCATACTATTCCGATCGAGTTCAATGCCAGCTACATTAGCCATGTCAATAGACAGACCTGCCGGGCCTGACATGTCTGAAATTCTCCATTTGAATACATAGTATCCGGAGCAGACGTTGGTGCCGGTTGTGGCTTTGTTGGTGTGTGAAAACGGCTGAATAAAGGGAATCCCTCGCGTTGGAGAAATCTGGGCACTCGTAAAGAGGTAGGTCGTTAAGTGAGGAGTACTTGTAGTGAGGTATACTATTGCCTACATTCATCGAGTCTCTAGGGTGATTTAGATGTCCACTACCGAACCTTTACTCCAGGATTGATTGAGGCAAGTTTACAGTCCACCCATCCTTAACAGAAACTGCTTCTTACTGTGGTTCATCGTATCAGAGTACACCTTTGTTTAACCCTTCAAGTATTTTCGACGAGATATCTCGTCCACGAAGATCTGACCAATTTTGCTAATGAAGGGATATCTCCTCATCAAGTTCGGGTCAGTTTTACTGATTACGAGACACCTTTACGAGACAACCTGGAGGGTTAACCACTGATGGCACAAGTTTCAGCTGTGTTGATCGCCGTGATCAGCGTCTATCCTTTAATCCTGCTGCTAATCGTAAGATTACTTTGGATGCCAAGAGTGTCAAACATATATACTGATTAGGGTACGCATAACAGATACACTGACATACGGACATACATACCCCAGAGTGTCCCTACCCATCCTCTAGAGAACGTTTAACAGGTTGATGGTCATTCCGGGGAAAAGAAATTCATAAAAGGAATTTTGAGTTCTGGAACCTATGAGCTTCAATTATCAACGAATCTCAGTACCACCAGTGCGAGTTGAGTATAGTTGAATTAACTGGAGCAACACAACGGGTTATTGGTGACGGACCGAGATCAATCCCCAAGGAAAATATCCGAGGACAACACCTCGTAATTTTCAATCACGGTCAGATGACGAGGTCAACACCTGAGTTGGCACCCCAATCTTCCACACCATTCCAAACGGATCGGTTGCAAATAAAAGTTCTGAGTTGACAGATTTAATTGTATGTGATGTTGCTTGGTTAATTTTTGGCGGTTCCGTAGTTCTTTACCGTAGACTGATACGAAGTTGTAGTAGAGTGGATGGAAATTGCAACTTCAGTCCACAAAAGGTACTTCATGATTGAGATTCGTTGCCCTGCTATACAGGATCAGAATCCACCATATAACCATAAAAAAGCGATTCCTTGTCGAAAATCACCCCCAAAATATGTTCTTTGTTTAACTATTAGACAGGGCATTGAACAGATATTCGAGGCGAAAATTTTATGACGTTACTTCTCAAAAAGTCATTTGAAATTTCAGAGCTGAAAAACCAAACTATCCTTTCGATGTCCCTAAGGTTACTTGTACCTTAGAGTAAATTGAGACACGCTCATGAAAATAAAGCACCAGATCCATATGCAAAATATAAATGCGCGCGTCAAACTATCAGTAGTACATATGTGTGCATCTCCAGAATTCCGCGTTCGATCGCAAAAACGGACACTTTTTTGGTACGGTTATCATCAAGGAAGGGCATGGTATGTGTGCCCTCTGGGACGCATCTAATTTGGGTATGTACGGGCTTCACGGACCCGAGCTACTCTAGAAATCTTTTCTTTTCTCTTGGATGTCTTTAGTAAACAAGGGGGTCGCGCTATCGGGATACCCAAGAAATTTTTTTTTGCTTTCATCGCCCTAATACTCTATTTCCAAATTCCTCCTTTTTTCCATTTTTACTTCAAGTTGTCTTGTGTTTGGTATAGCTTGGCTAAATATGGCCCTTGCGCCACAAAACCTAAAACAACAAACCATGGTATGTTAATTGTGCTGCAGATTCTGGCCACCCTGAATATACTACTACATTGAAAGTTTATTGTACAAGTTCCCCACTAAGTAGTCCCGTCTGAAATTTAGTTTTAGGGGAATTCGATAGATGCCACCACTAGTTGACTGATTGCAAGTTGTTTGAGACCGCGCGAGTTGCCTTGAGATCACTTGTATACTTTGGCCGACTAAGTATATGACGCTATGTGAAGGGGGAAAGTTGAGGGGTAGAATTAACCCTCCTGGTGGTTAATCTTCGAACTGCCGTATAGAGGACAGTCTCTGGTGCAAAAACCGGTTCCACATTCACCGATTTGTGGGGTAGGGACAATTTGTTTTTATTACTTGGATCTCAATTTCCCTTGCAGTAATAGAGCAGTTTTGTCTCGACGAGATATCTCGTCCTTAGCAAAATTGACCAAATATTGTACGAGATATCTCGCCGAAACACTTGGAGGATTGATGCGTGATAGTTGAAGCAGTGTTTGTGTTGTCACAAGGCTTCAGACCATAGCTGAAAGTGTTGCGAATCGCGCATTGTAAGTTCATCGTGTACCATTCATCGATTGTGGCGAGCACCATCTGGCTGGTTTGATATCGTCCGTGTTCTTAATTCCGTCTTCCAATCCCCAATGTGGCAGGGCTTGGAAAGGCAGTATAACTCCAGTCTACCGAAATGTACTTCATGGTTGAGATTCGCGTGCTTATATATCAACTTCTGAAAATTAATTATTGTAGTGGTTGATAAGTTCATCACAAAGTTCAACTGCTTTTATAGGTCTTGCTCCTACAACCTCTATGGTTGAATATAATTTATCACCACTCAACATAGAGGCGCCATGAAGGGTGTCTACCATGATAGGGCTCCTTGAATGGAAATTCTGTGACGTAGAAGGGGAGAACCACCTGAAACTGATCTGATGCTTTGCATTGACGGTGATAAATTTGATCTATTGTGGCGAGTTCAGAATATAAGAGGTGATTCAATAATTATCCACAATGTAGCAATTAGCTTTAATTGAATGAAAATAGACAACTAAGAATAAAACCATTTTTCAACATGGTCCCCTTGCTTTTCACTGCACAGGCTCCACCATTTCATAGGGGACGTCGTGGCTCAGTAGGTGTTCCCACTGCGCTAGCAACCTGCGAGTTGTAGGCGGAGCAGGTTCGACCCTCCCTGGATATATTTTTCTCACATGTGTCAGTAAAACCTTTCTTGTGTGTATGTCTATTAATTGATCTTGTCTGTTTTGAGTCTGACGCAGCATAGCCAAATATGGCCCTTGTGCCATAAAACCCCCCAACTAAACCCATCATTGTTCAAGTTTGCGCTCACAGAAAAGGGTTTTCAGTTGAATCTCTAATCGTCAAGCGATTTCCGAGTAGTGTAGTGTGTTGCTTTCCCCACAAAACTCACATAATGACTAAATAACTACATCTGTTTGTGTAAGAATGCTAGGATAGATTCTATTGGTCAAGAAGGTCAAAAAATAATCAGAAGTCACGCAGGGAAAATTTCAGGTTCCGGAACCGAAATATGAGTCTAAACTCCTTAGAGGATCGAGCGGAGAGCTACGAAGCAGCGCTTATACAAGTTCTTAGTGAATGGTTAAATGGCTCATTTTCTACTTCAACAGTCATTCGCCTATGTAACAGAGCCATGTTACGTGTACAATAAATCGCTGGCTCAGTTTTGAGGTAGTCGTTTGCCTTCTAGCGTAACAGTTGTGCAACCATCTTTTTAAATCCCCTTTTGCAGTTTAATTCTTTTCATTCTTCGGGTAACCGTTTGGGTGAATTTTTGCATATTTTACGAAACATTTTATGGTACATTCCTCACTTTCTTTCGTCTCCATAGAGCTACAATCCAACCAAAGACCGTCGTGTACAAAGGGAGCTGGTGCACGTTAAATCTGCCGTGGCCTCAAATCTCATCACGTTGGCGTGGTGTGGAAGTTTGGAGAGTGGGGTGCCAGCTGAGGTGTGACCTCGTCATCTGACCGCGGTCGAAAATTACGTGGTGCTATCCTCGGATCTTTCTCTCGGGGATTGATCCCGGAGCGTCGCCAATGGCCCGTTGTGTTGCTCCGGGGCAACGTTAATTAAAATACCTACCATCTTGTAAAAATGGAAGAGACATTTAGAAAAGTTAATAAATTTATAGTTTAGACAGTAAATATTTTTAATCAAAATTGAGTGCCCTATTTCAAAATTCGTTGGGAAAGATTTAAGGCTAGTTAATTACACAAAAAGTAGGATTTTCTTAATGTTTTATAACTGAATGTATTCAGTAATAAATAATGTGAATTTAATGTGCGTGGATCCGAATATGAGGAACCCTTGCTAAACATTTTGGGCTGTTAACCCTTCGAGCTTCACGAGATTTTCGAATAGTGTAGTGTTCCCACATAACTCCCATAATGACTAAATAACTGCATTTATTGGTAGGAAAGATTCTATCGGTCAAAAGGTCAAACTGGTTAGAAGTCATACAGGGGGAGATGATTGAATTGACTTCGTACTGACGTATTGGCTAAGGACCGGAAACAATCCAGAAGGGAAAGATCGTAACTTTGAACTGCGGTCTGTTGGCGAAGTCAGCACCTGTGTGTGCTGGCACCCCACTCTCTAAACCTCCACATCCCGCCAACGTTAAAGTCATACTGGGAAGACTACTCGTTGTAGAAGGGTATGCGCACATGAACCTCTCAGAAGGTTAATAAATTATCAGTTTCAAAGAATTATAAGATGATATATAGGATATACACCTAAATCTGCGTTTAATTTTTGTGTTTCAAAATTAAAATACCTTTTAAAGTGATAGCGTTCTTCTATTATAATGTTTATATACAATTGTCCTAGAGAACAGAGGGCCGCGGTAGCCCGGTTGGAAGAGTAGCGGACTAGCAACCGGAGGGTTGCGAGTTCAAATCCGACCAAAGACCCTTTGTAGAAAGGGGGTTGGTGCACGTTGAATTTGTCGTGGTCTCAAATGTCCTCACGTTGGCATGGCGTGGAAGTTCTAAGAGAGCGGTGCCTGCTCAGATGTGACCTCGTCATCTGACCCCCGTTCAAAATTACGAGGTGATGCCCTGGGATCTTTCCCTTCGGATGTTGATCCGGACAGTCGCCAATAGCTCGTTGTGTTGCTTCAGTGCGACGTTAATTAATATACCTACCTAAGAGAATTGATATTTCTAGAATAAAATATTCGCGTTTTATTCGTAACCACCTCTAAACTTCAAAGCACATTATAGCGGAAAGTGGTTAAAAAAACTAAGTTTGGTATTTTAATTAACCCTCTCGCTGCGCATCCCGCGATTTCCGCGGGCAACGTAGAAGTAGCAAAATTTGCGCATCCCGCGATTTCCGCGGGGATGCATTTTTGCGGTCTATTTAACTGTGCAACCCGCTCTTTCCCCATTCATGGTTTCATTTTGGCTTTTTTGTGATGTTTGATTGTTTATTCAAATCTGGGTTAACAGATGGCTTTAGATGTCCACATTTCTGCGAAATATACAAGCATTTTTTGCAGCATTTGAGCGCTGTTTTCAAAACTCAAAGATGTCTGGCAGGAAGCGTTTCGCGAGTGATAGAACCTACATTCCTGACAATATTTCCGACACTGATAGCAGTTCTGAATCTGATATCAAGTATATTGAAGATAGTTATAGCGAAACTGATGATAATTTCTCGGATTCCTCTGCGGATAGTGATTTCTAATAATTCTTCATTTCTAATAAATGTTTTGCAAGTATTTTGCATATTTTCATTAGTATATACGTTTTACCTTTGTATTTCATATAATAAATCATAATTTAACCAAGATTAATTTTCAAAATTTTGCTTTTATATGATTATTCTTCCAATTTCAATATCCCGACAACCTTTTTTTATGATCTAATTCTATATTGAAAAAAAAAACTCTTACAAAAATTTTTTGTATATTTCAACTCTAAAATATATGTAGATTTGAAATATGTAATAAAAAGAATACGCAATTTTTGAACCTATTTTGATAAAAAAAAAATTACGCAGCGAGAGGGTTAACGTCGCACTGAGGCAATACAACGGGCTACTGGCGACGGTCCGGGATCAAACCCGAAGAGAAAGATTTCAGGACAACACCACATAATTTTGAATCACGGTCAGATGAACAGGTCACACCTGAGCTGGCACCCCTATCTCCAAACTTCCACACCACGCCAACGTGAGGACATTTTAGGTCACGACAGAGTTAAAGTGCATCCCTTTGTACACGACGGTCTTTGTTTCGATTCGACCTTGCAACCACATTGCTAATCATTTACTCTTCCAACCGGGCTACTGTGGCCCCTAGAAACATACTCCAATATGCAAATGTTTGCCAGCTGGCGTTGCACTTGCTACTGCTCTTAAAACAATCTAACTCTGCAATGATGAGTGATTCCCTCTACCTATGAAAAGCATTTATCGATAGCTGCATAGCTGATATAAATGCGAAGATATAATGAAGACCTTCGTGTTTCACTGGAGTTTTCACTTTTGTGCGTAAGTTTTACTTATTTGAAGCCAAAAAGGTTTCCATCCTACGTTTCATACACCGATTTTTTCACATTTTACGCAAAAGTCAACGATACAAGGGGTTTCGAAGAGATATCTCGTTCATCAGATTTGACTAATATTGCTAATGACGAGAAATCGCGGCTTCAAGATATTGCCGACTTGTTTAGGATGTCGAGATCAAGATCTGGTCAGTTACCTTCTAATGACGAGATACCTCGTCCATCGATCTGTCAAGTTTTGGTACTGATAAGATACCTCGTCGAGAGAACCACCAGAAAGGTTAAGGTTTAATGAAAGCGGAAAACTTAAGCTTGAATTATTATCCCCCAATTTCCTTCGTTTTGTGTTTAAAAATGTCGCGCTTACATGAAAAAAATCATAAGTTTTGATGTTTCCGGATTTTATTCTTTTTGTGCTTAAGTTTTAATTACTCGAAAGCGTCAGTTTTTATGGGATATTTCGTATGGATATTCGTATCTCTTTTACGTTGACTTTAACAACTTGATTTTGATTTCTAACTTCCATTTTTAGATTAACCACTTAAAGCACGAGTTTTTTTGGAAAAACTGGTAAAAAATGATCGAGTTTTTTTGACAGAAAATGAATATATAGGTATAGTGTAAGTTATTTTTTGAAATTTCAGTTGTGGGGGCATTAGAAATAAAATAACGCGAGATACAAGAGCGCCCGTGTGAGACACGGGCTTGTGCAAATTTGCCGGTAACTTTCGCCCGCGTCAGACACGGGTAACTGCGTTAAGTGGTTAAAAGCTCAGACCTCGTCGCCTGACTGTGGTTCAAAATTACAATGCGGATTGGGATTACAATTGGGATTAAATTGGGACCGTCGCCAATAGCCCGTTGCGTTGTTGCAGTGAGACGTAATTCAATTACCTTCCTACCTGAGATTAAAAATAATAATTTTGGTGAAATAATCAAGGTCCAAACAGCAGGTGGTACCATAGTACCGTGACATGTGGTTAAAGTGGAGCCCAGGGAAATGGGAAAATAAAGTTATACTGTTATGTGCAATTTGTTTTCAGAAGGTCTGTCAGGAGAGTATCATGGCATGTAATATCAAACAATATCCGTTGTACTCAGGGCTTTTTGCATCTACTCGTATCTTCCTTGAAAGTAGCTTGGCCGCGGTGGCCCGGCTGGAAGAGTAACGGATTAGCAACCGGAGAGTTGCGAGTTCGAATCCAGCCAAACACCGTCGTGTACAAAGGGCACGCTAAACCTCTCGTGGCCTCAAATGTCCTCACATTGGCGTGATGTGGAAATTTGGAGAGTGGGGTGCCAGCTCAGGTGTTGCCTCGTCATCTTACCTTGGTTCAAAATTACGTGGTATCGTCCTAGGATCTTTAGCATTGAGATTGATCCCGGACCGTAACCAATAGTCCGCTGTGTTTCTCGAGTGTGAAGTTAATTAAAATACTTACCTACCTACCCGGACCGGCGCCAATAGACCTTTGTGTTGCTCCAGTGTGACGTTAATTAAACACCTACCTCTACTTTTCGAAACACTCTGTAAAGTCCATTGGTCAGTCGTGGCTCAGTGGGTATGGCCACTGCGCTAGCAACCTTCGTGTTTTAGGCAGCGCAGGTTAGCTTCTTGTCAGGTGCATTCCTCCCTGGGTGTATTTCTATCTTCTGTGCCAGTAAAACCTTCATTGTGTGTGTCAATGACTTGATATTGCATGTCTTGTCATTTATGGCGCAAGGGCCAAATGTGGCCTTTGCGCCATAAAATCCCCAAACCAAATAACCAACTGTAAAGTCCATTCTTAAAATCGTCATCAGCTCACTCGTTGTGTTCCCTTGAATCGCATCCACGATCTGAAATCTCTTCCCTTTCAAAGGTGATTTTAGCTTTGGGAAAATCCAAAAGTCTCAGGGCCCCAAATCTGGGCTTGATTTGATGTTTTGCCAAAAAACCCTACCCGAGACGCGATGAACCTACTAATCATCAATTGCCTACAGCTGCGGCCGCGTTCTTCGTACTACATCTCAGCTATTGAAGGGTATCGAGGTTATCAACCCTCCAAGTGTTTCGACAAGATATCTCGTCCAAAAATTTTTAAATTTTGCTAAGGGAGAGATACTACGTTGAGACATTACTCCAAAGGGAATACTCATGCCTACGAGGATCTTAAAAAAAGATCCAAGTTGGAAAAACAAATTTCCCTTGTCCCAATTTGGTGACAGTTTAAACAGGACAGTTTGAGCCAGAATACTACAGGACAGTTTTGGAAGATAAACCACCAAGAGGGTTAATTGTTTGACCTGGAGGAGAGTACGCTGAGGGGCACCTTCACTAACAAAAATACACAAAAAAGACACAGTCAACATGCTCTTGACGTTGCTGCGACTTTGTCGTGCCTTCTTTGAGAGGAAAGAACAGGGTGTCTTCTACTGCAAAGATTTCTTAATTATATGAATAGTTTCTGTGACGAATTTTCAAGTTTAACGTAGAATTCGATACAATTCGCTTTTCTACTCGCTCGTCATTGTGAGTGGTCTCACAGACCATACGCTCACTCAAGGCACCCAATGGATGAGTCCAACGGGTTCGTGACACGCATGTGGTATCAACCCATCTCAGGCTGCGTAGTGACTTCAATGCCAAGCAAACCGTTCTCGTAACATTGGCAATGGCTGGTTGGTTTTGCGTCAGAAGAAAGGATGGAGGAGAAGGATGAGAAAGATCGCTTGGTCATACTGGGGTCGCGGCCCCCCTGTTTACCAGAGACAGTAAAACTCATGGGTAATGGTAATAGCAATTAACTAGCGTTGCACTGGAGCAGCATAACTGGCTATTGGGGACGGTCCGGGATCATTCCCCAAGATAAAGATCCGAGGAAAACGCCACGTAATTTTAAACTACGGTCAGATAACGAGGTCAACATCTGAACTATCACTCCACCCTCCAAACTTCTACACCACGCGAACATGAGGACATTTGAGGCCCCGAGAGATTTAACGTGCACCAGCCCCCGTTTACATGACGGTGTTTGGTTGGACCGAGTTCCGAACTCGCAACCTTCCGATTGCTAATCTGTTACTTTTCCAACCCGGCTACCGTGGCCCCTAAACCTCATGGGAAAAGAATAGATAATAAGGGCACCCCAGGATCCCGTGCACACCCAAAGCAGATGTGCCCCCGAGGGAGATACATTCCGGACGGACGTAGTGTATAAAGTTCAGAAAATTATAAAGCGTTTGTTGTGTTCATATTACAAAGTAAAAGTGTAAAAAGGACAAGAGGAAAATGCATATATATGTACATATGAGTTAATCATTGGGTTCTTGAATACACTTATCCAGCAAGGGCCCGTCATATAACCTAGGACTAGACTACGAATGTGGAAAACGGGAAAGGACTCACACATAAAGGCGATATCCGGTATCGGGGTACCAAGGCCCCAGGAAAGATTTTCCTGGAAAATTTGAATAACTTTACTACCAAAACGTGCTACCTGTTTTTCAAAAAGGTATAAATCGCTTCATTGTGTTCAGATAATAAAGTACAAGTGCGAAAAGGAAAAGAGGAAAATGCATACAAATGTTAAACATTGAGTACTTGAGATATATTTATTTCACGAGAACTCGGTACTAGAGTGCAGATAGGGTGGACCTGATTCGGTCTCCACATAAGAGATCTCCGGTCCCAGATCTAAGGGGGAAATGTGAAATGCTTTTGAACTGTAATGGCAATCCGTTTCTATGTTAAAAACGGGTTGATTGATTGTTTTTAGGTTTTATGGCGCAAGGGACGTATTTGGCCAAGCTGCGCCAAACGCAAGACAACGCAAAATAAAAAATGTCTTGAAATTGGAAAAAGGAGGGATTGGGGAATAGTGTGTTCAAAATGGGATTGTTGCCTTCATTATTGTATTAAGGAAAATGAGAGAAAATGCGTATATTTTTCTCAGGTTAGACATTGAGTACCTATTTCTTTTCTATGAGGGGGTGGTGATCTATATTTAGCCTGGTACAGGATTGCAGATAAGAGAGCTGGAAGTAGTATCAAGAAAAAATATGCACCCATTTGTTCCCAAGGCTTGTACGAGCCCGGGCCGAGCTTTCCGGGACATTTCCGGAAAAGAGTCCCGGATTCGTCCCGAGAATTGTCGCATCCCTTAATCCGCCGGAGCGCATCACGAGGTCCGTTTTCTTTTTAGTTACTTCGAAACCCCCGGCTGAAATCTTGCGTCATATCTAGAAGTGCGCGCAGGACAAAGTTTTCTAGGTGTTCTGGCTCATTAGGTTGTTTGTAGAGTTCCGTGACGTGGCAGGACGCGATTGGACGGAACACGGACATGCGCAGAACATCTGACTGCCCATTGGCTCACTTTCGATATACCTAAGCCCAGGTGCATGTTGCTTTCCATTCAACGTGAGAAGTCTCATGTTATTCGCACTTCTTAAACGACGAACAAATAACCTAGAAGTAGTTTGTAAACAAGCAAAAGTTTTTAGTCCCTTCGGGAAATCATTGTCGAATCAACTTGTAAAATTTTTCCCAGCCGATGATGTAGACAGAGCTTACAGATAAGAGAAACACTCGTGAGTATGCCTCTGAAATTGTAAATAACAACATAATATTATTTTAATACTTATAGTGGCATAGCCTTGAAATTTAAATATTGATACTTAAAAACTTATTCCTCAGACTTCTCTTGCGGTGTTTTCATCTTTGTGTAAAAAACATTTAACATTAAACATCTTAGAGTTGGACAGTGTTTGCATGCTTTTAAATTCTGTAATATCTTACTCAAATCTTTTCGTCTTTTATTTATGAACTGAAATATGCTTAAGTTATAGTAAATAGTAAGCCAGTTTTCTCTCTTTCATATCGTAATGTATCTCTCTCTCTCTCTTTAAAATAGTTTAAAGACAGATTTAAACTAGCTAAGAATAAAATGCTATTTTCTGAATACATAAGTTTTATTTATTTTTGTTTTAAATTTCATAATTTATATTAGTAATCTAGTAGAGAATAGAATGAATTAGTTTAACTATTAATTACTACTTTGCAGCAAATTAGTCTCAGAATTTAGTTCTCACTTTACTTTTATATCTGATATTTCTTATACTTTTTATTTGAGTAAAGCAATTTGATTAAATTATATTTGATAGATTATTTTCCGTTGTCTGTTACTCTTTTTAACACAAATTCTTGAGTTCTTGACAATTTGAAACATAATCTTTACGCAGTTTCCAAAATTTAGTAGCTTTCTATATAACTTCTGTAAGAGGGTTGCTGTATCCAAACTGACCTGGTTTAGACATCGCAGACTTTTCCGTATTTGAAAAGCAACAGGTCTGCCTATATGCATATTAAGTAACGCTAATTTTCAATAATCAAATTGAAAAGTAATATTCAATGCTATTTTAATATTTATAAAGTTTGTAAAACCGATTAAAACAAATCAAGAGTTAGTTTTATTCATTCTGTTTTAATCAAATTAATTTAATTTAATACTTTTTAATAGTTAATTTAGTACTATTTTTTTACGGTAAAGGGATATTATCTACTCATATGCATTGTTAAAGTGTCAAAAGTATACCAATTCAAATATTAATTTAATAAATTGATTTGTAATAAGTTCACTTGAAAAAGTTTGATATTTACGCAGGCTTAATCTTCAATCATCTTAAAACGAATTCTAAGTTTTTGTTTCAACTACTAACTTAAATATTTAACGTAGTTTTTAGTAATTCTTACTTCATTTGACGTTATAGGATTAAATATTTATCTGATATATAAAGAGAAATAAAACATTTAACCGGAATTTTTTATAATTATATATACACGAGATCCTCTGGAAAGATGAACGTTTTATTAATTTTTTTTTCAAATTTGGAATCATAGAATTAATTTCTCCAGTTTAACCAACATAAACGGTTTATACTCTTACGTCAAACACATGGCCTTTTTTTCAGGTTTATGGACCGTGCAATTTAATTTACGTGCAACAAATCTGCAATTCATTGCGCTTATCCTATAATCAAGAGTTTGGACGATGCTTTCAGACATTAATTACAATGCGAAATTGAATATTAATTAATGAAAATAATTCACAAACGAAGTTTATTCAGTTGACAATTCTAATATAAATTGCCTGTCAAGGTATTTGAGTTGTTTTGCGAATTCAAGCAGTTCAAACAGGTACTATCAAAGTACATAATAATTTAGCGTTATATGCTTATATCATTATGTAAAAAGAGGCGCCTATATTTACGCTCATTTCATGACTGGCTCTTATCAGCTTACTTCATAGCAATACACGCCAGCACGATACCGTTTCTGTTGCTGCATTTGTAAAACCCGTTTTACTGCGAATGAAGTATCTCCGCAGTGAAGCAAAACTTTCAAACCCTGCGAGTTACCAAATCTCTTCCTTTCCAAATGCAGTTAATTATGTCGATATTACACCGGTAAACCAAGCACACGCTTTACGATTCATAACTTTATACTAACTTCTCTGAAACTACTAAAACAAATTAGGTGATGTTCGAATAATTATGGAAGGAGAACTTGAAAGCACCTTTTCTCCAAGAAACAGATTGAAGAAAAGTTCTCTAAAAATCACGGTTAAAAGTTCTACACTTTTTTCTTCTCCCATTTCCAACCGTAAAATACTTAAACTTTTAATGCGTCTAAAATACTCCAAGATGGTAAAAAATGTAGAGAAATTTTTTCATGAAAACATGTTTTCCTTCTTAAATGGTAAATGACAAACATCTTAGTAACTAGTGAACAGATGATCAGTATTGTACTGTTCTTACAGAAGCTACCTAAAATAATAATGAACGTACATTTTTTTAATACATACATGTGCAGATTTTAACAAGTAATATAAATGGTATGCAAATGCCACTCATGGTTTTAAATCAATACGCACATGTTTCATTTAAGTGCGCACCAAAACATTTCAGATTGTTACATTTGGTATATTTTAAACAATTGAAGTTATATTTAAATATAATATTTGACACACATCACGAGCGATTTAAATAATTAATTCCAGTATTTTCCCAAAAGGCTCCTGTCCATGCATTTCCTTCAGAATTAGGTCGATTTTCATAGCCATGCTTCGCTCTTTGCATTTGAGTGTCCTTTTTGTTGACCCAAGCATTGATTTCTTTCTTCTCGTGTTTTATCGATATGGATTTCCGCTCATGGCTGGGCGTTCCAGTGCACCGTTCCTGATGTTATGCTTTAAAATTGCATACCGTTCTTCCAAAAGAACATTCAAACCATTAAGTATTCCGTCTATGCCCATTTTACCCCAGCAGATTCAAAATGGTTTTACAGGTTGGTTGAACCTCTAATCATATATCATATTCGGAATTGGTTTGGTTGCTCCGTCTGGAAACAGGGATAGTCGCTCTTTTAAATAAAAGATTATGGCTTCTCAATTCAGTCTTACCATTATGATTCCAGTTACTAAATTGGCGCAGCTTGTCTGCTTTTGGATCTTGCGCCATAAAACTCCAAAATCCAATCGAATCCAACCAGTTACTAAATAGATACCAACTAAATCCACATCCACTTTTGATTGTTAATCCTCTGAGATTTCCGAGTTGTGCGCTGTTGTGTTTGCTTTACATCCCACTTAATGACTAAATAACCAACATCAAAATGTTGAAAGTATCATATAAAACGTTCTACCGATCGAGATGGTCGAAACTTGTTAGAAGTCATGCAGAGAAAACGACAGGTTGCAGAAAGTATATATGCGTGTTAATCCCGTCAGGGGATTAACTATCCTGGTGGTTTTCTCGACGAGGTGTCTCGTCATTCATTAGATTAGGTCAAAACTGGCCAGATCTTAATCTCGCCATCATCAAAAATTGACAGTATCTTGAGGATGAGATATCATTGGTCAAATCTCGATGGGCAAGATATCTCGTCGAAACCACTTGGAGGGTTAACCATCTCTGCGCTCGTGTATCATACGGGATCAGGAATTCTAATAAGCATATCTCAATTTAAGTAACAATATTTTCCCTAAATTGGAGTGTATTTACTTCAAAACCTCTAGGAAAGCGTTACCATTTTTTATTATGAAGTTAGTATGATACAAAGAAGCCAAGTCGATAATGTTTTCAGGGTAGAGTAACTTGAAGGCCTGAATCAGGGCAAATGGGCCTTTGAGATTTATAGCTTCATAAATCTTACCTCAAGGCTTTTAATGTTCTGTCTTCATTTGTTGGTCCCCAACTAATGCGTCCTAGTTTCCTAAATTCAAGCTTATGACCTATCTGAGTGCTTTCGATTAAAGGAAACCATTTATTTTGTGGTACGTGGAATATGCCTCAAGTTCTAGACTCAACGAAATCTGGCATCTTAAGCAACTTTTAGGAGCCAGTTTAAGGCATGTTTGGATTCTGATATTTGTTTTATGCCTATTATTAGCACTGGAAATCTTGTGTTTTTTGGATACGAACCACACCCTTTTTCGATAGTAAACAATAAGAGGTTTGGGAGCACGTCCACTGAGAGATCGAGATGCAAATCAAGAGTGTGAAGACACAGGGGAAATAGCATCTCGATCTCTCAGTGGACGCACAGGATTGCTCCCGATCCTCTTGTTGGTTACTATGGAAAAAGGGCGTGGCTCGTATAAAAATCTCTTGTTTCTCTCTTCAGTTTTAAAAACAGTAAATAAATTTTATAGTTATTACTAGTACATCATGCAGTCCATTATTTGAAATCTTTGCAATATATCAGGTCCCCAGTAGACAGATTATTTTGGCCTCCTCATCTTACGTATGATTTTTACTACATCCCTTTGAATTGGATATGTTTTGATGTATTTACAATGCTCATCTATCCTGCTAAATAACAATCTTGAAAACGAAATGTAAAATAGAATCTGAAATGCAATCTATTATGTCATTTTTACATTACGGGTGGTTTGAGTTTTCTATAGCCGTCATTCGACTATAACATTAGAGGATTACAGAGCAGTCGTAAAAAAGTCATATATTGGCACATTCAGTTTCCAATCAATGCTTGTGTAATAATTTAACAAAGATCATCTGTATTATAGAATTTACAAATTTCATCATTGAATAAATGCTTTGGCAAAGATATGTTTCTCAGTACCGAATTACTGTCTTGATAAAGATTTAAAAAATATTTTTCGATTCTACAGCCATAAAAAGAGTCTGTGATTGCAAATCTTTAATTTCATTCGAGGTCAGTTCTTACACTCTTAAAACAGGGTTCCTTATTAAAGGAAATATTGAAACATGCTAAATTTTCCAGTTTTTCACAGCCAAATAAATTTTCTCTAATTTCCCCTGTTTGTTTATATGTACTCTATATGAGTTGAAAGTAATGGGCTCTCAAAATTGTTGGCATCATGAAATTTAGGAAATAATTATTTTTTGTTTTCTTAATGATCTAGTAAATACGGACAGAAGATAAACTAAAAGAAATACTTTTCAAGCATTTAGCCATTCTTAAATCTTTAGAATGACTCAATGACTTAGTTTTCACGTGGGAAGCTACGTTTGTGCTCGTACGTAATGTCTTTATCATGTTTTAATAATGTGCAGTTCCATTTTTCCGCGTACGAAAGTCAAAAACTTAACCCACAAGAGGACAGCTCAGAATTTCTCGTGAGCCGCATACGGCCCATGGGTCACATTTTGGAACTCAGCTCTAAGGCACAGGCGAGGTTGGTTTACATAACCACAGGGGTGCATTTGCACAGGGGTGCACAACCACAGGGGTGCATCTCCCTGTTTTCTAAGGCACATTAAATATTTATGTATTACGAATGAATATCCTGTAGGTAGGTAGTTGAATTAACGTCGCACTGGAGCAACACAGGGTATTGGCTCTAAGGCACAGGCGAGGTTGGTTTACACAACCACAGGGGTGCATTTTGAACCTCCCTGTTCTCTAAGGCACATTAAATATTTATGTATTACGAATGAATATCCAGGATATTCATTCGTAATACATAAATATTCAATGTGCCTTAGAGAACAGGGAGATGCACCCCTTGGTTGTGTAAACCAACCTCGCCTGTGCCTTAGAGCCGAGTACAACACCTCATCATTTTGAACCACCGTCTGATATCTATATCACACCTGAGCTGGCATCCTACTCTCCAAACTTCCACACAAAGCCAACGTGTGGACATTTGTGGCCACGGTAAGTTTAACGTGCACCAGTCTCCACATACACGGCGATATTTGGTTGGATCGAGTTTCGAACTCGCAACCCTCCGGTTGCTAATCCGCTACTCTTCTAACCGGGCGACGGCGGCTCTCGAGTATTCTGTAGACATATCAGGTATCAGTATCTGGTTGGTGTACCGGTAAACCTATTTGGAGGCCGGGTAAACTTATTCGAAATCCCGTATCTGTGGCCGGCAGGCTGGGAAAGCCTATTCATAAGCCGCATCTGGCCTGCAGGAGGTTTAAGCCTTTCCTTAGTGCCATACCTTCTTTGCGGGCCGGATAAACCTATCCAGAAGATCACACTGCGGGTAAACCTTTTCACTACAACTTATACATCATATATCTTAGGCGAACGGCTCTTTTATCTTTATGCTTACTGCTTTTTATGACCCCAACGAGCACAACAGCTACTTCTCAAATAGCAGCTAACTAAGCGAATGGCTTCATTTCCGCCTCTCAAATGTAAAAATTCCTACGCGGAATGCTAAATGCTGTTTAGAGACTATTTTTTCGACTACTGAAGCTCTTCTGCTTTGGAGATTATTTCATTCCCAAGCGAAGAGTAAAAGTAACAGTTGTATTAGCGGACAGAGGAGAGTGCATATTTGATGAGCAGAACGCATGATTACTCTGCTGGCCTCTTTACAGCCGTAATCACATGCCTCTTTATTTCGCTAGCTGGGAACAACGCATTACCAGCCTTCCCATTACTTTCGCAACCATAATGCGAGGACGTGTGATATTTCTATTAAAAAATCACCTCTATAACATTCAAGATACCGAGTTGGCTACTTGGCTGCTCAGATTGATTTCTTTTATTGCCGGCACTCGATACCTTAGCCTAAGTGAGATCCATACAATAGCCTCTAAAACTGTTCACGATTTAGGGGATTAGGTTGTCTGGATTACTTTGATGATGAGTAATTTTAGGACAGATTATAGAAACCAAGTTCCAATCTCAGTTGTAGAGCGTATGCTAAGTTTTAGTAACTTCTTAAAGAAATAATTAAAACAAATGGGTATTAGATAGGTAAGGCATAAGAAAATATTCTCAAGTGGAGGTAAAAATTTCTATTAAATTCATTCAAACCAGAAAAGCTCAAATCCTTTTGGTCTAACTAACCCAGGTTTAGTCCTAAATAACCGTAGAAAGACAAGCCAGACCAAACATTAAGAAAATCCCAAGTGCCTTTAAAACACCCCTGATGTCAATCTGTTAACCCTCCTGGGGGTTGTCTCGATGCGGTTTCTCGTCATTAGCAAAACTGACCAAATCTTGATCTTGTCATCGTCGAAAAATTGGCAATATCTTGATGACGAGATATCTCATCATCAGCGAAATTAGTCAGATTTTGATGAACGCTACGAGATACCTCGTCGAAACCACTTGGAAGGTTAATATTTTTTTCCAAGCTCGAACTTAGAGCTTCTAAATTCTAAGTCGGAATTTACAAATTGAATTACATATACTTTTGAATTAAGGTTCTGCATAAAAAGAACCGGATCTAATTTTAAGCTTGCCCCAGCGTTGTTGGGTTTCACAAATCAATATTACTCCTTTGGTTCAGAGCCATGATTATCTATGACTTATTATGACTATGATTATCTATGACTGCATCCACTCTGCAAAGTCACAAACTAGCTGGGAAAGTAAGTCCAGAATTAATATTGCAAAAGCAGCCACGAAGAGAGCCGAGGAAACTACGGTCATATATTATTAATAATATTGGACGAAAGACTGCTTGGATCAATGATTTCCTATTTACGCACATTACCTTTGTCGGTAGTTGCAGAAAATAGTTCTCCATGACCAGGTTCCTTACCTTTATGTGGAGAGAGCCCCTTGAATGCGAATTATACCGAGCACGCTGGTCTATATCTCCAAACAATAAATTACAGACGCAAATAAGCATGCAATAAAGTGCATAGAAATGCTTATAATTATATAAACCTTTCTTAGTAGTTCTGAAAGCATGTACTAGCTTCATATGTAATAACTTTATTTTATAAGAACACCCATTCGTCAGTTTCAAGTTTTCGAGTAAATTCACTGTTGACCATGAAGCAACACCATGAAGGTCAAGATATATCAAAGTCATATTTATTACACAAATAACATAAAGCACAACCGTGAAATAATTAAAATTGCAGCTCCGCTCGACTTTCGGAACCCGAAGAAATCAGTATGGGTATCTTCGTGGGCGGAAATAGCTGCTGCTGTAAGTCACGGCTTTCAAAGAGGGATGCTTTGGGTGTGTGTTTGGGTATGTCAGTCCATGCTGCTTCCACACGTTGTCAAAGTTCATCTGGCGTAGCCATGTGTGGTCTGTAGTGGGCCAGTCGCTGGGCGATCGTCGACCAGACGTGTTTCATAGATGACAGATCTGGCGAACGGGCAGGACCACGGTAGAAATTAATCATAGTGGACATTCAGGAATTGCTGTATTGCATGCCACGTGTTGTTGAAATTGGCGACGTCAAGCCTTGAAGATAAGGGAACGCAACATTCTCCCAAACTTCATAGATATAGCGGTGACTGTTGATTGTAACGGCAATGCGTATTAGGCGGACGCGGGTGTAGAATCCAATGGCGACCCATACCAAATCGCACTTGAAGAACCGGTATGGTGACAAATAATGCAAAGGTAATGCAGTCTGTTGCTGTGATGCCGCCAGACTCGGTTAGGACCATCGTGGTGCTATAGGCAGAATCGATTTTTCGTCCGAAAAGACGAGGTCATGCCATTCTTTTTTCCATGTGCGGCATTATACTCACCATTGCAGCCGCAGGCGCTTGTGGTGTAGAGTTTAAAGGTAGTAGCTATAGACGCCTTCGAAAAATCCCCGCCGCTTCAGATGACGTCGAATTGTGCGTGTTGACACAGGTTGTTATGCAACACACCCTAATTCCTGAGCTAGGGTTTTTGATGTTACAGTACGATCCGTAATAACCACGCGCACAAGATGTCTGTCCTCGGTGGTGTGACGAGGCTGCTGTAATCGTCGATCAGTTCGTCCCCCCTGCACCCACTGATTCCATATCGTATCACTGTGACTTGATTTCGTTCAACACGAACACTAATTTCTCCGACGGGTAATTCAGTCTCGATAAGCCACAGCTCATCCTCTATCAGGTTCTGAAACGTGCTCATGTGACTGCAGTATTTTTCGACGAGGCATAATTAAGCTTATTATAGCAAAGAGACGCAATTACAATACATTAAACAGGCTCTCTTTTCTCCCTTTTTACACTGTTTATAAGGCCGATTTCGACTCACATGATTTGCATATTCACTGCAGGGCTAATCATTTGCATATCCTCCCATGATCCCCATCGTGCAAATTTGAAGGCTATTGAATGCTTCCTTCACGGCGTTGCATTTTCGAAGGGGTCAGTGGTGTAATTTCAGCCACTTTTGTAATAATTTTGTTTTCATCGTAGATCTCTTAGTTAAATTGAAGTCACCGACGATTTTAAGTTGCACTAAGTTAGTTTTTAAATGATGACAATTTTATCAGTAATGTTCACTTTTTACATGAGACGCAGTATAAGTCAATTGCATGAACAAGTTGCATTGGTATCATGTATGAATGAAGACTAACGATTGCGATATACTCATGCTTAAAATTATCTTACTTAACATTGTACGTGTGCGAATTCGGGGTTGATTTTAGTTATGTAGTATTACTTGATGTTTCTTAACGCTCAGAGGGTCAGAGACGAGGTATCTCGTCATTATCAAAACCATTAGCAGATCTCGATGGTCGAGAAATCTCGTAGTTATGATGACGAGATACGAAGATCAAGTCAGTTTTTCTAATGATGAGATATCTCGTCCATCAAGATTTAGTTAGTTTTGCTAATGCCGAGACAACCACCAGGAGGGTTAACCTCCTGTCATTAAAAGGAAACTGACCAGATCTTGATGGACGAGATATCTCGTCATTGGAAGAAAACTGACCAGATCAGGATTTCTTCATCATCCAAAAATCGGCATTATCTTGTTGACGAGATATCTTGCCATTAGCAAAATTGGTCAGATCTCGATGGACGAGATATCTCGTCGAAACCACTTGGAGGGCTAACCAATAAAATATTTCCGAGGATTCTTTCAATCAGGAGATGCGGTTATTTAGTCGTTAGGTGTGTTGTGGGAGGGAAAAGCAATGCTACTCAACACGGAGATCTCGTGATGCTCATATTTAAAATAAGCCCTAATGAACAAAAAACAAACATCGCTATCAGCGATTGTTTATAGAATTCAATGTGCGTATGTCTTTAGCTATATCCACTCACGCGAGCGACACTTTGAAATCGAGGCCTTCAGTCACAGAAATCTCTGCTGAGGAAACTGTCAGGAACGAATTACTAAGTCCATCAGAGAAGGGAAAAAAACGCATTTATTACATCGTGTGAAAAGATGATACTCGATTACGGTTCCTCTGCTTATTGATATGACTTATGGTTCGGCGCCGTGAGATGATCAATCATTTTCAGAAATTTTACGCACTTATGCATGATGGATTTTAACATGCAATCTCACCCACTTTTGAGGCGAATGATTCAGAGCATGACATACACCCTTTCGATTATATGCATGTTTACTCGAACAGGAAACCTGGGACAATAGGATGATTTAGCTCTTCCATGGTGTTCATTTGAGCAGATGCGTGTAAAGTTTGGAACCTTTCATAAGTTACCTTGTCATCTTGTGCATATGGACTCATGATGTGAGCGTCATTTGCACCTCTACTTAGAATTAGCTATAATGGCATCGATTTTGAATGATTTGTGTTGTTGTCCTGGGTCAGTCTTAATATAAGGATTGGTGTTGTCAGCTGCTGTTAAGCTTATTCACCATCCTGAGCTGGTTCTCGAGGATCTCAAGTATCATCAGTTGATATACTCGATGTAATATTTTCATTGATACCAAGTGAGATAGGCTACCAACAATATATTGCCATTCTAAAACTCTTCCAGCTACAGACTTAATAGTCATTATTTGACTGGGTTGTTAGTTATAAGTTAGGATGAATTTGTAATCAAGTTTTCTGAGAATTTACAAGTGGAACCAAAAATGGAATATCTGTGCTTTTGAACATAATGAGCCAAGCATTATTGATGTGTGTTAAGTTATATCTTAACAACTTTTCCTTACTTATACGTTATTTTCTTTATACTTCTCGATCATATAAATGTATACTTAGAAACTAATTTTAATTTCTAAAAATTCAAAACTCACTAACTTAGTATCTATTGACGAACCTATAAGCTTTGCTGGTCAATATTTAGCTATGTGGTTAGTTGAGATAGGGGGAATTGCTATCAAGATTTTTAACCAAGACCTCTTTGTGTTCCTGATTACATTGAGGATTCTATTCTACGGAAAAGAGCAAGATAATCTTTAAAAAGAAAAGAAGCTCTTACGAATGGAGCAACAGAATCTTTTCAAAGGATCCTGTTCTTAAGAAAGGAGCAATAGAATCTCTCCAAAAGATTTTGTTCTTAAGAAAAGAGCAATAGAATCTTTCCAAAAGATCCTGTTCTTAAGAAAAGAGCAATAGAATCTTTCCAAAAGATTCTGTTCTTAAGAAAGGAGCGATAGAATCTATCTTTCCAAATAATTCTATTCAAAGGAAAGTACCAATATAATCTTTCTAAATGTTGAAACAATCCATGGATTCTTTTAACCTTTAGAAAGAATAGATGTGGTTATTTAGCAATGTGTGTTGTGGATAACAGCGATACTACACTACTCTAAACTCTCGCGACGCTCAGAGGGTTAATCTCCATTTTTAGCCAAGCAAATTGTTATTTAGTACTTAAACAGGCCAGGCATTTGCTCGATCAGCAATTGCTATAATGTAAGAGTGAATTAGAGCGTTAAATTGAATGTGATTTGGTTGCAAGCATTTTACTTCTTGTGCGGCCTTCAAACTAGAGTAGGATAATCAGTCCTCTTTTCAGTTTAACGATTTTATTTTATCATCTGAGGCCTTTCCGTATTTGAAAAGTGGGGTATTCTAATAAATCTCCATCCCAATAAAAGTCGGTTAGCTTCCCTACGAAATCTTTTCGGTTTCTATTGTCCGATTCAGCAAATATCTTTTAGAATCAAATAGGTCAGACGGTGATAGACCTTGAAGAAAGCCATCGAAAAGAAGATACTAAAGACCTTGAATGAAAGCATTTCGGTCAATGGTGCGCTTGGTCTTGTGCCAATACAACTAGAAAGTATAGATCTCTTTTTGTGCTGCATCCCGAAAATCGTAATTCAATTTGACCTCGTAGGGAGCAACAGGGAGAATGATTATCTGAAGGAGAAAAACTGATCATAAAATTAATGACATAATCCTGAATCCGATTAAGAAAAGTTCTTTGCTCAAGATAAGACTTTTTCGCAGAAGATAAAATTTACTAAAACAGAACCCAAGGAAAGGAGCATATAATCGATGTACAAGGATTTCAATTGAAGTATAACAAAATGCTTAGAAAACTGAAGCACTTTTAGTCGTGAAAATTGATTTCAACGCGAATACTTATTCAAAATCTGAAATAAGTGTTTTAGTATTTTTATTGTTGTCTATAATTATCTGAAGGAGAAAAATTGATCGTGAAATTAATGACATGACCGTGAAACCGATTAACAGTGAGTTCTTTTGCTCAAAGAAAGATAGTTCCAGACAAGATAAAATACTGATCCAGACACCTAAAATAACAAATAAACAAGAATCGCATTTGAAAGCATCAGAGTTATTTCGAAGTTCAAACACTTTTAGTCATGGAAAGTTGATTTCAACCTGAGTTTAGTGCAAAACATGAACTAAGTCATGCATCCCAAGCTGTGCAATATTGCTTTTACCCTACAACACACTTAATGACAAAACAGTAATGTCTATTCGTTGAAAGACATTATAAGGATTCTATTGGTCCTTTCCTTGAAATAGAATCCTTTGGAAATATTCTATTGGTCCTTTCTTTAGAATATAATCCATTGGAAATGTTCTAGTGATCATCCTTTCCTTAGAATAGAACCTTAGGGAAATATTCTATTGGTCATATCCTTAGAATATAATTATTTGGAAAGATTCCATTGTTACTTTCCTTATATTAGAATACTTTGGAAAGATTTCATTGCTGATTTCCTTCGAGTAGAATCCTTTGGAAAAATTCAATTGGTCAAGAAGGTCAAAACTGCTAACAAGTCTTGCAGGGGAAGACTGCAGGTTGCAAAGTGGAATTATGCGTGTGAACCTCTCAGAAGGTTAAGAAGCTTATGCTTTTTGTATAGTGGACTTCAGCCGGTATTGGGGGGTGTACCACGAGTTTCTTTCCAAAGGCCAAGCAATTACGGCTGAGGCTTACACTTGGCAACTCGAACGTGTGGAAGGAAGTAGTGTAGAAAACATTGATTCACAAACAGCCATCAGTGATGAACAGAAAAAAGAAGGTTCTTGAGGTCGATGCCAAATCACATACTGTAAAAGATACCCACAATTTAATTAGAGCTTTAGAATGGGAGCTATTGCAACACCCCTTACCCCACTTAATGACTAAATAGCTACATCTATTGTTTGAAAGAATCCAAGGATTTTCCTTACAATAGAATCCTTTGAAAATATTCTATTGTTCCTTTCCTTGAAATAAAATCCTTCGGAAATATTCTATTGATCAAGATCAAAATTGGTTAGAACTCATGCAGAAAAGACTCCAGGTTTCAAGTTGGAACTATATGCTGGTGAACCCCTCAGTGGGTTAATAAATATTCTTTATCGTTATTTCATAAGTAACATCCAGATCTGTATCACTATTCGTGGTCCTGAAATCCTGTCTAATCCGATGTGTTTAATCGTATTAAGTGAATACAGCAGTTGTAAATCCACGTAATCTACTTTCGTTAAACTGATTCAGAAACAAAGGTATATACCAAATCTTGCGTTATTAAGCAAACGAAATCTTTTCACATAAATCCCATTAAGTATACGATTGCAGAGACGTGTGTTTAATCTTCTCTGACTTAGATTGTATAAATATAAAAGGTACTGCATAATTTCAGATGGCTCATTTCCCTATCTAATACTGATTTAATGATTTACTACAGAGTAATTTAGAGTGAATTGCATGAAATGAAGCTTGTTACCACCCTAAACCTCCATATTTAATCTCGACTGTCTGTATGACATGTCGAGTTACTCAACTAATCGCAAGTGCCTGCTTTGAGTATATCGGTAATAATGTGAAATTTCTGCTAGACTGTATAGTATAATGAAAGACTGTTAGAGATTGCACTCAAAGATGGTTATCGTAAAGCTAATATCTTCAGTCTGGAAATTTGATATAGATGTGGACTATGTTGCAGGGAATATGAAACGTTTTATTTTGTAGGTGACTTTTGCTTTTACTGAAATACATTTCTTAATTGATAAACCAAATTAATCTTATTATAGTCGGAATTTAATGTAGATGAAAGCACAATGAAAATTTTAGAGGATTTAATTTATTTTAAGAACTGCAGTGGCAAATAAAGCTGTCGTTCTCATCAAGAAGGCAGTTGATCGAAGTTTGTTCATTTAAGGCCAATCTGAGCTTCACGGGATTTGTCAGTAATGTAATGTTGCTTTTACCACAGCACACTTATTGACTAACTAACTATATCTTTCTAAGGAATCCATGGGCACTTTCTAACTTTTATAGAAAGATCCTATTAGTCCTTTTATTAAAATAGAATCCTTTGGAACGATTCTATTGGTCCTTTCCTTGGAATGATTCGTTAGACCTATTCTGTAGGAAAAATCCTTGCGTTCGCTTCATTCGATCAAATGGTCATTCACGCTTGGAGTGATAGGACAATTTTGTCTCGACGAGATATCTCGTCCTCAGCAAAATTGACCTGATCTTGGACGAGATCTCGTCGAAACATTTGGAGGGTTAATACACACATAATTGTTCCATATATACTTCGTTAGTAAGATTGTCTCTTACATCCACACATTTCAGCTGCAAACTTTATTGAATATAAATGAACAGCTTACAATATTTTTCAACATAGTCCACTGCTTTTCAAAGCACTTTTTCTATCGTTGCACAACATTTTATATTCCCTCATAAAAGGATTTCCGTCTACAGAGAACCAAGAATGAACCTCTTCCATCAGATCTTGGTCTGTAATGAGTTACTAATTCACCATTTCAACAATAGTGGCCCGTTTGTGTAACCGCGTGTTTAGTAACACATTAAATCGATGTTGTCATCAGTTTTAGTAGCTGCCGGTCGTCTGACTTCTGCATGCGAGACACCAATGTGACTATTTTTGGACCTTAGTCCATTTATAGACAAAATACAGTCATATATTTTTAAAATTTTCTTTAAAGCCATAGTCAATTCAATATTAAAAAGTTCAGATTAGTAGTTCAAAATACCGTAATGTTCATAGGCGTTTCCATGCTATGCTGAAGGTCAAATTTTGGCCCCTGATATACCTTCAGACTACGAAACCTACGAAAATCACAAACCCTGCTCTTTGGTACAAACGGTTGATTGGTTGGTTTTGGGATTTTATGGTGCAAGGGCCATATTTGTTTGGCCACATAGCGTCAAATAAAAGACAAAGCCAAGAAATGTGCATACACAAAGAAAGTTTTACTGACACAAAGATATAAATACCCTCAGGGAGGAATCGAACCTGCACCGCTTACAACTCCCTAGAGCAGTGGGCGAACCGACTGAGTTCCTAGTTGAAAGGGAAAATGGAGTGGCCATGGTATACGTAACGGCAGCAACAGTTCTGATTTACCTAGAAAATTCAAACCTAGGCTGAAGTGAAAAGACAGAAACCACGCTTTGCGGTGCTCATAGATTGACGAAATATCCCGTGTTTTGGGGGAACTCACATATTATAGCAAGTTTTTAGGATCTCTCCGGTTCCCGTTTTGAGCTTTTAATTCTCCCGTACATTTAATTCATAATCAAGATCACCAAATTTTTATTACACATTTTTATCACCAAAACCTTCCGATATAAACTGCCATTATTATCGACAGTTCGAACCTGGAGGTACTCATCCATAAATATCGAAAAATTACCTGTAATAATCGATATAAAGCTAAGCACATACTGATGGATAGCGGAATTATCCGTTTTCGGATTGTAAACAGGATATATAGAACACAGTTGATTCAATATTTCCAGTAATTTAAGAAAGAAATTGATATGACAAACCTTAATAAGATTTTTGACAGTTTTAAGCATCCTAGGTTTAAATGCCGAAAAAGGTTTTTCACTTATGCGACATAAATGGTCTGATCACAGAAATCAAAGCAGCTTATAACCAACTAATCAGAGTTAATGGTAGCATTGATATTACTATGGTTTTAAAGAGTGTTTGAAATTTGCACAAGTTAGGAATGACGTCTACAATATCAGTGGGTAAATACATATAGGTTAGGACTAAAAACATCAAATTTGTACATTTTTATTCTATATAACGATCTGCAAATTATACAATGCAAATTAATTGTTTGTTTTATTATATCCATTCCATAATCATCTGTGACGCGACGCCGCTAAATATGCGTAAAATTGTCGCGACTAAATCTCCCTTAAATTCATGATAGAAAGTTGGTCACCCTTTATACTCAGAAAACTGACAATACTGCCAACAGAAACAAACATCTCGTATTATAAAAGCAACGAAAATTTTGATGGTGGTGGTGTCTTTGTATGGCGCAAGGGCCATACTTGGCCATGCTGCGCCAGACACAAGACATACAATATCAAGTAAAAAACACACACAATGAAAGTCTTACTGACACAGAAGAGAGAAATACAGCCAGGGAGGAATGCACCTGATAGGAATCAAACTTGCACCACCTACAACTCGAAGGTTGCTAACACAGTGGGCCTTGATAGATCCTTTCCACACAAACTTGTTTTTATTCATTACCGACATTGGTTTTATAAACTACATCTAGATTTTATAATTTCTTTTCTCAGTTTCGATCTGAAATCTACTTTGTTTTGTATTTTTAGACTTGAGCTCTTACTTCATATATTACAACACTAACAACGTACATCAAATAAACCTCGTTTGGCGCAGCATGGCCAAATATGACCCTTGTGCCATAAAACTCCAACCAACCAACCAATACAGTGGGCCACTGATGGCCCCACGAAAATTTTGAACTTTTAATCTAAAAAGCAACCTGCATCACAGTACAAAAGCTGTTCACATGTTCTGCGGTATCCCTTACATCTAGGCCCTCGGTACCATGGTACCTGTGCCCTCCATATGTAAAGATCCTGAAGTTTTCTTTTCCTAAAAAAGGTGTGGTTCAAAATTACGTGGTGTTGTCCTCGGATCTTTCCCCTTGGGATTGATCCCGGACCGTCACCAATAGCCCGTTGTGTTGCTCCAGTGTGACGTTAATTGAAATACCCCCCCCCTAAAAAAGGTTTGCTTTATCCACACTAAAATGTATTAAGAAATTGGATTATGTAGTTTTTCAAATGGTTTCTGATTTGACGAAGGCAAAGTTTGAAGAAAGGATTTTTTGTTTTTTAGGATCTGAGCGGGCGGAGATCGCTGGGTCTTTCAAAAGAGCTGCTCTTTGGAGCAATGGCAATCTTCAACTCCCCAAAGGTAAGAGTTTAAATAATTTATTTTTGTAACGTCTTTAATTTTTTTAATTAATGAGTTTGCATGGTGAAACTTTCTTAGGCGACAATCTCTCACCACTCAGTGAAAGGGTCGGTAGCCCAGTTGGAAGAGTAACGAATTAGCAACCGGAGGGTCGCGAGTTCGAATCCAACCAAACACCGTCGTGTATAAAGGGGGCTGGTTCACGTTAAATCTGTCGTGGCCTCAAATGCCCTCACGTGTGGAAGTTTAAAGAGTGGGGTGCCAGCACAGGTGTTGTCTCGTCATCTGACCGTGGTACAAAATTACGTGGTGTTGTCCTCGGATCTTTCCGTTCAGTATTAATCTAGGACCGTCGCCAATAGCCGTTGTGTTGCTCCAGTGCGACGTTAATTAACTAGTTACCGACCAGAGCAATGGTATCTTTCATAGTGGTCAAAAACATTGCATGAAAGATAAAAATAATCGAATCGAAATTACACGAACTCGGAAAAAATACTAATCACATAATTTGCAAAGCCTGTGTTAGCTAAAATATAATTTGAGTTTCAAATTTTAATTGCAAGGTATGAAGTGTGCAACATTTTATGAAAAAAATATATCGTAGTTTTGCTACATTTTTCTGTTTCATTTTTTCCAACCCTTGCGTTTAAAGAAAAATTAAAAACGTCTTTCAGAAATTAAAGCTTCTATTACTCAATTCACTAACTTGAGCGCTTCATGAGACGAAACGAGAGTTTTTCCTGCTAAGTTTCTATCATTTGTGTTCACAGGAATCAGATTGCCTGAAAGGCCGATTTAGGATCTAACTCTAGTGAATTTATATCAACAGCCATTAACGATTCCTATCCGCTTGGTTGTTTGATTAGAACTGGTTGATTAGAATTGGCAGAAACAAAAAGACAATTCTAATTGAGCCGTAAGATTAGAGCGTAGAACTACCACCTGTAGATCGGAGAGTTGAAATGGGCTAGTCGATTATTGCTTCGAAGCGTTTATTTAATCTGTTATCAAAGTGTTCACCGTTTCTCTAGAAAACAACCTTCAAAATGTTCAGTTGACACCACTGTGAAACGTCCTCCATACAGTTTAATATATGTATCTCTTCGAGAGCTTTAAAACGATACGACGCACAGTCGTGTTGCGCCCACGGTTGCCGAGATAGATTAAGTCAAACGCGGTGGCTTAGCCAGATAAATTGCACCATTTCCCTCTCCATTGTGTGGGAGGGAAGAGATACGCGCACAATGTATTGTGCAGTATACAAATTGGACTCAATGCTGCTAACTGATATGCTGACACGATTTCTGCGCTGGTATTTTTAACGCTGTAACGATTTCAATTAGGACCTATTTCTGTCACAAGTCAACCGTAAATAGTCATATACTATCCATAGACGTAGCCCTACTAGAGTGACAAACTCAGACCTAATCAAACCTCCGCGCTTGATTGCAAACAAGGTATTAGTTGACCCTTGCATTTGTGGTTTGGATGAAATTTGTCTCATAATTCGTCATTTGATCGTGATTCAAAATTACGAGGCGTCCTCGGATCTTTCCCTTTGGGTTTGATCTCGGATCGTCACCAATAACCCAGTGTGTTTCTCCAGTGGGACGTTAATTTAACTACATACCTTGTCTCTTATAAAACACTGTTATGAAACCAGACTGTTGGACCTCTGCTCTTCGCCTGTAGCTCTGAATAGTTTGATGTCCTCGATCAAACAGGCTCTGAATTGGAATCCTGCTCTTTTCAATGCAATTTAGGCCATAGATCCCAGTCCAATTAGTCCTCGTGCAGAAAAGATTACCAAAGAGCGACAAACCAAAATTGAAATTTTTAATATAGTCGAGACGAAAGACTAGAAAATCTGACCAAGCTCGTTTTACACCCCTTGTCTACTATTTAGAAGCATGTTTTAAAACCTTCTCGTATTGTGATCATACTTGCACAAAACATAAACGCATTGGTGACATCCTGGACGAGTTCCATGCATGCGCTTGCAGCCGTCCTTTTGTTCATAGTCCTCACAGATACTGCATTTTGGAATAAACTTGAGACTATAAGTAAACGCCTTCTCTAGCTTCTACGTCCAACAAGAGAAATTTCCAAAACAGGACCACTTCTAATAAAACTCAGATGCTTCATTATCTCTATATCTCAATCTATAAAGGACGTAACAAATTTTGTGTACGTCAATTAATGAAGGATTCTCTGTATCTTCTGCTCCCGAAGGAAGCTCTTCTTTGGGCCAATTTGTAACTGCCCAATTTCTCTCCTCTGCTCTAGCGTCTCATTGAAACCAAGAGCATGGGAATTATAGGTACACTCTCTGTCGTACCAGTGAAATATCAGATACCTTGAGATGGGAACATAAGTACCATTTGTGTTCATTGTATTTTATTTTTCCAAGTTTGGGAGTCTCATTAAGGGGGATTTCATGACTAATTGGTTCTAAATTAAACTTTTCAGTGTAGAATAATGCTCTATAGACTTTGTTTTGCTTGATTGATAAAAAATATCGGTCTTTTGACATAAGATGTTTCTAGACAACAATCAAGTCGGGAATATTACGGCAGTGCACGAATTCTATTCTGCATCATTTGCGAAAAGATTAATTCCTCGCGATTTTTATACCAGTTGAACGGATTTAGGAAATAAAAATGTAATTCTATATTGACTCTAAAGTTCTATTCCTCTCTTTTAAGACCAAGTAGGGTTTTAGGTTTTTCAATTGTGACTGATTAAAAAGATCTGTATTCTCGCGTCTTGCTCAGTGTGAGTTTCATCTTCTGTAATCGGGATGGATTCTTTGGAAATGCAAATGTCAGGCTCGAAATTACATATTTCGGGTGGTTCAAATTGCTTTTATGAAATAGTTTAATTCTTCCAATTTTTTCAAGTGATTTCTATAGCATCTGTATTTATTCCTTTTTCTTCACGTTTCAGAACTTAGAGTGTGTTTTATTAATAAACCCAAGTATTGTTTGACAAATTTAAAAATACACACCACTAAGAATGAATTAAAAAATATATCTTTTACACTATTTTCCAAATGTTTTAAAATCATATGAATGCAAAATCATTAACATTCGAACACTATAAAGCACTTAAGATGCTTTTGTTGCACAAAAGATCGCAACATGTTTGTAAATTAGTTTCTTTTATCAGTGAGGCAGTTTAAGTGGTGCGGGTCCTGTGATAGTGATAATTATGAATGAGATAGTTATTTAAGTCAATATACTGAGCAATTATGGTAATTCTGAGTCTAGTTTCAATAATTTATTAATGTTGGCTGGAAGATTAGTGTAGTTACATTCTTTTAATATGCATTGATTTTGCAATAACCTAGTGCTAATTACATTGCAATTAATACATTTTGCTAGATAATTCTCTACTGGGCACTGGTGTTGCAAACTATTTTCCAGCAGAAAAACATAGTAGTACATTTGTAAAAGAATCGCTTTGTACAGATTAAATTGACAGCTTAGTTAAAATATAAAATAATGATTCAAATTTTCAAATCATTTACAACACTAACTACACACTTATAAAGTTTAGTTAGCATGCCATGATAGTCTAGTGATTATTTTACCAGGATAAAAGTTTCTTTTTTATGTTCATATAATAAATGGTGTAGTAGATATGATTTAGTTGGCTGACTAAATAGATTCGTGTAAGAAAAAATCAACCTTAAAGCGAATAATCAAACCAAACCTGTAAGACCAAAAAGTATTTCAAATCCCTATACTGATGTTGCAACGAAATTAAGATTGAACTCTTTTGAATATTAAAATTTCCCTCCCAGGAAAGCTTTATAGTTTTTCTGATAAAAGAAAATTATACCGACTTTTATTTACAAAATTATGGCATTTTGGCTAAAACATCAGAAAGACAAACATCATAAAAGTTGACCCGAAAAATCCCGTGATACATTCGTTCCTTATTGACTGTGACATATCGACAGACAGCATGCTCAAAATACTTTCACAAGGAAAGACAATATAATCCCCGCATCTTATCCAACTCCATTTGTCCTAAACTCCCGTTTTTGCACCACCTTTTAAAAAACCGCCTCCTGAATCCTATTTTAGGATTTCGCATTAACGGGGAGCGTCATTTTCTTAAGGGGATTCTCCCTTTTCCCGCTAAAACTACCGCTTTTGAGGATTTTTTACTGACAAAACTGCAATCAAATAATTCCAAACTTTGAATGTATACTTATTATCGTTTTGGGTGTTGAGAATATCTTTAAAATCATTTACATGAAGAATTACGCCTGTTAACTTTTCTCGACCATTGCGATGAGTGAAATTCTTTTGTCGATGGTTGGCATAATTTCTCATCTCAAGGGATCTTAACCCTTCAAGTGGCTTTGACGAGGTACCTCGTCCATCAACATCTGACCTATTTCGCTAATATTTGGTGAGATATCTCGTCATAAAATACTGCCGATTATTTTATGATGACGAGATCACGATCTGGTCAGTTTTTTATAATGACGAGATATCTCGTCCATCAAGACATGGCTAGCTTTGCTACTGACGAGACACCTCGTAGAGACATCCACCAGGGGACTGAACAAAGATTGAACGAAGGTTTACTTCTTCCACATATAGCTATCGTTTGATCCAGTAAAATAAAAAAGCATTTCAGGAAATGGTGACTTGTCGAATCCAAATAATCGATTTAGCTCAAAAAATTGACAGAGGTGTTTGCTATGAAAATATAAAAAGGCAGCATCCCTTTTCTGGTTGATTGAATGATAAAAGTTTGCTTGACATGCTGTCAGAATTTCAAGTCGATCAATCCAATAGTTTTATAAATATCATGCAACCACTCGCGAAAAGCTGTTCCGAGAAAAACGAGTTTAAATTCTACATCTGTACGTCTGTTCACCCTCCAAGTGGTTTCGACGAGATAGCTCGTCTATAAAGATCCAACCAATTGTGCTAATGACGAGTTACCTCGTCAACCAAGATATTGCCTATGGTTTTATAACGGCGACATCAAGATTTGGACATGTTTACTCTAGTCACAGGGATATCTCGTCATCAAGATGTGTTCAGTTTCGTTAATGACGAGATACCTCGTCAAAACAACCACCAGGAGCGTTGATCGCTTATTACAGGGCCAATTTTTCGATTTGGTCATGAAATTCGACACACATGTTCGACCCTAAAAATAAAACTTCTTGAAAAATGACGAAATCGATTTTTTCACCAAAAAAAGGAAATCTCCCTTGTCCTATAACCAAGTGCAGTGGTTCCTTCCGTTGCAGAAGAAAGTACAAACCCTCCGATAAAGACGGGTATTGAGAATTTCCATCGTAATTTACTAATAAAATTATTTAAAAAGTACGAAAACGATTGCCGAAAAAGGAAAAACCCTCTCCTTACACGGACTGGAAGACCACGACAGATCTGACTTTTTTTGCAAGTTCCTTTTCCGCAACGTATTCCCTCTCATCGCTCAGAATCCTTCCATTTGTATCCCGGGAAGACGGCGAAGGCAAAAGCCCCTTTAAACTATTTCCATTTTTATACCGCCCGGTTTCTCCGCGAAATTCTTTTGATTTTATATGTTGAGCAGCGGGTCGATGTGTGTAGGACGCTCGTATCCAGTCGGCAGGGGTGTTGGAAAGGTAAGCCGGGCCGCAATGGCGTCGTTTGCGAACGGGATGCGACCATTAGCCGGGGGTGAGCAACAAAAATAATCCTACCCGAGGACCCGGCCATTGCACCTGATGGTTTCTGGCGAGAGAAAAAATCGTGTAATTGCGCCAGCTTTGCAAATATTCATATTTATTGGCATTGTTGAGTTCCCGGGACTGTTTGTGGGACGTTTTCTAAGCTCTAGTATTACACCCCTTGACGCTTTAAATTTTCAGTGGATGCGGAGAATTGGTTTGATTCTTCGGTCTGATTGCTTGGTACACTGGAAATCTAAAATTGTTAAGGAAATTTTTTGAAGGCGTGCCTTGATTTTTTTTAAAAGCTATAGCTGTCGATGTTGTGCATTTAATTCGTTTGAACTGCCTTTACTTGCTTAAATATTTCGCAATGGTCATTTTATTCAACCTGTGACATTTCTGTAAATTCAGTTAAGGAAAGTTGTAAGGAAATGTTTTAAAGGTGTGTCTTAATTTTTCGATGGCTCGCTTTTAATGCATTTGAACCCTTTAGTTGCTTCATCGAAATGGTCGTTCGATTGAAACTGTTACAATTCTGTGAAGTTGGCGGCCGGTACAAATATTCATATTTATGGCATTGTTGAGTTCCCGGGACTGTTTGTGGGACGTTTTCTAAGCTCTGGTATACCACCCCGTTGACACTTCGATACACGGAGAACTTTTTATAACATTAAACCTTCGATGCTAATGAAGTTAAAGAAATATTTTAAAGATGTGCTTTAATGTTTTGAAAATTTATAACCCTCAATAGTCCACTTTTAATGCATTTGAACTACCTTCAGTTGCTTCATCACAATGGTCGTTGGATTAAACTTACTACAATTATATGAAGCTAGCAAATATTCCTATTTATAGCATTGCTTAGTCCCATGGCGGTACAGCCAAAGATTGTCGTGTTCACGGGTCTGGTGCAAGTTAAATCTGTCGTGGCCTCAAATGTTCTCACGTTAGTGTGGTGTGTAAGTTTGGAGAGTGGCCTGCCAGCTTAGGTGTTGCCTCGTCATCTGACCGTGGTTCAAAATTGTGGTGATGTTCTCGGATCTTTCCCTAGAGGATCGATCCCAGACCGTCGCCAATAGCCCGTTTTGTTGTTCCAGTGAGACGTTAATTAACTACTTACCTACCTACCTTAGTGCTCCGGAGAGTGACTATTTGAGAGACGTTTTTCTACGCTCCTCTAGTATTCCTTAAAACATTTGCCCGTTGACAGTTTTTTAACGGATGATGAGAAGTGGTTTGGTTCTTCACTCCGATTTTTTTAAATACAGGGTAATTTTTTTGATACAATGAGACCTTCGATGACTTGTAAGTTAAAGACATTTTTATAGGTGTGCTTTTCATTTTTCGAAAAGTTATAATTGTCGATGACCCACTTTTAATGCATTCAGGAACTTCCTTCAATTGCTTCATCGCAATGGACGTTCGGTTAAACCTGTGACAATTCTAAGTCGTGGCCCATTCATATTTATGGCGCTGTTTAGTCCCTGAGAGACTGTTTCCAGGACGTTTTCTAAGCTCCAGTATTCCACCCCGTTGACACAGTTTAGAAGATGACGAGAATTGGTTTAATTTTTCACTCTAATTGTTTAATACTCGGGGTTCTTTTTCATACGATTAAATCTTCGATGACGAGGATGTTATTAAAGAAATTGCTTAAAGGTGTGCCTTAATTTCTTTGAAAATTTATAACCCTCCATGGTCCACTTTTAATGCATTTGAATTGCCTTCAGTTGCTTCGTCTCAATGGTCGTTAACCTGCGACAATTCTGAGCTCGTGGGCTATTCATATTTATGGCATTGTTTAGTTCTCTAGAGAGAGATTGCTTCCAGGACGTTTTCTAAGCTCTAGTATTCCACCCCTTGAGATTTTCAGTGGATGACGAGGTTTGGTTTTTCTCTCTGAGTTTTGATACATGAGATACGTTTATTCATACCATTAGACCTTGAATGGCGAGGAAATTGTTCAAGATTTTTTTTAAAGATGTGTCTTAATTTTTTTGAAAATCTATAACTGAAGGTCTACAGTTAATCCATTTAAACTGCCTTCAGTTGGTCAACTTTTTCGCAGTGGTCATTTCATTCAACCAGTGACAATTCTATACATTTTTCGGGTGATGCAAATATTCCTAGTTACGGCATTGTTTAGTTCCCGAGAGCCTCGCATGATCATTTTCAAAGTGTGTTCTCTGGAATAATTTAATGCTAGCATTTCTAATTTAGAAGGATTTCTAGAATATTTAATTACTCCTTTTTTAAATTTAGAAGATTCTAGAATACTTTAAAGCTAGTATTTTTAGTTTAGAACAATTTCTTTGGGCTATCTCGAAATATTATTTTCCATTTTCATCTTTTCCATCGCGCTTATGATTTCACTGCTCGCTAAAATTAATAATTGGTTAGTTTTCGATAGAGAAATTGAATGATAAAATAAGTCATGGTGATAAAATTTTCCAGAATGTGTATTCTAGAATGTTTTGTGAAACCACATAAAAAGAACTCAAAGCTCTTAAAGCCATTTATCACATTTTTTTCTAGGTACTGTGTATTTCGCTTCTCATTCAAGAAAATAACAGTGTGGAAAGCATATACAACTCAATTTGTCTAAAGTAGCGATCATACTCACTTTCATTCTAACCTCCTTCCATTTTACTAATCCTAACCAGTTTTCGAACTGGCTTGAGCGCGTTCATGCAGTCCAAAGATCTGAAGAAACGTTTAACTGATGTAGACACTTAAGATTTAAGCATTTTTTCATGTTGACTGAATTATAGTCGACCAGAAATTTCTGATGAGTAGGAGGTGATGAATATGAACTCTGGGTTCATTCTTGAAATAAAATTAACAGGACACAAACGCTTGCTTTCACTGAGTTTTCAACAAAAATATTTTCTAGCTCGAAAAAATACAACACAAGTCTTCAAAGGAACCTAATTTTAGTTAGTGAATATAAGTCAATGAATGAAACTGTTGGTTTATTTAGTAGTAATAGTGTAGGTTTATTGAAATAAGTCACTGAAGAAAATTCTGGATTGTATTTTAAAATAAAATCATCGTGGCATAAGATGCATCTTCGGAGTTTTCATATTTTCGAGCTCAAAATATGGAAAAAATACAAATCTCTAAAGTAACCAACATTTTCCTTTAGTGAATATAAGATAGCCACCAGACATTTTTTGTCTGTCTACGTTAGGTTATCACTTCAATTCATCTCGGAATAATTAGCCAAAGGACAGAAAACAGCAACAAGTCTCTCTCGCCTAACTAAAACCTTCAAAAGCTCATATGTAAAAATGAATTGAGTTTAACTTTCCAATAACTTATAATTGCAGTGCTAAAGTGCTGCATTTTTAAATACAAAATATTAATTATTGTTCGAACTAGTATTTAGGACCGAGAGATTTATAGGTTTTTATTTATAAATATCGGGCGTGTGTATGAGATGTTTCGCCGACAAGTTGACATATCGTGCTGCTCAGCTGACTACTATGGTGAGTTACAAAGTATCAATATTTTCTCACTGCCTTTTTTATTTCAAATCAATGTCATTAAAATCAATTTAATAATACTATAATCAAATTTACACTGTAAAATTGTAACATTTTGATGATAAAAACGGGATCCATCCATAAAACTGCAAATTAAATCAAATTGAATTAATTTGGTTTGAGGAAACTACAAAATGCTTACAATATTTCATTAGTCCATTGACTGACAGCTAATTTGAATCTACTCTTGCATTTGTCAACATGCCACATCGTATACTTAAGTGTACTAATACTCTTTACTATTATGCCATAACTAACAGCTAACTGAGAGGAAACCAAACCAAACCTCGTCGAAAGAAAATTCTTGAAAATTCTGGAAAATTCTTGAATATGAATCATTTTATTTTGTCTAAAAAGTGATTTGTTATTAGGATTTATCGTTACAATACACCTTACAGGGGTAATATTGAAGCAAAATAATATCAATAAACATCAGGGTTCTACATAGATAGCGAAAATTCTGGAAAATTCTTGAATATGAATCATTTTATTTTGTCTAAAAAGTGTTTTTATCACGATTTATTGTCAATACAAATTACGAGCGTAATATTGAAGCAAAATAATATCGCTGAGCTTCAGGGTTCTACAGAGCACAGTTCGGGAAAGTTCTTGAATATGAGTGATTCGATACTGTAACTTTTTCAAAGCTAATTTCGTTTCCAAGTACATTCGACTAAAAGAAACAAGCCGAGAAAAGTTTTCGAGAAGTCATGAAAAAACAGATCCTTAACTGTTTCGATTAGAATTAGTTTGAATTTGCGATAGGAAAATAAATGCTATGGACCGGAGCTGATCTTTATTTTCTCATCGAAATTCGATCTTGCTTTATGCGTAGTGACTGTACTGTGCTCGAACTATTGGATTTCGTTTGTCCAATATATTGATAATCAATAAAAAGACATTCGTGGTTATGACCGTTATTCGCAGACCTTCTGTTGTGGTTCCATGTACTATTTCTCGCACTAATACAAAGAGTGTTTTATTATGTTTTCCGAACGAATTTGGTGCTTCTGTCATTAGGTTTCACGGAGAAATCAAATCAAATTGTTGCGCATTTCGAAAGATTGAGATTCACTTATTTTCCTGCACTGGAGCTTCAATTAAAATAAACATAAGGGAGTTTTGGAAATAAAATGAAAATTTTAAACTTTAATAAATTTAAACATCCGTTTTCAGTAACTTTTACTTTTAGTAAAGTCAGACATACTTTTGAACGCGTTACACTACATACATTCCTTTATTATGATACATAATGCATATCTAATTAGCAATTTTTTTCTAATCTGAATTTTTCTTATTATATTCCTGTACTTTCTTTTGCTTCAAATTGACTCCATAACCATTTCTTTCAGCCATTTTTATTTCGTTAATTGTTTGCTACAATGTGTAACATACATAAATATAAAATTGTTATCTTAGCATCTTTATTCGTCATTCGGCTTTAACAAAAGAGTCGGAAACTTATTTTCAATTAAGTTACAATTTTGGATTTTTCTGAGCCAAAGCTGGAAATTTGAAGTCTACATTATATTTTTAAAAATTATTTTTCCTGTTCATTGCACAGATAGCCAAATTCCACAAGGCTTGAAAATTCAACAAAATATGCTAGTCTTAACTTTATTTCATTTTGGAAATTATATTTGACTACTTAAAATTTTTAAAGGCAGTACTCCTTTCTTACCAACGTGAAAAATTTATACTTATTATAAAGTGCCATACACCTGCACTTACAGATTACGGCATTTTCGATTCGGGTTTGAAACATACTATAATCTGTCCATGTCAGTTTTTAGGATAGGGTCGATTTATATGGTTGTATCTTTTAAGCAATCGGTTGTGCTGAATGATGCATTTATAAGTAAATGTAGCTAAGTATACAAGTATACAATAACACTATTGTATTTCAATGAAATCAAATTGAAAGAAACAAATCTATATAAGGAAATAAAAAAGAAAATTTTAGAATAATCGAAAGGGAACACAACTCTAAGCCTTGGCATTTTGCATTATGGGTTGAAAAATTCCTTTCAATATTTCAGAAGTCCTTATGTTTAAAGTAAGGGTTTTTCTGTTTAAAATTTCCTGTTTACAACGTATCATACATTACAACTCGTCATCAGCAAAACTCATCAGATCTGAGATGGACGATTTATATCGTCATTAGAAAAACTGACCAGATCTTGATCTCGTCATCATAGGAAATCGAAAATATCTTAAAGATGAAATATCTCATCATTAAAAAAATTGTTCAGATATTGTTGTACGAGATATCTCGTCGAAACCACTTGGAGAGTTAAAAAAGTTTCTGTACTTTTATGAGGTATAAAATCTGACAAATATTCGGATGAATATGCATATTGGAGGACTCTCTTAGGGAAAAATGCATCCTGTAGTCTTTCTATACGAGAAAAAAGGAAATAATTCCGAAGTATTTGTGTTCTTGAACAGCTTCATCGATCAGTTGGTAACCAAACACGAAAAATAACCGTTCCCCTTATTTTTGTCAATAATAAGATGAAAGAACCATTTGGACCGAAAATGGAAAACAAGAGTTCAACTGTCTAGAATCTCGCTATACGGGGACACGTTGAAACAGAACACTGAACAGAATTACGGAGTCGAAATTCTTCGAGAAAGAACTTAACGGGGAAGATCTAAAGGAAAGTCATTCAACACGTAGTTTAAGGAGCTGTTAGTTCACATTTCCAATTGCCCGTTGGAGAAAATAAGGGGTACAGTGCAAGCAGAAGCTTTCGATCAAAGCGATTATAACTGCGTTTAAATTTGAAACTTCCTTTCGAAATGTCGGTGTGAAAATTGAAGCACAAACGTTCAGCGAAAACGGAAAAACGCGAACTTGAGAGCTACTTTTCAAATAAAACGAGATCTTTCTTTGTAAAACGAGAAATCTGTTTTCTCGAGAAGTTTCAACTGAAACTTTTTCTGTCTCAATAAAAGAATTTAATTTACTTTCTAGTAGTTCGTAAAGTTTAAAACAGCGAAAAGATATCAGATTGTAAAATTCTCGGCTTAGTAATCGGGACGACTTAATATAAAATAAGTGTGTCTTGATACCATCCCGTAAGTCTCGGTTCGAATGCATGTTTGTAAGCGCCTTCATGTTAGTGACTGTTCCTGTTAAGAGTAGCGACTGTTACCCACTGGGTGCTCTTTCACAAATCGCCATTTGTAATGCCAAAACCAAAGAGGTCAGTGGCTGGGCTTTAGAAATATCTACCACGAGATATCTCGTTCATCCATATCTGACCAATTTTGCTAATGATTAGATTTCGTCATCAAGATATTGTCAATTTTTGGATAATGACGAGATCAAAATCCTGTCAGTTTTATATTGAATATTGAACAAAATCTTTCAAGTTAATATTTTAAATGAAAAGTGCTCCATAGGAAACTATCGTCCTTCGTCAATTAGATTGCGAGGCGATTATTTTTTATCATTGCGCCATTAACCATTGACTCAAAAAATTCCATCTTCAAATTATTTAATAGATTTATACTGAACTTCCAGACTAATTAGTGATTTTTCAGATTGATATATAACTTCTATATCAATATATGATTTGACAGGTTAATATACAACTTCCTCAAATAATTTAACAACAAAACTATCGAACCGAATCTTTCGAGCAATGTTTTAAGTGCGAAGTTTTCCATAGGAAAATATCACTCTTCGTCAAACAGAGTGTGCGGTGATTATTTTCTGTCACTTTACATATGAACCATTAACCCAGGAAATTGTATTAATATATTAATATATAAATTGTATTATATATATATATATATATATATATATATATATATATATATATAATTTCAAATCATTTGACAAAAATATATTGAACCTAATCTTTCGAGCAATGTTTTAAATGCAAAACTCTCCTTAGGAAACTATCGCTCACTTTACACATTAACCATTAACCCGGGGAAAATTGTATAGCACTTACTCAAATTCTGGCACATTAGTTTATTACGAGATAATTACCAGCCAGGGTTTTGACAACGTTGATAAAAGCAGTGAACGCTATTTATGGCTTTTTATGAATAGCGGTGGATGTAATTTAATGAGAGTGTGTGGGAAGATGTAGAATCAACCCACGCTCTTTGAAATTAAGGTATCAAGTACGTATCAAAACATGAAAATGTATATAGTTAATAAGGCCGTGGGCTGTAAATATACTTGAGGCGTAGCTGCCAATTTTATTGAATATACTCATTTTATCCAGTTTAATATCGCCTGAAATTTATTAAGGAGCAATTCCAGTCTTTATTACATAGAGCTCAATACGAGATGGACATGTAAGCGCTGCAGTGTTGTAATATGATCTGTGAATTAATAAATTTCTCTGTATTTCTCCCAGAATTAAAATAATGTAGAGCTTGTTGAAAAGAGTAAAACATCTCTCCTTCGATGCTTAAGGAAATGAATTTTGCTCTCTTAAATTCCTATTGTGTTTTATTAATAAGGCGATTCCAATAGTTATTTATTAGTTAGAGGTCAATAAGAGATGTCAATGTATTATTTTATGCGTTACACCTATTATGTATTCTATGAATTAAATTGCTCAGAATATATTAAACCCAGAATTAAAAGAATGTAGAACTTGCTGCAACGAGTAAAATACCTTTCCTACTATTTTTGAGGAAAGGCATTTTAACTCTCTTAAATTTAAATTGTGATTTACTAATTCCAATAATTATTTATTAGAAGTCAATAAGAGATATCAATGTATTATTTTATGCATTACAGTTACACTATTGTGTATTCAATGAATTAGTAAATTGCTCAGAATATATTTCTCCTAGAATTAAAATAATGTAGAGCTTGCTGGAAAGAGTAAAATACTTCTAGATTCCTATAGATTTTAATGCACGTCTGAAGGTTAATGTAGGGTGTGGTAAAATGAGAACTGAAAAGACGCTTCACGAGAAGGTTAATGATATCCTGAGTAGAAGTATTTAAGGACTTGTTTTCGGTAGATGTATTTCATGTCAAATTAAATATTTCTTCTTTGGCATAGAAACATATTCGATTAATATTCATGTACAGAGGTAATTTTGACTAGCTGTTATCTTTAATTTAAAACCGATAAATTTTCACACGCGTAGATTTTTGAGACTTGTGGGTTTCTCTTTTATCATTTAATTAAAAAAAACAGGCACGATGTTGCATAGACTTTTTATATTTTATATTATTTAATTTGTTTTTATATCTGAGACAATTTAGTCTAAATTAAAGTTCAGTTACTTTGATTAACATTAATTAATTACTACGCAGTTTTAATTTATTAGAACGCCTTTAGAGGCATGAAGTTTATTTCGATTTGAACCTATAAATTTCTTAAACTTCGAAAAGTTTACACGCAAATTCCACCTTGTAACCCGTAGTCTTCTCTGCATGATTTGCTACCAGTTTTTAACCCAATACGAGACTAATGGATCTTTCCAAATAATTGCATTTTTAGGAAAGTATCAATACAAGTTTTCCAAAGAATTCTATTCTAAGTAAAGGACACTAGAATCTTTTAAAAGGATTAGATACTAAGTAGAGGGGACAAATAAAATCGTTCCAAAGAACTATAGTCTAAGGAAAGAACAAATAGAATAATTCTAAAGGATTTGGTTTTAAGATAAGGAACAATAGAATCTTTCTAAATTTTGAAAGAATCCACGGATCTTTCAAGCAATAGATGTTAGTTAGTCATCATGTGCGTTGTGTGGTAAAGTTACACGATTCGTAAATCTAGTTACTCTCAGAGGATTAATGCATTCAGTATGTATTCAAAGTCTAAAGAGTTTAGGTTCATATTAATATAAAGCCCCCCATTCACATGCGGTGAAATTTACCCATGTCAAAAAACCCCGGAAAATCACTAAAAGATATTAGATATTCAGATATTTATTTATATTTCACACGCATTAGCAGATAATTTCTTAGTTATTCGGCTTAAACCTGGTATCTCATACCATCGAAAATATAAGTTTTAAACAATGAATACAAGAAGGTCTAAAATTTTCTATGTTTGGTGGTAGGAAGGTAGTTGAATTTACGTCACACAGGAGCAAAACAACGAGCTACTTGCGATGATCAGGGATCAATCCCGAAGGGAAAGATCCGAGGACAACATCTCGTAATATCCAAAGATGACGAGGTCAACACCTGAGCTGGCACCCACGAGAATAGATAGAAATAAAATAGGTTACGAGAAATATAGAAAAATGCATGATTTTTCTTTCTGTTTTACATTACATTTCAATAATACAGTGGTCCATTGAAAAATAAATATGAATACTTCGGCAGTGCCATTCCAGTATTCTGACACATGGAACAGTGATTACCACCCTTTAATTATGGAATTACTAGCCTCATGTACGTATGGGCCACGGTAGCCCAGTTGGAAGAGTAACAAATTAGCAACCGGGGGGATGCGAGTTTGAATCCAACCAAAGATCGTCGTGTACAAGGGGGATGATACATGTTAAATCTGTCCCAAATGTCCTAACGTTGGCGTGGTGTGGAAGTTTGGAGAGTGGGGTGCCAGCTCAAGGGTGAAATGATCATCTGACCGTGATTCAAAATGACGGGGTTCCGGGCAGTCGCCAATCGCCCTTTGTGTTGCTCCAGTGCGACGTAAATTAAATATCGACCTACCTACCTCATATACATCTTTCTGGTTTGGATATTGTTGCATGGGTTTTAGCACTTTTTTATCAGGAAGAGTTCTTACTTTTATATAAAAACTTATGTTTAAGCTTCAATTATGCTTCAATTAAAAAGCAAAAAAATTCTTGAACGCGTAATATTGAGAACAAACATTTTTGAAAAGGACTTCTACTCACGAAAGTAAAATCTTAAATCTCTTGAAATTTCATTTATTTCCAGTACTGAATTTTTTTAATGCTGAATTAACCAGTTAGGGGGTCTTGAGATTGACCTTTTTATGGCATCTGTAGTAAAATCCCAAACGCATCGAACGTTTTAAATAAATAGATTATCTGAAGAAAATGATTAATTTGTTTTGTCAAGCTACTACTTAAGCAGAGGGATGCTATAAGGTTAACCATTAGATGATATAAGCCTTCTGAGAATCACCTCTAGCTCATCATTCCTCCAAATCCATCACTGCGGCTTCAAGAGTGGTGGTAATTCACAATCCTCTACCAGTAAATTACAATATCCAAACCACAACTCATCGCAGATTTTGAACTTTACACGTTTTAATTTCGAATTTCAATCTATACTTTTTTCTATTCGTTTTTAGACACACAGTTATGTTCGTAATTTGAGCTCAGATAGAATCTCTTCGTCTGTTTAGATTTGTTATTTTTCCTTAGATATGATGACTCAACGTTTGACTAAATACTTCTTGAATTTTAGCACTATTCTTATTAGCTTTCGCTCCGCCTTGATGGCGGATTAGCAACCGGAAGGTTGCGAGTTCGAGACTCGGTCCAGCCTAAGACCGTCGTGTACGCTGGGATGGTGCACGTTAAATCTGTCGTGGCCTCAAATGTGCTCACGTTGGAGTGGTGTGGAAGTTTGGAGAATGGGGTTCCAGATCAGGTGTTGCCTCGTCATCTGACCGTGGTTCAAAATTACGTGGTGTTGTCCTCGCATCTTTCCCTTTGGGATTGATCCAATAGCCCGTTATCTTGCTCCAGTGCGACGTTAACTATTTACCTAACCTAACCGCCTTTATGGACCAATGCCACGTCGCGTTTGTGGACTATACTTCTAAATTCAATAAAACTATCGCGCAAAGCGGCGTTTTTGAAAGGTAATATATTAATAATTAAATACACAGCAGAAACAAAACAAAACGGAACCCCCATGGCGTTAAACTCCATGAAGAATGAATGCCCTCTGACTGCTGTTTAACATTTTAAAAAGATAATGGTAGGTTGTGTCGAGGACCCAAACCGCAGTTTTGACGTGAATACTCATGCCTGATCTTGGATTGTCGACTGAATGAAACAGACATAGAAAGTTTGAACGACTGTCTACTGTGTGAATATTCAACAATTTATCTACAGTTTGAACGATTAAAATGAAGTTTGATATTAATGATGAACCAATTGATAATAATGATGTTATTGCAATTAATATTAATGATGGTGAATATCGAAGTACAATTTTACTGATTAAAGTCCGTGATTGCAGCGTATTTCGATAGTTTGGAATGACTCCTCTTACGTATATAGTCCTCATTCCACGTAATTGGAAGTTACACCGGCTCAAAGCTCGCACATCACCCTAAAATTCTGACATATTTCGATCTCTCCCCGCGCTCAGTGTGCATGTGCATTCGGTCTGAAGGTTATTTCAGGAACGGACATTCTTTGTCTGCAAAAACGCTATATTTATCTTCTGGATGTTTGTTCTAGTTCTGGAATCAAAACAAAACAGTTGTAAAGTTTTTCTGTAACGGTCGTCTTCCCATGCATGATCCCCAGTATTGTTCCGATTTTAAGTACTTATTCACTTCAAAATACAAAAATTAGAACTTCTACTATAGTTTGCGAGCAAGTCATGTTTATCAGACTTTCTCAAGAAATTCTATCACATGAATAATCAGGACAAGAATGTCTATCTTAAAGTGTACGTATACACCAGAAGATTTTTTATAATTTTGACTTTAAAAATGCAATTTCTTTTACAATAGGTCATTGGTTTGTGTTTAAACTCATTTCAGTCTCTTTAAACACATTTTTGAACAGTGATATCTCAAATTCCAATTTGTTCAGTAAGGCAATTCCTACTGGAAATTATTCCTATAGTCTTCATGTTTTGACTTTCAATCAAAATGCTAGGGAGAATAGGATTTTTTATAAGATTGCTTTCACCAAGGAAGTCTAAAAAATAATTTTTTTAAGAATTTTGACATTTAAAAATGAACTATAAATTCATTTCTTAACTAATAACTTTGGCTGAAGGTCAAAACATCCACTTTAATATATAGATTTAATGAAACAGAAATAATTATAATAGATCAATTCCTTGTTGAGTTATCGCTGTTTGAACAAAGCGCCTTAGTGCAAAAACACAGTTCTTCAGAAATTTAGTTTAAAGTTTTAGAAACAAGTCCCTATATATGGAGACGGTACTTAAAGAAAACACTTGTGATTATTAAACTATTTCTAAAATTTACAATATCTTGATATTGTTTGAAAGCTAAGAAGTTTGAAAATATTTTGAAGCAATAAAAAAAATATCGATTTTCGTGATTTCTAGTGTAATACATACACTTTAAGTTGTAACATTGCTAAATCAAGCTAATAACCTACTATAATAAGTAACTCTCTGTAGCTAAGAGCAACGGTACAGTGAATAATTAAGGCAAGCAAACCTTAAATTAGCTGCTCCAATTTTAGACACAAAGTGAAAAATCTTGCAGAATCCAGGAGTTAGGAACCAATTCAATACACTTGGCGCAAAGTACATTGGACCCTTAATCGAAAACACCCAGATAGGTCATAAGCCTGAATTAAGGAAACTGGGACGCATTGGTGGGGAGCAGGCAAATGGAGGTAGAACATTAAATGTCTCGAGGAAAGATTGATGATGCTATAAACGTTCTAAAGCCAGTTGCCACATGTTACTCTCTTGTGTCCCTACTGCGCAATTAATAATAATTTCTTGCCTCGAATTGAATGTAATTTAAACCCAGAAAAAGTGTGCGCTTACTTAAGAATTAGAATTAAGATTGCATTGGACACGATCCAGGAACATAAAGTCAGCTGTAAAAAGCACTAACCAAACGCCGCATTCCATATTTTCAGGCACGACAAATCTTAATTACCGACATTAAAGCATTTTCTTCAAGGATGATACGTTTAATTTCAGTGGTAATACTTTTCAATAGTTAAATATATAAATTGGGTAAAAGGAGTAGAATGAGACTAAGAGGTAGGTAGGTATTTTAATTAACGTCGCACTGGAGGAAACAACGGGCTATTGGCGACGGTTCGGGATCAAACCCGAAGGGAAAGATCCGAGAACCACACTACGCAATTTTTAACCAAGGTCAGATGACGGGTTAACACCTGAGCTGGCACCCCACTTTCCAAACTTCCACACCACGCCAACGTGAGGACATTTGAGGCAACGACAGATTTAATGTGCACCAGTCCCCATGTACAGGACTATCGTGACCCAAAGAGAGATTAAGAATAAGTCATATTTTGAGAAAAGTAGACTTGAATAGAGAAAAATCAGAGAAAGGTGTCATGAAAGTACTATTGAAATCATTTATCAATAAGCAATACCCTAGAAATGAAAATTATATTATTAGAATATTTTTTCATGTAGGGTGGTTATTTTCGGGCTTTATGGCGTAATGTCCGTATTTGGCCAAGTTGCCCAAACACAAGGAAACACAGTGAGGGGAAAAGGTCAGACGGGGTAAAAGTAAAAAGAGGGAGGATCACTCGGGTACCTTGGGGTTGTGATGCCCGTACGCACCTAAAGAAGATATTCCCCTGAAAGCTTTTCATATAGGCGATGACATTTTATAAAAACAAATTTCACTAGCAATTTTTGACTGTTGTAGGGTAATAGCAATGGTATACGATGTTCTGAATGTTGAATATATTTCATATTTCAGGAATCTACTTCGGAAAATTCCAGGTGAACCGAAACAAACCTTAAATGCATCTCTCTAATGCTAGACTTATCTATCTCCATTAAAATTTTCGTGGAAAGGCACAGATCATTTCTTCGTTTAAGATAAAATGTCCATTTCCGAAAAGCTAAGTAACATTTAATTCGCAGGGGAGGGGTAGATCCTATTATTCGCCTATTCATGTAGGCGATGAAATTCTTGTAAAAAAACACTTTAAATTTTTGACTGTGTTGTAGGGTAAAAGCGACTCGAAAGTACGACGTTCTCGAAGTTAAATATATATCGTATTTCAGGAATCTACTTCATCCGATAATTTCAGGTGAGTAGAAAACAAAAATTATAAATTTATATTCTATTACTAGACTTATCTATCTCCATTAAGTTTTTCGTGGAAAGGCCCAGATCAATTCTTCGTTTCAGATTAAATGTCCATTTCCGAAAAGCTAAGTAACGTTTAATTCGCAGGGGGAGGGGTAGATCCTATTTTATAATAATGCAGCGTTTGTACCTTACTTATTGGAGAAGCAATTACTAATAGTGAAAATAAACATGAAAATGTACTCTCTCCTATTTCAAACTCTTTTCGCAAATGGCTTTCGATTTAATTCGTCTCAAAGACTGATTGTGTTACCACTTAGAAGGAATATAAAAGGTAACGAAGTCAATTATCGAGCGATTGCAAATTTAATGCTTTTTCGGACTTCCTATTTATTACGACGAAATAGGAATCGCAGTCAAATATTAAACCGTCGAGATTGAAGTAATCAATTTCAATCACTCAATCGATGTCTAATTTATAACTTTTAATAGCCCATTACGGCACCGGACCTTTTAGGGGCGCATTTTCGGTAATTATATTAGGACGGATCGCATCCTGGTCTCGGAAATGACGGATAGTAAAATCCTTAACGAAGGAAAGAAGACGGAGAAAAATGCTATCCGGAACCCAACCGGATTAACTGAATTTAATTTTGATCTGTCCGGGGAGCCTGATCGAAAATTAAATTTTGATGGAATCCGGTATCTTAGATAGGAAGTTGGAAAGTGTAATTTTCAGATGAAAAAAATAGAAAGATCGGAGATGATAAGAGGACGAGAGAAAAAAAGCAGATGAAAAAACGCTGGGGATAGGAGGCAGTCTAGGAATGTTTTTTATGTTATTTCCTCCTTTCAGAGCTCATCTAGGCGGTAGATCGATTCGAGACGAGCGTACATGTGTGAATCTGGATTTCGGGCCCGCACGCGAATTCATCATCAGGGTACAACATCTGTTTCCTTTGAATAAATTTTCTGACCTCAGAGGGGGATTTTTGCGGGCCTCTTGCTGGCGATAAACGCGCACGACGTAATTGCCGAACAAATTTCGGCCGGAATTTGCGAAAAGTAATTACGTTGCAAATTTAGCAGGTCTGAAGTTATGTCCGGCCTTTGAACCGCTTCCATTTATTTGTTACTTTTTCTTTTAATTTTGATGCTTCCAGTAGGACCTTAAATTTATAGGGAACCTGAATGGAGTATCCCGAAATAAGGGAAAAGCGTAGGATGTGGATTCATTATCTGAAAGATTAAAGCTCTCTACGAGAGAGAGGTATTTAATTAATATTTTGGTTCGATTCAATTGAATGTTTTTCCAACTTATCTAAAACTCTTTTGTATCAGTTACACATTTCATGGGTAGTTATTATTTTCGAGAGAATTTGGGTGACCTGAAATAATGCAATGGGAATTCAGTCATAACCAACCTGCGAGTTGTAGGTGGCGTTGGTTCTATTCCTCCCTCTTGTTTATGCATCAGTAAAACTTTTCCTTGGGTGTGTGTATTCACTTAATCTGCTTTGCTTGGCACAGCTTGGTCAAATATGGCCCTTCGTCATAAAACCAAACCAAACAAATAAATTCAAAATTTCATTTTAGGACTACCCCAATTCAAGTTCAAAAGATGCAGCTTTAAACAAAGGGCTGTATCTCAAAACTTCTGAACGTAATAAGCTAAAATTTCGCACACCTAGATTGTAGCATCATTTGAAACTTTATAAAATAGACTGCAAAAATATCTTAAAATCTCAAAATCGTTATCGAAAAATTGAACAAAACCAAAAAATGAAACAAAACCAACTAAACATGACCCCAAAAATAATATTTAAATCAATACGGATAGTAGATTTGGTTCACAGCTCTACACTCTGTTTTTGCTTAATAGTGTGCATATCCGTTTACTTGACGCTGTTTGGCGCAGTTTGGCCAAATATGGCCCTTGCGGCATTAACAAAAAATAACATTTAAATCATAAATAGAGTACTAGGTTTGGTCCACAGTCCTACACACAGTTTTGGCCGTTCAAAAGCTGATTAGAGTGGAGAACCTACAGGCTAAAATAGGCTCCAAAATGTGTCCAAACTTTATCCAACAACCTTTTGTGTTAGTTACATATTACCCCGACTGTTATTTTTTCGAATGAGATATTTGTGACACATGAAATATTGCAGTAGGAATTATAAAAAGGTTTTAAAATCATGATACAAATACTAGATTTGGTTCAGTTCTACACAGGTTTTGCTGCACAAGAGCTGATTGTACTGGGACATGCAGCTTAAAATAGATTCCAAACCTTAGAACCCAGACTTAGATTTGACCCCAAAATCCGTTATACCTTCAGTCAATGAATTCGATGGAATAACAAAAAACGCTACCTACAAAGGTAAAAAAATCTTATAAGTGTGGTTAAGGTCTATAAGCATAATTAGATTGTTATAGTTCTGGTGAAAAACTAAAAAGGTATATGTCCATTTTGGAGAAACTATATGCTCATCATCTTTCCAAAACAATTAAAGCAAAAAACTCATGATTAATATGGTATTACTTCATTCATATTGCATTTAATTAATTCAGCATTAACAATACCTAATTTTCTAAGCGTTTTCCAGGTAAACATGTGAAAGATTTGATTTGTTTTGTCACTTTATGCTCATTTTTGCTACACCAGGGCTAAAAACATTCTACGGAAATGCACTTGATTCCGTAGAAACCAAAATAGCAGACTTATTACTAACCATCCAAGGGGTTTACAAGCACATATCCGTTTTGTAACTTGAAGTCTTCTCTGCATGACTTGCAAATAGTTTTGACCTTCTTGACCAATAGTATCATTCTTTCAACCAATAGATGCGGTTATTTATTCATTTTGTGTGTTGTGGAGTAAAAGCAATATTCTCCACACTACTTATAAATCCCGTAGGGTTTAGAGGGTTAATGGTTGTAAAGGTTTATGTAAGGTGTAAAGGTGTTTCTATACCATATATCTCGTTCGAGATCTGGTCACTTTTTCTAAGGACGAGCTACCTCGTCGAGACAAAACTGCCCTATTACTGCAAGAGGAATGAAGAGGAAAACAAACTGCCCCTTGCCCAGAACTGGTGACAGTTTAGAAGAGGTTTTTGCATCAGATGCTGGTACCTACAGGGTAGCTTTTCCATGCGAAGATAAACCACCCAGAGGGTTAACGAGATTGAGTAACACCGTTTACGGAATTATAATTTCGAATGGTGAATGGCGCACTATGCAAGTGTTTTGAGCAAAATGTAATTTTGGCGACATCGTTTTGACAAAGGATTTCTAGTATTCGTTTTGTTGCATTAGTCGGCCAAACATTCAAATGAAAGGGCTACAATAAGATGTTGACTACAGGAATTATTTACCCAATATTCTCTCTCTGTGAGTGAGTTTAATTTAAACTAAAATAAATTGTAGCTCCATACTGACGACTTCAGTTTTCAATTAGGTTGACCAAACTCAGTTTCTAAATATAAATGGGGGATTCAATAATTCCTTGTGCACACAATAATTAGCTCTTTGTGATAGCTCTTAGCTAGAGATTCTGTTTCGTATTTGAAATTATTGGTCTTTAAAATCCTTTTTTTTTCAATGTCAAATAATTATATTTAGTACATAAAGAGCGTCAATTTCTCCCAGCCTTTTTATATGAACATGCAACTTGAAAGTGAAGATATCAAGCTTGAGTTGGGAAAAACCTAGCAATTAAAAGCTGACATTTTATTAATTCAATTTTTAGTGTGTAGATTAGTGATTCCGCTTTTTAAATCAATTTGTACAGTTAAAATACAATTGTTCTTTCAATGTCGAATAACTATATTGAGTATATAAAAAATATCAATTTCTCTTAAAGCCTTTTCAAACAGGCAACTTGAAAGTAAAGATATCAAGCTTGATTTGGAAACCTAGCAGTTAAAAGTTGAAATTTTATTCCAATTTTTCGGGATGTAGTTAAGTGATTCCCGCTTTTTAAAATCAATTTGTTATCGAAAATATTTGTTCTTTCAATGTCGAAGTACTATATTGAGTATATAAAATGCCAATTTCTCTTGAAGTCTTTGCAAACAGGCACCTTGAATGCAACGATATCAAGTTTGACAGGGAACCTAGCAATTAATAGCCAAAATTTTGTGAATTCAAGTACAAGTGAAGTATTTTTTGGGGTAATGATTGTCCCCATTTTCGTTCTTGAGTAATGAAAAAGATCGATTTCTTGGTGTGATGGATCTCAGGGTGTGGCCAGAACTAAGAATAAAGGACATAATTTCACATTTTTCTGTGTGCTCCAAAAAGTGAAGAACTAGCCCCACTTAGTTCATTGACATTTAATGTAACTTGCGGGGAGAACATTTATGAGGTGCCATACGTTGCACTAAATGAACTAAGCACGGCAAAGCTATTGTCCGATAGAGAAAAATGCAACTCTACATTATGTGGTTTATGAGAGTAATTTGAGCATTTTAAAGTCTAATTCATTCAAATGTGGCCTGTGCTCCTTTGATAAGTAAACACGCTTACAGGTATGTAAATCCATTTAATAACTACTGCGATTATTGTCCAAATCTTGCATTTAATTCTGTATTAGGATGCAGGAATGTGCTTTGTGGTGCCTATACTTTTCTTTAAGAAAACATTAACTGAAAAAATCATAACATATGTTAAACTATGTCAATGCAATAACATTTACATATCAATTTTAAACCTCTATTAAATAAAAAAATGTGACGTTAATAAATTAATTAGTAAGGGTAGTCGGTGTACCCCATTCATAAAACTATATATTTATAGCGTTTTCATTTTTTTGAAATCTTCCTTCAATTATTTTTTGAGTAACGAACTGTTTTTACCTCTTTTCCAATTGTAAATTCAGAAAAACCTGTACAAAAATTTACCGAGTTTCATTCACAACATTACCCACATGAATGCTTACATGTTTAAACCAACATCTATCAGAAAGTAAATAAGTTCAATTGCACAATGTTTTACTGTTTGTTCAGCATATCTACACATTATGGCATTTTGAAATTCAGAAATATCTAGCTCCACTGAAAATCATTCCTGAATTTTTTTGCACTTTTATGCAAGGTTTCATTCAAATAGAAGACATTGAAAAATGTTTGCAAATTCAAAAAGTATTTACGGAACCCATAAAAATGCGTGTCTAATTTATAAAGAGAAATGAAGAAGCTGCAGCTCTTAGGATTCGTAATTAAAGAATACTTTGTAAGCTTCAGGCAAAGATATACATGATCTGGGTTTTAACAACCTTTGATTTATTTTAATTAAATTCGAAAGTAAAATGCGTGAATAAATAATACTGGACTTGATGAAAAGAAGATCATAAATCAGTGGTGGAGAATAGTATTTTTCGTTAAGTTTGTTTTTAATAAACTCATCTGATAGAAAAACAAGTAGATAGCCAAAAAACTTTAAATGTGAAAGAACCGAAATAGATAAACTGCCGAAAAAGTTACTAAATTCATTACGAAACATGATTCGGGTGCCTAAAATAAATTATGTCCTATAACTAAAACAACACAGGCGTTTCGATTGTAAAAAGAACAGTTATTCTGAAGAATTTTCTTTCTTCTATGATCCACAGTAATCCTTTAAAATAGTACGCTTTTAATTGTATCGTGCACTTCCATTCAAACTGCCTAATTATATACAAAAGCAATTAGAAGTGTAAACTCAATTTACTTTCGGAGCTTAAGCTCTTAATTTATTTTGATTACATTCCAATATCAAAACATTCCAACAATGAAATACAACTATTCTTTTGTCTGCTATCACATTAAAACAAGCACTATTTTATGGTACTTTATTTCAGACAATATACTCGTATTTGCATGCAATCGATAAACGGCGAGGATTGAAACTGCGTCGGTTTCCTCTGCAGATCTCGCTTTATTTACCGCTACATAATGGTAGCTTCCATTGCCCTTATAGATACGTCTGGTACCTTAAGTACGGTGATCTGACAAGGTACCGGATGGGAAGTTAGGAATCGCATTCTAGGGTACCCCCAAATAATTCAACTGTATTGGGATAGGAGAAAATTACTTTCGCGGGGTTACTTTTAAAATAGTATTTCTCAAAACAATTTACTTCATTCCATTGCATTTATAGGTACGTCGAGTAACTTAATTACAATGAGCTGACAAAGTACTGTATGGGAAGTTATGAATTCCAATCTAAGGTACCCAAGCAATTCAACTATATTCTCGGAAAATTATTTTCTCGGTGTTTATTTCTAAAACCGTATTCAAAAAATAATTTACTCCATTCCATTGCCTTAACTACGATGAACTGACAGGGTACTGTATAGGAAGTTATGAATTAGAATCCAAGGTACCCTAAATTAATTCAACTTTATTTGGTGAGGAGTAAATTATTTTCTCGGCGTTTAGTTCTAAGACCGCATTCTAAAGTAATTTACTTCATTCCTTTTGCCTTTAAAAGTACTTTAACTACGATGATATAAAAAGGTATTGAATGAAAAGGTCTAAATTACAATCTAAGGTACCCTAAATAATTCAACTTTATTTGGAGAGGAGAAAATTATATTCTCGGCGTTTAGTTCTGACAGTACTTCAAAATAACTTCCTTCATTCCATTGCCTTTATAGGTATGTCGAGTACCTTAACTACAATGTGCTGACAAGGTAATAAATGGAAAGTTATGAATTCCAATCTAAGGTACCCCAAGTAATTCAACTTTATTTGGCGAGGAGAAAATTATATTCCTGGCATTTAGTTCTAAGACCGTATTCCAAAATAATTTACTCCATTCCTCTTGCCTTTAAAGGTACTGTATATGAAATTGTCAATTGCAGTCTAAGGTACCTAAAACTTTCAACGAAATTTTGTGAGTAAAAACAGTATTTCAAAATAATTTACACATGGAAAGTTTCTTTAGGTAGCGATTGTAATTGTATCAAGTCTTGTTACATCAATGATTTTATTAATGTTATGTTTGGTATATTTTCATTTTTCAGATATAGCATGCACTTCGACAGCAGCTCATTTTCAGATCAGGCTTAAGTGCTTTCAGTTTCAAATTTAATAATAGTGTTGAAAAATATAAATTTAATAATTTATTATCTTTCTATTAATTTTATTGTAGTTTGATCCGATTGCATTTACTTGTAGGTATTTAGGTATTATACTTGAAGGTAATGTGCAAGATAATATTTAAACATAATTCATACATGGAAAGTTTCTTTAGGTGGCAATTGCATTCTATGAAGTTTCGTTGCACCAATGCTTGTCATAAGGTTACTATGCATGATACATTTCCATCTTTTAGTTGTAGCATGCACTCCAACAGCAGCTAATTATATCAGGTTTCAGCTTCAAATTTAAGCAAAATATTATTGAGATATATTAATTTATTTTCTTTTCATGAGTTTTTTCGTAGTTCGCGCGGATAGTATTACTTGGCGATGTAATTGCAGATTTATAAAGTTGCTTTTAAAAGTAAAACAGTGCTTAACCGCTCTTTTTTAATTAATGAATTAATTAACCTTTCTGGGGTGGTTTATCTTCACTTTGAAAACTGCCCTGTAGTAGCCAGTCTCTGGTGCAAAAATCTGTTCCAAACTGTCACCAGTTCTGGGGACAATTTGTTTTTCCTATTTGGATCTCCATTCCCCTAGGAAGCATTAGAGCATATTTGTCCGACGAGGTACATTGTCATTAGCAAAACTGACCAGATCTAGATGGACGAGATATCTCGTCGAAACACTTGGAGGGTTAACGAACCTTTTCGTTAGTTACTCTCAAATTGTTATGTATCACTAATGTCGACCTGCTTGTGTTATATTTTGACCCGCTGAGCATCATATTTCCGAATAGTGTAGTATTTTTTACCCCTTCAATCAACATAATAACTAAATAATCACATCTATTGGTTGAAAGAATCTTATGAAAGTTCCTGGTTGGGCAGGAAGGTCAAAACTGATTATACGCCATGCAGGTAAAAGTGCAAGATGAGAATGGCAAGATGAGATAGTCGGGTAAAACACACAAGGGATAATGCAAAGAAAAGTTGTTAAATTTGTGTTACAATATTTGTAACACCCTTTTATGATTAAAAAATTGTTTTTAAATTTAAAAAACATGACAAACTATACATACAATCTCCCATAAAATGTCTGTTGGAGGTTTAACTGTCACTTTATACCTCAAATCGACGCAATTGAAGAAATAACTCGCGTATCAACTGGCTATATAATGAAAAGAGCTTAAAAAACATGATTCAGGGATGAAAAACTCAGTTGGTCCTTTCAATTAGTTCTCAAAGTTTGTTTGTGTAGGAGCATACGCCTTTGACAAATTATCAACTAATGCGACTTTGTAAATCTCTGTGACAACTTGCTAGCACGTAGCCGCTTTATTTCTCTGCTCATCTAAGGCATTTCTTTGCTTGTTAAAGTAATGGCTTGTTGGAAATTAGAGTCATTTGTTAAACAAGATTATTTACGTAGTGTTACTATATTTGCGTAACACACTTTTACGATAAAATAAAAAAATTGCTTTTAAATTTAACAAACATGACAAACTAAACTAACAATCTCCCATAAAGTGTTTGCCGGGAATTTAACTAAGTTATTTTACCCTTCAAATAGATGTCCTTACCAACAATTGAAGAAATAACTCGCGTATCGACTTGTTATATACTGAAAAGAAAGAGCTTAAAAATGATACTGGGATGAAAAACTCAGTTGATCCTTTAAATTAGTTTCCAAAGTTCGTTTGTGTAGGAGCATACGCCATCGCACAAAGTATCAACAAATGCGACTTTCGTAAATCTTTGTGACAACTTTCTCGCACGCAGCTGCTTCGTTTCTTTGCTTGTCTAAGGAATGGCTTGTCGGAAATTAGAATCCTTTGTTAAACTTGTTCTCTCTAACGTAGTTTAAACTGGGTACTTGGTAGGGTAGTATGCGAACGAAAAAAACGTGTTTGGTAAATAAGAAAAAGAAATCCACAGAAATCGAAAATAGGGTGCTTCCTCTAAGCAAAGATTCGTCCTTATTTTTGATCGGTCTTTTCATTGTTAGCTGCTCCGAAACACTCATTAACGCCTTCCTTTGTGCAAAAATGGGTTTCAAAAAACTTTTCCTTCGGCAAATTTTTTTCCTTTTTTAATTTTTTGAGAATGTGTGGGAGCCGCGTGTGGAACAAATCGCCTTTCTGATGGGGATTTTGGGTGAAACTTCCGTTTGGTAGTTTAATGATACATCACAGATTGAGAAAAACTTTTTTTCCGTGGAAAGAGAAGTTTAATTTCCGATGATTTGAGCTGTAGCGGGCTCCACAATTTGATGGATATTAAAAGAATTCTTTCAGAACTTCCGATTCTCGTTCGGGATTTTCCCCGTGGAGTTTTTTCGGAGATTAGGAGTGCAGATGAGGCGAGTCTGTTTACTCGTTCATTTGTCGGAAACTGTTCAGAACGCCTCCAGTTTTCGTGCTGCAATATGCTGTCTGAATGTATTCATTTTTTAAATGGGCGATAAAATATATTCTCAATCGCTGTTTTTTATCTTGAGCTACTCTCAGTGTAGGACGTAAGTAACACCACTATTTTGAAAGATTGCGACTTCATAATTAAACGAAACAGCCTCTAGCGATTCTCATAATCGAGAATATTCAGTAGAAAGCTGGCGCATATTCAAATTGTGGAATCGTCACATCCGAGGGTCTAACATAGAGATCTGCTACCCCATTCTCAGTATGCAAACAGGGTGCCAAGCTTCCATCAGTATAAGAGGCGTTCATGCATTCTACTAAAGACCACTTCCTCTCTTTATTTAACCCCGAGGTACTCAAGTGATCGTTCGTCCCTTTCATTTTTACCCTCGTCTACCCTTCTGCTTGTTCTTCCTCCCTCATTGTGTTGTCTGTCTTATGATCGCCGCGGCTAGGGCAAATATGACCCTTGCGCCATAAAACCCGAAAAGAAGCAACCAACATATCTTTATTCCAGTTTTCAGTTACTCTTCTGTTTCATGGCTCCCAATGCTATGTCACCACTTCAGTTTAATGTGTAAGTATACACTAGAAGATTTTTTTAAATTTTGACTTTAAAAATCCAGTTTTTTCCAACAAGTCATTGGCTTATTCTTAAAATAATTTCAGTGAGAAAAAATCAGATTAAGCTAATTATTAATTATCTAATTTAGATAAAATAAGCTAATTAGCATGATTTTTAACAGCGATGTCTCAAGTTTTAATTTATCCCGAAAGACAATTCCTGTTGGAAATTATTCCTATTATACTCCAAATTTTGATCCTCCATCAAGTTGCTAGAAAGAATATGTTTTTCTGACAATCTTTTTCTTCGAGAAATTCTAAAAAAATCAAGATTTTTCAGGAATTCTAATACTTAAAAATCAACTAAAAATTAATTTTTTAACTAATAACTCTGATTGAAATCCAAAACATCTTTCCTTTTGCGTCCTTTTCCCACATCCAGGTCACCTCAGTGCAAAGTAAGTGCTGAAAGCCTTGTTCCTTAAGTTTCGCACGCCAGTGTATAATTCACTCTATGAGGGGTTCATAACGTAACATCCGTTCTATAAGCTGCAGTCTTCCCTGCGTGACTTTCTAACCAGTTTTGACCGTATTGACAGATAGAATTTTTCCGGGGATTCTTTCAACCAATGGATGTCAAGCAATTCAATCATTGTGGTGTTGTGAGGATAAAGCAATATTTCACTGATCTAAAATCTCGTGGTGTTCAGACTTAAAATACACGTTTAAATCGGAATATAAAATCTGAATTCTGAGACGAACTCTAGCGCATAGAATTTCTTGCAGTTATGATCTATGAAGAATTGCAAATGATTATTCCTTGCTGTGAAATTGCGACAAAATTGTATTACTTTATTACAAGATAAAAACTACTTTTATTTTAAACTACGTCTGTTTGAAATATGATCTAAAATTTTTATTTTTTGTTCATTTCTGTCTTGAAGAATCATTCACAATCAGAAGTTATTCTACTACGTTATTTTTGCGTCATTGGGATTTTATATTTGAAATTTAATTTTATTTCATTTTCATTTGTTTTATAAGAAAAACCTTTTTCTGAGTAAAAAGTTAAAAAGATTATAACCTCAGAGTCAAAATTAATTTTATATATATATATATATATATATATATATAATTTTCCTTTTTATGCATCAAATACGCATAACTTCACAAGAGTGTATTTGAAACTCCTTGTTTGGTATTTATTCTTATGAATACGGTGTTTTAAAATACAATTCATTTTGATTGATTTTCATTTTCATTTTTACAATAAATACTTGATTTCTTTTATCTTAAAAGTTTGTTAACTGGTTTGTACCCATAAATTCTCGTACTGAAGTCTAACGCTTTAAACTAAATTTATTTAATAGTGCAGTGTAATTATAAATGTAACTGTAAATTTAAATCAGGGATGCTTCATTATCTCATGATAGCTTAAGAAACATGTGGCCATTGCTTACACAATTTAAGCAGCATTCTAATACAGCTTTGCATGAATTCACTTTCTGGCAAAGTAGACAAAATCGCTCTTTTAATAATTAATTCGGACGGCTGAATAACGCTCAACGGCACACTGGTGTAGATCCTCTCTTTTCTTCTCTGGAAAACCAAATAAAACTGTCTTGTATCAGTCTCGAGTAGTTACAAAACGAAAAGATACAATGAAGCTCAGCGCTAAACGGTATTATTCATAGTATATATAAATAAAACTCCACACACACATTAATCCCAACCTGTGGTAAGTTACCCATAACACTGTTCAGTCTCAAGCTTTATTTCACGTGAGTCAGTCTTCCAACTTAATTGCATTATTAATGAAGAGTAAATAAATATAAATAGGGAATAAAGAAATGAAGTATTCCTATTTCTAAATTTAGTTACTCCCTATATTAACGTATTAGTACGGACTAGTATTAACGACATTAGAGTTCTTATCGGCTTCTAGTCTTCACGTAAATAGCATTCTATAGTGCAATAGTACAGTATAATGTATTAGAAGTACAATGTCTTTACTAAATTTAAATACAGATTGTTTTAAATTTGTTTTGCATTGCTCTTTCTGAACGGAATTTTACTTTTTGAAGCTTTCATCCTAGATTATCAATGTCTGCTTTCAATAGACTTGGTATACTTTGCAAATGCAGGGCCCTCTCATATTCAATCCGGTTCTACTACCAATTTATATTACGGCTACTCATGAAATAAAAAACATTTGAATAATTGCGTGAAAAGATTAACCCTCTGAAGAGTTTTCCACGTATATATCTGTTCTGCAATCCGCAGTTTTCCCTGCATGAGATTAACCAGTTTAGACCTTCTTGACCAATATAATCTTTCCTAGGATTCTTTCGGCCAATAGGTGTTATTTCGTCGTTATCTGCGTTGTGGGCTAAAAGCAATGCTACACTACTCGGAAATCTTGTAAAGCTCAGGGGTTTAATAACTTATTGAAACTAGAAAACAGACTGCTTATTACAGTACAGGAGCTATTCGCTTGACCCGGGATTTGCTAGACCTCAGGATCCCCGGTACCCGGTACCAGGTACCATGGAGGACCTTTGTAAATGTGGGCTAAATAACTATAAAGGGCTTCGTATGTTACAGCACTCAAAACTAGGAAATCAGTGCAAAAGGTAGTGAAGTTATTGCATGCTGAATTAACGAGTCTATGTCCTTGAAAAGCTACGAATGTCTCGTATTAACGCTCCTGGTGGTTGTCTTGACGAAGTATCTCGTCATTGACAAAACTGGCTAGATCTTGATGGACGAGATATCTCGTCATTAGAAAAACTGACCTGATCTTGATCGACGATATATCTCGTCATTAGAAAAACGGACCTTATCTTGATGGACGAGATATCTCGTTATTAGAAAAACTGGCCTTATTTTGATGGACGAGATATCTCGTCATTGGAGAAACTGACCAGATCTTGATCTCGTCATTATCAGAAATTGGAAATATCTTGGTGACGGGATATCTCGTCATTAGCTAAATTGGTCATATCCTGATGGACGAGATACCTCGTCGAAACCACTTGGAGGGTTATTCATATCCCGCAATATCACATAGTGAATGATATTGATTCATTACTCTTTTATGAAGCAATCGATATGCATTGGGAGTGGTCATGTGGAGACATGTAATGCACTTAAGAATATTGCTGATGAATCACTGAAAAATATCGGAAAGCACTTACACATCGTAACGAGCAACCCAGCATTAATATTAAATAACCTGAGCTACAAAATAACATAGAGCGCAGCTGTAAAGCAACTGTAGAGCTGTAAAGCTCATGATACTCTGTTGGAACTCAAAGCAATCCTATTCTACGAAATTTCCATAACCTATTTAGCTGTGTCCTAAAATTATAGTATTATCTAAGTAGAACAAGAGCTCTGCGTTTCAATTTTAGGATTCACCTTGAGAACTCCAATTACCTCTCTTTGTTTGCTCATCATTCACAGTAGAGCAAATTCAAAGTACCATTCCCCTAGCGAATAACACCTTGTGTAAATTTATGGGCACAGAAATTTACATGAAGTGTTATCGTCATATCAAATTGTAGATGAATTACATAATTTTCAATAGCAACGCTGAATTTCAAATCGATATCAGTATTTAACCTAATATATAAAGTTCTAGGTCATTTGGTCCAGACATTTTCAGATCATAAGCATGGAAAAATTAGAGAGTGAAATTAGTTTCCCAGGCCCTATATCTTACGAAATAATTTTCCTTTCACGCCGATGTTCGTATTAAGTTACCATTAAAGAACGTAATCAAAATTGATGCAACGTTTCTTTTTTAAAACACTTTTGAGTTTATTTGAAACTAATTGACGAAACTAATATGAATAGCCTTGATATATTTAGATGGAAAATGATTCAGGATTTTTCTCTTGACTACAGAATTTCTTCCCTTTCTTCCTAGTAGAAAATTGTCGCTTTGAAACCTCGTAATAGAAATAAATGTTTTTTAACTCAAAATGCACTGGTTGTAGTACTTTAATACCAAAGCAAACTGATCAAAACGAAATCTTTATTCGAGTGATTATGAAGAAACCTTAAAGGATGCTATTGAAGACATTAATGAGTTCTTGTTTATTCTTTCGTTCCCGCTTCAAAACAAAAATTTTCAAAGAAATTTCCCTTATCAGGATTTTTTATCTTGCTTGGAACCTTAAGCACAAACACAGATATTTTAATTAAACGTAGACTTATAATTTAATTTATGAAATAATTTTTTGGCACGTGAAATCATAATTGTCAGAGTAATACCGACCGCTTTACTTTATGGTATCTGACCTCGTTGAAAAATCGATTTTTGACTGAAATTTCATTGTTCATTTCATTCAATATTCATAACATTTAGACATTTTCTTTATAAAACTGTTTTTATTTTGTCTGTACGGTAAATAGCAGCGGAGGTACATGAATTTGAGTAGATCTGGAAAGCTGTATTTTAATTCGTTTTACTACATATTTTGAATGAAATTTGATGTATTGTTTTTTATATTTGTTTTGAAGGGCCTTAACTAGGATATAAAAGTTATCTTGAATGGAAAACTTTTTAGAGATTTCAGTGTTGTGGCGTAAGGAAAATTTCCAAAATTCATGTTTTCTTCTATATTATTATTATCAATATATCATGAGTGGAAAGAAATATTGCATATCTTTTAGCTCAGGCCCTAACTTATATATTTAGACCTTATTCAAGGTTTCTGGCAAATGTACTCATAAACTTTTCAGCTTTGTGTGTAATGTTTTTAGTTAACGCCATTTTATTTTCTTATATTTTCCAATTTTTGCCAAGTTTATAATAAATTATAATAAATTTTAGTAATATTTTTGTTTTATAATTTATTTGTATAAGTTGTTTTATCTTAAAAAGAAAAAATAGCAAAATTCGAACATTTAAAGGCAGGACTCCGAACGTAGTTAGATGCCTTAATACAGCTAATAATTTCTCTCAACAAAATGCTGCATCTGATAGTGGAATGTATGCAAATATTTATTTATGTCTACCCAACCAATTGAATTCCTCTTTCCTTAGTTATTGGATATTTCTTTCGCTTCCCCAAACAGTCTTTGTGAGGTATTGGAACTGAAGTTCTTTTGAACTGTGATATTTTCCGTGTTAAACTGGTATAAACACTTCGATTCAAGAAAGTTCTCCCTTTGTGTTCGTGTCATTCTCAGCGTGCTTTATCACTCTTACTCAACCATTGTTGAAGGGAATCAATTGGGGAAACATTTTACGCGTTGCATCTGCTGTTATCACGCTGCTTATGGCCAATTGTAGGGAGCCAATTTCTTTTGCGAAGGAGGGCCAGGAGAGTACTGACTGCTTATTTTCTTTTGAAACGAAATCATTCGAATCTGATTTGTTTTAGTAGTTGAAGTTTCTTACTTTTATTTATGCCGAGCATTTCACGCTTAGTAAGAAAAATGTCTTTCATGTAAAAGCAAATTCGGCATTTATATATATATATATATATATATATATGTATGATGTGTTATGACAAGCTGCTGTATATTCTTGGGTAATTTGAATCCACTAGAATGAAAAGGAAAAAGACGAACTGATTAGCATACTAGACCTCCAAATGGAACGTGTAAATGAAAGGCACATTCAGAATCCTTTAAATGTTAAAGAGAAACTGGGAATGTTTGTCCAGTCACGAAAATTCCCAAGTGAGATATTGAAAAATATACAAGAGAGGCACAAAAAGGTGTAGAATTTTCTTTAAAGTAGTACGCAAGGGGACAGTAATGAAGACAAATACCTCTATAACCAAAAAGTAATGTAGGAGCTTTATCTAAACAATGAAATTATTTTATATTCTATTCATGCCATTTCAATGGAATGGATACAATAGAATAGGATTCTATTTCAATAGAATATTTACAAAATATTCTATTCCAGGGAAAGAACGACTAGAATCGCTCCAAAACATTCTATTGTAAGGAAAAACCAATATAATGTTTCTAAAGATTGAAAGAATCCATGGATTCTTTAGAAGGACGTGGCTGTTTAGTTAGCACTTATTTTTCGCAGTAAATATCAATAATTATTCCATTTGGACCAAAACCCTTCGAAAGACGATCAGAGTTTTCAGTATAGTGCGCTTCTTTCACTAACTATTGTAAAATGTCAGTGTATGGGATCAAAGCATTTTAAACAAACAAATGCTTTACATCTACAACTAATTTCCAAATGTCTCTTCATTTCTTCCAATCAATCGGATGAAATGTCTTAAAATTCTTTATGGCTAATGCACAATACAACGCTATGTGATCTATGGGAAGCAAATGTTTTTTTCAGCTATCCATCAGGTTAATACCATCAATTTTTGATCATTTGTTCCCCTATAAGTGTGTTTCTTTGATTTGATAGTTGAACCATGATTTTTTATATTATCTTTTAATATCCTCCGTCAGATATCAGGTGTAGCAGATACAAAAATATGGCAACTTTCAGAAGAAAAGGTAATAATGGAGGAATAGGGGCAATATTTTATGTTTTTCTTCTTCTCATATATTTAATGGGTCATGTATGATACTTTATCATTATGTTTCTATAAATAGAGCACTTTTTTGTTAGCTACCGGATGCCTTGTACGACAGTTTTAAAACACATTGTCTAAGAAGTAAGAGCCTATTACAAAGGGCCAACGTCCATTTTGCAAGTTTTTGATAACACTGATTTAGTAATTGTTATTTCTTTAAACTTTTATACAACATACAAAAATACTTTCTAATGGTTTGAGTAAAATAGGAGAGCTTTGCATTAATCTCGCATTTAAGTGGCTTAAAGAAAATGGAAATTATTTTTCAAAGTACCTTATGATTCTTTCATCTTTGCATTTGCTGAACAATGTTGCGAGCACAGAAAAATAAGTTGCTGAAATCCTTTTAACAATAAGTTCTCTTAAAAATAGAGGAATTGGGATTTCCTTTGCCTACGTGCGTGGACATTGAGGGATTTACGGAAACGAAAGAGCTTTTTCGGCCCAAGACGCTTTGAATTTAGCAGTTGATGTAAATGTTAACATTGCTAAGTGGTACATGAAAGTCTTATGTTCTGACAAGCTTGTTACTAGGTAGAAAAAGCGTATGTCTCGTCTGAGAAAGCTGGTCACACCGAAAAATGTTTTCCTTCTATTCAGCATGAATTGAACTCAATTATTTTTCTTCACAAACTTTAAATTAAGCAATTTTTATCTAACCATGGAAATTTTACTAAATGCCTATATAGGGGTGAATCCATTCAAATTCAGGCACTAAAGAATAAAATTTTCGCCTCACCACCTTCGATTTTTTAAAAAAGTTTAGTATATGGTGGCTAGTGGGGTATGTTAAACTATACCATGTTTATTTTTTGAAAAATAATTTTTTTCATGGAAATAAGACCCTTTAAAAGGCCGCCAAAGATATTCAATTTTACTTTTCAAGAATGTCGCGTAGCACTTAAAATTTCGCTACGCTTAAACTATTAGAGATTAACTTGTTTTGTTTTTTGCTGGTGATACTTAAATGTACTGTTCGTAATAATAAGTAAAAATAACTTTTAAAATTGGATTAGTGTTTTAACAGTTTGGCATGGAACTTGCTGAAGTTTGGTTAAGTTTTAATAAAAAAAAAAACATCTTTAAAATTTTTGAAACTTTTTGTGTAAGTTCATTAGAATGTTGTTAATGTTGTATCCTATATAGCTAATGCAGTTTCTCAAAGATTGATTTTTAAGAGCCTTCAACGTAAGAGATCATCGAAATTTCAATCGCTAACGCGCTCTCAATGAGCGGGGCCAACGGTATTCCTCCACTAGTAAGTGAGCCCTCGGATCTTCTCAACCAGAAGCTCAAGCACCTTTTCGATGCTATATTTTAACATGATTCATTATTTTTATACATCTATCAATAAAGTGTATGGAACTAAGATTTTTGATAACCCTATAATTCTGCTGTTAATAGTTTTAAAAAAGAAATCAGCCAAGCTAATTATTTACCGCGGAAATATTTGGGCTGCATATTGCTTCAGGACTTTGCATTAATATTTTCACTTGGTAATAACTTGCCCACATGGTTTCACTTACACCTGCTGCAACAAATTATAAAATTAGAGTTTCAAGATATACTATTCTGAGGACTCTAGGAGTGTTGATTGTTTATATTCTACAAACAGCTGCTTTTTATCTACCCAGCTGTTCACATGGGGAAGATTTAAATAGTGAAAGAGTAGCTTTTTAATGTACCAATCATAGTCATGATTGGTACATTAAAAAGTCTTTACCTTTGTCTGATTACATCTTATTCCTATGAATTTTAAATCATTTAGTATATAATACTCATTTACTCTTACTTCATTCTTGGATTTGGGTATAATTCATTCTGGGATTTTTTATGAAATTATTTTCTCAAGCAAATCAATATATTAAGTAAAAAGCAATTTTATGGTTTCAAAAGAGACAAATAAATTTAATTATGTCTTTTTATGGAGGAAAGCACATGAAACTTTCCTGCAACATCAAAAAATAGTTTTTAAATAACTAATGTTAAATAAAACGTTGAATCTTATTGAAAGTTTTGCAATGGTGCGTTCATATAACAAAGTCGACCTCTTGTTATACACAAAAATCCGATCTCCTAGTATTGTGACATGAGAGTGCAACTTTTCAAGAATCGAGGATGATTTAAAGTAAGTTTATTTACTTATGAAAAGCTGTATTTAGTTATGAATTGCATTCGTGAGAGAGCAACATTGAAATAGTTATTGAAGTATCCGTTGAATGCTTTCTTGGAGTTTTATGTGGCAGAAAGGACAGATAAACACTTTTACGGAATTTAACGAATCTCAATTTATTTTAATTAATATTTTATATAACGCAACCAATATTCAAATTAGCAACTTTTCTTATTGTTTTAAGTAAATAAAAATTCGTATCATTATTTTACCCTGCGATGTTAAATATATTACTGAGCTTCGTAATTTTTCTTATCTATGCAATTTTAGAACTGTTTTATGAGGATTTATATGGTATTACGTTCTGTGCTACTAGTTTCAATACTGTTTAAATGTTTTAATATAGTTATAGGAATTTATTAATATTTTAAATATGTAGATCATTACTCTGATCCTTTTTATCAAAACATTACAGTGTATTTTTTAAATTTGGTTTTGTAGTGAGATGAACAGTAGAATTATATGTTTGTGAAATTCTGTGTACGTGTTTATTATATAACTTGTGATAGATAATTTATTCAAATTAAGTAAATACTGTAAATTATTATTCATTTTACTTGGTTAACGTTGAGTAAAAAGTATTTTTAAGCAAATACAGAAAACGTAGTTTCCACTGGCTGAAAGGGAATCCCAATTTAATTTAGGGATTTCGAAAACCTTTTCGTCCTTTTGTAGGGAATTTGACATGTGCTTAGGGAATTTGAAGGTACTTCATTATTTTTTTCTGATCGCGTCGGGTATTCAGATCAGGCTCATTACACAAAATAATTTATTTAAGCTTAACTATCCAAAAACTGCAAAAAGTGCTCATACGCTCTGATAGAATATTTATATAGGAACTTAAGAAAAAATCAGATTTTTAAAAGCTGGCTTTTTTGAGAAAAATGAATTTAAAATTCATCAAATTGAAAAATTAATATTTCCAATACTATTTACGTACTACTAATGAAATTAGTATCAATAGTTGCTCTAAAGTCTTGCAATTGTGTTGAAAAGAACAAAATTGGGTTATCTTAAATACTTTAGGAGATATACGATTTTTAACTAGGTGATGTACGCTGAGAAAAATAAATTTTAATTTGTGACGTCACTTTCACAGCCCTGTATCTCAAAGAAAATTTTTTTTCTAGATTATAAAAAATATTTTGATTCAAAGTGGCCCAAAATGTACCTGTATGCAAAACATATAATCCGATTCGAAGATGGTGAGGCGAACAATCTTCGTGGATATGAATGGATTCATCCATAGGTTTAATTTTCGGACTAATGGTCTATGCGATTGTTCAAAAAAGCAGCCACAAGATGTGGATCATTTTCTTCACTGTCTCACAACACTAGGCACGGGAATAGTTATTAAGGATCATTTGCTTTTCAGTTGTCCTACTTTTGATAATTCCAGAATGTGTCTTCAAAATGATTTGAGAAGATTGGGTAAAACATGGCCAGTGAAATTCAATAATTCTGTTGGATTTAATCTGCTTTTCTTTCCATTTGTTACATTCATCGAATCTTATAATTTTAATTAAATTTTATATCCACTATTTCTTTGATTAATCAACTTACTTCTGTAAACCCGGTGTTGTACTTTTGTGGTTCGCGAGGAGTTTATTTTTTGTTCAATAAAAATAGTTTTATTGTTTCATAATGTATTGATAGGAAGACATTGGCACTTTTTTATTATACCTTTCATTACCTTGAAGTGATTTGGGGACATAACTCAAAATCAGCGAGTTTGGCAGCGATATGGCACTTTTTCTTTCTAGGTGTAGATATATAAAGTATATTTCGTATTTGAATTATTTTGAAAGTAAATTCAAACTTCCAACTGCGTCTCTTAAACAATAATGGGTCTATAAATTTAGAACTAAAACATCTGATGTACAAAACGGTGTAATAAGAATAGATTGAACTCTAACTTTTTATTCAATTTCGTAAGTTATGCAGTTTTCCAAAAGTTTAAACAAAATACAGTTAGATTTCTAAAAGTAAATATAATATAAAAAATACAACTTTGAAAACTTTCCACATTTTTCGTAAACGTGTATTATACGACCTCAGTATTATTGCAATTGCTAATAATGAGGAATATAATTTTTTACGATACAATCAGCTTTATCCGATTCCTAGTTTCATTTATCTCCGAAACAACCAAAAGAATGAAATTTGAAAAGATCGTAAAATGAATTCATTAGCTCACTCATTTCGTTGTCCCCAAAAGAAACAGAACGGAACAAGAAACTATCTGCAATCTAAGCAGAACCTTGTTTCAGCCTTTATAAAATTTTCGACTCTAACATAAAACATAGTAGCACTTTTAATCTCTTAAAATGACTAGAAAATATAATATAAAAAATGCAACTTTGAAAATTTTCACATTCTTCGTGAAAGTGTATTATGCGACCTCAGTATTATTACAAATGCTAATAACGGGGAATATATTTTTTCGGTACGATAATTTTTATTCGATTTCTAATATTATTTAATTTAAAAAAGAATTTAATTCAAATAGATCGTAAGATGAATTCACTGGCACACTCGTTTCGTTGTCCTCATATGAAACAACGGGACAAGAAACTATCTGCAATCAAAAGAGAACCTATAAAATTGACGACTCTAACATAAAATATAGTAGCACTTTTAATCTCTTAAAATTACTAGTGAAATAACAAGAAAATATATAAAAATACAACTTTAAAAACTTTCCACATTAATCGTAAACGTGTACTATATGACCTTAGTATTATTGCAATTGCTAATAACGGGGAATATATTTTTCCCGGTACAATTATCTCATCCTATTCTTCCCAGTATAATTTAATTTCAGAAACAACCGAAAGAATTTAATTCAAATAGATCGTAAAATGAATTCACTGGCACACTCGTCTCATTGTCCCCAAAAGAAACACATTACAGAACAAGAAACAATCTGCAATCAAAACAGAACCTTGTTTCAGCCCTTATAAAATTGTCTACTCTAACATAAAACATGGTATCGCTTTTAATCTCTTAAAATTACTAGTGCGATACAAAACCTCGCTATTGCATAACAGTTAATTAATGAAGTAGCACAACCACCTTTCCGACACATTCATCTTTATCTAATTCAACGCAAATTGAAGCAAAGTTAAAAAAATTTAAATTCAAATAGATCTCGTTAATGAATTCATTGACTCAACGCGCCCTATTGTTCTCGGAAAGAGCAATCTAATGAGACAAGAAACAATTCACTCCCAAACAAAACCTCGTTTCACAAAATTGGCAATTCAAACGCAAAACGTTTTAATCTCTGAACCCTTCCTCTGGAGAGCAAAAATAAATACAACGCAAAAAGAAATCGCCCTTTGAATGGAAATAGACCGGAGCCGAGGAATGAGTTTAAAATTCAACACTAGAGACGCATTTTATTAAATCTCTAAATCAATTGTTTTGATACGGAGAGAATTGCAGCCGTGAAGAAGACAAAGCACAACAAATACCAGATATGGCTTCCAGACTTCAGCGAAGAAGAGGAAAAGTGAACGATAATAAATCGTTGACAACCTGTTTTGTTTGTTTTCGCCCGTATTCAGACCCTTTATTGTGAGAGTAATGTGCATGACTTAAATAAAACTACCTTCGTTGTCATAAAAAAAACCGGAAAGAAATAAATGAATAAAGAATAAGAAAAATTCTCGGAAGCCAGATGTTAAAATCGAAAGCACGTTTTTCTCCCGTTCTTCATCGGAGGAATGTTGTGCTTTTCTACCCCCTCCCCGGTCTTCTTTATTTTTTCCTTTCTTTATTTTTTAACTCCGTAGATTTAATAAATGCATCCAGGCAATTATGTCAGCTAATGGACTCCTTGAAATGGCGATACGTTTAATCATTTGGCGAGAAAGGGGAAAAACGTGGTTTTAAGGAGATGGCTGTTTTCCTCTTTTTGGGGATTAGAAATACACACAGTGAAGGGAAAAGGAGCCATTCACTATATCATAAAAATGCGTTTCGTTTAGCACTACTTCCCTTTCGGGTTATTTATTTTAACATTACGAAAGCAAACATAATGGGGATTGTAAAGCTTCCTTTCTTAATTATTCTCAATAAATTTATAAAAACGCGTTTAATTGGCGATGCAATATATTTTAATTTACCTTTTCCAATTTTAATTTTTTTCATTGCTGTTTTTTAAGATTTAGTTTTTTATCTTTAGCGCATTCCTCAAAATATTGAATAACTGCATTACATCTGTTTAAAATACGCATTTTTTTCAAACATGCAATTTTGTTGCGATAACATCAGTTCAATTTACCTAATAACCCTCCGAGTGGTTTCGACGAGATATCTCGTCTCTCCAGACGTAAACAATTTTGCTAATGACGAGTTATCTCGTCCAACAAGATCTGGTCAGTTTTGCTAATGAAGAAATATCTCGTTCAACAAGATCTGGTCAGTTTTGCTAATGACGAGGTACTAGTGGGATTTTTCTTCCCTTAGAACAGAATCCTTTGGAAGAATTATGGTCTTTTAATGTAATCGATTCTTTAGAAAGATTCTTTTTTGGTACTTTTATTTGAATAGAATCCTTTCAAAGGATTGTATTAGTCTTTTCCTCATAAGAAAATCATTTGGAAGAATTCTATTGATTATTTCTTTGTAATGTAATCCTTTGGAAAGATTCCATTGGTCCCTTCCTTAGAATAGAATAATTTGGAAGATTCTATTGATTGGAAAGATAAAAAATGGTTAGAAGTGATGCAGGGAAGACTGCAGATTGAAAGGAGCAGTTATTCGCGCGAACTCCTCAACGTGTTAAAAGCCACTAGTTTCATTATTCATACTATTTTGTCGAATATTTGTTTCCTTCTGCAGATGCTATTGACTTTAAAGTAAAATGTGGCTAACAGTAAACAGCTTCCAAGAATTATAGTCTACTATACCTTACTATCTACACTTGCTATTGAAAAAGCGGGTGTAAAGCGAAACTTGGGGTTTAACATACTGAGCCACGAGATTTCCGAGATAAAATCCAAAACCCTTGAATAATTTTTATCTCCCATAGGAGAAAAATGTAGTATTGTTTTTACCCCTCAACACACCCTAATGACTAAAAAGCCGTACCTAGTGGTTGAAAGAATCCATGGATTCTTTCAATCTATAGGTGTGGTTTTTGAAAATCGTCGGTCGAAAGTATAAAAGGTTAAAGGAATCCATGGATTCTTTCGACCTTTGAAGTATTACATTGGTCCCTTCCTTAGAATAGAAGAATAAATTCCTCTAAAAAGATAGTATACCTTTCGTTAAAATCGAATTCTTTGGAATGATTCTGTTGGTGCTTTCCTTAGAAAAGAATGCTTTGGAAAAATTATTATGGTACATTTACTTATAATAGAATTCCTTGGAAATATTGTCTTAGTTCTGTCCGAAGAATAGAATCCTTTGTAGGTTTTCCAATGGTTAATAAGGTTAGAAGTCATATTGGGGAGACTGCGGGTTGCTAAGTGGAGTTATGCGTGTGAGTCCCTCAGTGGTTTATACACTGATTGAGGGTTCCATTAGGCTTCGTGTCACTTGATTAAAAGGGTTAATCTAAATTAAATACTGGCTATACATTTCATTTAGGATCAGAAAGATGATTACGTATTCAACAAGCACATGAAATTTAAAATGCATTGAAAAAACACTATTTCGCTAGTTTTTCCAGTAGCGCAGCTTATTCGTATTCGAACTGTGTGCTATAAAACTCAAATCCAATTCACTAGCTTTTCACCAACACCTCAACGTCTTTAATATCTGACTTGAAATTCATAAAGCAAACATCAAACGCTAGGTTTATATATATATATATATATATATATATATATATATATTCTGTTATATATATATAACAGAATAAATGCACTTAAAGGCTTGTTCTCGTGTGAATTTTGAGAATGCAGCGTAGACCAGCGGATGGGATATTTAGTATACCTGGTTCCCAAAGTAAATCGGATTAAGTAAAAGTAACTCAACGAAAGCTTCATGAATTTCGTGATTACTAGAGAAAAAACTAATGTCTTAGAAAGTAAATTTTGGAAGAAAAAAGCGTCCCTTAAATTAACTATTGCTGCATCGAATAAACTTTTCTAGTAAAGCTTCACACTTAAATATGATTAAACAATGAATCGAATAAAAGGGGAATCGAATGCATGATGGCATAGCAACAATAGGACTTGTGTCTACCAAATCATACTCCTATAAATAGCCAATGTATAAGCGAGTGCATTTTTAAAATCAATATTTCTCAAAAGTGACAGGGCTTTGCGTCCTGCCCATTTGTACTCGTATTCCTCTAGAAGAATACTATCCTAAAAATATTTTTTAACCCTCTGAGGAGTTCTCATGCATAATTCTACGTTCCAACCTATTGTCTTCCTTACATGATTTCTAACCAGTTTTGGCCTTCTTGGCCAAAAGAAAATCTTTTCAAAGGATTCTATTCTGAGAAAAGGATCAATTGATTATTTCCAAATGATTCTATTCCGAGGTAAGGATCAACGGATTCTTTGCAAACGGTTCTATTTAAAAAAATTATCAATAGAATATTTCTCAACGGTTCCATTCTAAGAAAATGATCAATGGAATCTTTACAAACGATTCTATTCTAAGGAAAGTATCACTTGAGTCTTTCCTATTCCTGGAGTATTCTATTCTAAAGAAATTACCAATGGAATACTTAAAAGTGAATCTATTCTGTGGGAAAGACCAATAAAATCCTTCCCAAGGATTTTATTTTTAGGAAAGACCCAATAGCATCTTTCCAAAGGTTTCTATTCATAAAAGTAACAATATGATATTTTTAAAAGTTGAAAGGGGGAATCCATGGATTCTTTCAACCAATAAATGTGGTTATTTATTCGCACTATGTGTACTGTGGTATAAAAGCAATACTACGTTATTCATAGGGAAGTTCACGCTGCGCTTCCTAGTTTAATAAAAAAATATATTAGCAAATATACTCTTTTTCTCTTAAGAATCCAAATGTTAGTCTACAAACATTATTAAAATGAAAATTTACAGCCTCACAATTATTGAGTTCAGATATTCATCTACGTCTTCGTTTAGTGGTATAGATTCGGCATTAATACTGCCCTCCAAAATCTCCGAGTCTCGTTGGCAGTGCGCTGCCCGTCAAGACGGAAATTAACATGTTACGTGGAGTGATGCGGATACTAATAGAGCACGTCATTCACATAAATTCCCATCTGAGTGGAGCATATGTTATCGTTGTGGAGCACATGTTATCCCGAGAAGAGATAAATGATTTGGGAAACCACTCTGTTCCTCAAAGTATCAAAACGCATTTTCTGCGTGTCATGCAATTTCGGATTCCGCAATCATAATCAGTTTGAAACATTCAGAACCGCATCAAACGTCATATCAAATATTTAAATTAATGTTGGACCTAGTCGTGTTTCCTATGGTAGGGAGGGCGTATTTTCTGCGAGCTTTGATGTCGGTTGTTAGTTTTATTTGAAAAAATAATATTTTGGTATACACAGACAGATGCGTGCAAATTTTGAGGAACTGTAAGGCTTGAAGCTGCTACTTTGCACTGAAGTGATCTTGATGTGAGAAAATAGTACAAAAGGTACGTCCAGAGTTTATAAACAGATGAGCAGAAACAAAAAGGTAAGAACAGAAACGAACAGTAAAACAGTCTTTTAAGGTATATGTATAAACTAGAAGATTTAAAAAAAATTTGACTTCAAAAATCCAGTTTTCCAACAAGTCATTGGCTTATGCTTAAAATCATTTCAGTGAGAAAAAATCAGATTAAGCTAATTGTTAATTATATAATCTAGATATAATCAGCTAATCAGCATGTTTTTAACAACGATATCTCAAATTCTAATGTGTTCAGAAAGACAATTCCTGTTGAAAATTATTCCTAATATTATTCTTCATGTTTTGACTCTCAATCAAGTTGCAATAGGGAATAGGTTATTTTTTACAATTGTTTTCACAAAAGAAGTATCAAGATTTTTTCAGGAATTTTAAACGTCAACTAAAAGCTAATTTCGTAACTAAAAACTCTGATTGAGGTTCAGAATATCCGCTGTATTATATAGATTATAATGATACAAAAATAATTGTAATAGATCAATTCATTGTTGAATTATCACTGTTTGAACGAAGCATCGCATTGCAAAAAAAAAGTCTTCGGAAATTCAATTCGAAGTTTTGGAATCATGTTTGTACTGGTGACAGTACCTAACGAAAAAGACTTGTAACTAGAAAAGCATTCCGACTATTTACACGATCTTGATATCGTTTAAAACTCAGAAATTGGGAAATATTTTGAAGTAATAAAAACAAAATCGATATTCTAGTCAATTTTCGGGATTTCTAGTGTATACATATACCTTAACTAAAGTAGTGACATTACATTTGGTGCCATGCGACCGAAGAATAACCGTTAACTATCCTGCTGATTTTCTCACCGAGGTATCTCGTCATTGACAAAACCATTAGCAGATCTTGATGGACGAGATATCTCGTCTTTAGAAAAAAAATTGATCAGATCTTGATCTCGTCATCATCACAAAATTGGCGATACTTTGATGACAATAGATCTCGTCATTAGTATAATTCGTCAGATATTGATGGACGAGATATCTCGTCGAAAGAAATTTTAATGATATGTGATTCATGTTTTCTGAGTACGTTCTTTGTTACGAGTTCGGAACTCGATCCAACCGAAGACCGCTGTGTACGTGGAGGCTGGAGCACGTTAAATCTGTCGTGGCCTCGAAAGCCGTTGGCGTGGTGTAGAAGTTTTGAGAGTTGGGTGTCAGCTCAGGTGTTGACCTCGTCATCTGACCGTGATTCAAAATTACGAGGTGTTGTCCTCGGTCTTTCCCTTTGGAATTAATCCCGGACAGTCGACAATAGCCCCAGTTCGACGTTTATTCAACAACCTATCTACCTGAGTAGATTTTCTGTCAGCTAAATGTAGAGGACTTTAGGGTTTCGTTGTGTATGCGTACGTAGTTCCGTTTCATAAAGCGTAGCTTGCCATGCTTGAACGCATGTCAGCATGTCACTTTAATTAAACATTAAAACCAGAAATTGTCAAAACATGACGGAAATTAAATTATTATTAACCAAGGGTATTTTTTCTTCCTAGTAGTTTATTTGTGAGCACACTGAAAAACTCTCATTTCTATAACAGCGATAAAATAACTTGGTATAAAATTACTTTTTATTCGCATTATTTTTTGTGATAAAAAATAATTACAATGATCATTTAAAAATGAAATTCACAAAAATAATGAAACAAAATCGATTTATCATTTCATAACTCCATAAAATTTTGAGATTTCTTCTATATAAGATTTGAGGACATTTTAACAAAAAGGTTTTCATGCTAACAATTTAAATCTTTAGATTCATGTTGAAATGAGCTTAGAAATGTTCCAAAATACAATTATAAACATTCAATATAACTCCAGTTTTCATTTCAATAAATTTATAACCGATTGATTTAGTAATAATTAATTTCCTCTTTGAACCAAAGTTCATAATTTTATTCAACAATAGGAAATATTCACTATTTAAACTATTTCTACTACAAATGCTTTAAATTTAAAACTAAGGAACAGTCACAAAGTTTTATAAGAAAGTAAGAAATTTAATAAGAAGTAAGAAATTTTTCTTCATATTTTAGAGAATCAGGTCTAATTCTACACCAGTGGTACTTTCCTGATTTGTTTAACGGTACAATTAAAAAGAAGAAACGCGACTCAAGCGAATTCTACCAATAAAATAAAAATTATTTCGAAGTTTTTGCTATTTTCAAAGGCCATATCATCCGCTTAAGCCCAGAGCTCCCCGAAGATCTGAGCGCTTCCAGATTTCAAAACTAAGCTAGCACCCACGTGACTCTGAGTCAGTAAAGCAAATAAAATCTCTAAGCACCAGAATCACTGGACCGTTTCGGAGGTATCAAACGAGAAGGAAGAGATTTAGGAGAGTCAAAAGAAAAATACCCTCTCTGCCATATACCCAGAATCCAAAGAGCTATAGTCGTCGACGAATGAAAAGGAAATCACGTCTGTTTAATCTGATTAATTTGAGCCGTTGGTGTTGGTAGCAAGGTGCTAGTGATCTCACCCTGTCAAATTTTTCTAAAGACTCCTCTCAACCTACTTTGTCCTCGATAAGTCCTTCAGGATCAGCCCTCCTAATCTCCGTCACTTTAGGGGAGGGCATTGAACGCGTTCTGAGATTTGGCAAAGCAGGTATAGGAAACGCTCATGGCGTATTACCACTGATACCAGAGTAAACATGGCATGATTCCCTTGGAGTTCTCATCCTCTTTCATTAGAAATCGCACCTCGAAGTTAATGCGTTTTTGGGACAAAACAAATGGAAGGAGGATAGTTTTTTTCGTCTTATTTTTCAAATCCTGGGCTTTGAGATTTTGTCACGCACGAGTATTTTGGTCTTTTAGAGAGATCATAGAAGTTTTTAGTCTGGGGAATTATTTGGTATCGTCGTCTTTTCAGTGCTCGCGTCAAGAGGACAGATTTCACGGTTTCTCTCAATAAAACTCACATTTCCCAGTAGATCAACAGACTTAAGAGATTAATAAAAATGAAATTGAGCTTCGGAAAGCGCATGGAATACATCGTTGTGCTTCACAAATAACTAGGCTTTAACTGAAATAAAAATAAATCAAATGTGGGCTTTATCCTTGTTTATGAGTCCTGATATTTCTTTATTTACCCTTCAAGTGATTTCGACGAGATACCTCTACGAGTTGGTATAGTGGTAACAACTTTTGTCTATCATCCAGTAGGTCCCGGGTTCGAATCCCGGATTGCAAGTGCAACGATATTGGTGTTTGACCCTGTTAGGAATAATGGCGGCTTACCTACTGGGTGCTCCTTCACAAATAGCATCAGGTTTCTCTTGTAGGGCTAAAGTGATCAGTGGTCGGGCATTAGAAAAAAATGTTAATCATATAAATCTTATAAGCTGGATTCGTTAAAGTTCATGTTTTTACATTCCATCATATAATTGCATAAATGTTTAGTTGCTGAATACACCATTGTAAGTGTTACATATAGGTAGCACAACATATAAAATAAACATTAGAATTCATTTTGAGATGAGTTAAGTAAAAGCTTGATTATTTTAACTACCGGATAAAATATCTAAACTGACTTCATTCGCACATTTTCAAGTCCTGAGAATAGGGTGGATGAGAAATCCATTCGAAGTCTAATTTGTGCAATTTTGAGATTGGAACTGTCGATTTGTGGGACTCATTGTCTTGGTGAAAGAGTACTTTTTGTTCGCCAATCTTGGCCGGTTTTGTTTCAGTTCTTTCAAATGGTCCAATAACGTTGCATAATAGGCTCTTGTTAATGTTTTCCCTTCTCCAAGAAGTCGATTAGGATTATTCCTTGGGTATCCCAAAAAACAGCGGCCATCAACTTCCCAGACGACAAAGAAGTATTCGCCTTCTTCGACGCACTTTCATCACTTGTCCACAGTTTTGACTCCTATTTAGACTCAGATGTGTAGTGGTGAATCCATGTTTCGTCCACAGTTACGTATCGACGCAAAAAGTTCTAAATATTGTGGTTAAATATCGCCGAACACTGGATTGAAATGTCCTTTCAAGAAAGTGTTAGGTCGACAGTCAACAATCCCGGCATCCAATTTGTCATTCTTGACGCTGTCTGTCTTGTGCTTTGGGTAGCTAGGCCAAATATGGCCCTTATAACCCAAAACCAACCTCAACAATTCTATTCACCTCTTCTATCAAAGCACGCTAGTTAATGATCTCTATAACGCGCATTAGATAACACTCCATGTGTACAAGGCCTAAGTAGAAACCTTGGTAACGCTGCTTGACAATGCTTTGAAAGCCGCCGTTACTTATTCAACAACACAGCTGAGATGATGACGTCATTCCCTCAGCACTACGACAGCTTTTATTACCGAGGACATTAATTCTCAATACCCAGGCTGATCACAGCAATACCTGAAAAGGAATGGACGCAAATCACGCGATCTATTGTAATGAGAACACATAGGCGTGAACAAACTTGTAACCGTTATTTCCTTTGTAGTATTTCATCGGTTTATTTGAGTTTACACCGGAACAGTTTGTTTTTCCTTGTTTCTTTCAGTGACTACTAAAGAACTGTTGGGCTGAATAAATAATTGGGGGAATTCCATGCACGTAACAATCTCTACTTTCCCGTGCCTAATCTATTCTTTAACCTGGCAGTCGCTTTCTGTTTTGTTAGATGTGATTTGTAAGTTTGTCAACTTCATAATTCCCTTGATTTAGTAATCCTTTTGAATACATACATGTCATCCTTAAACGAAGCAGACATGGGCATTATGGCAAAGGATTGGGAGGTTTTTATTAATATATAATAGATCATGCTGAAAGCGAATTGCGAATAGCGGACGCAGAGATGAGCCGTACGAGCTACATTCAAGTTAGAAGAACGAGACATGCTATGTAAGAAACAGGTAAGCAGATCATTGGAAAGGCGCACGATCAACAAATCTGAAGGCTCCATGCAAGTTAAAGTTAGAAGAGCCGTCCGAGCTTCATGCAAATGAAAGTTCGAAGAGCGAGAATACTATGTGAAACCAGTAAACAGATCATTGGAAAGGCAAACGGTCATCAAATCTAAAGGCACCATGCAAGTTAAAGTTAGAAGAGCGTTCCAAACTACATACAAGTGAAATTTAGAAGAGCCGTCCGAGATACATGCAAGTGAAATTTAATATATATATATATATATATATATATATATAATTCAAAAAGCGCACGCGTGGACCATACTGACTCTTGGCTTCTGTTTGACTATGTTTATACCCGGTATTTATATATATACTAAATTTGGTACACTTATACTTTAATAATTTAGAACCCTGCGGGTAACGTGGGCTACATATTAACCCCGCTCTATTTGTTCTAGGTATGCAGAGGGGGCTAAATACAATTCGAAATCGGCATAGGAATAACGTTGAGTATAAAACGATTGCGGTATGATACTCTGCTTTACCAGTATAGCTCGAAAAACAATTTTTTCCGAAACAAAATAATGGTTCAAAATTACGTGGTGTTGTCCTCGGATCTTTCCCTTTGGGATTGATCCCGGACCGTCACCAATAGCCCATTGTGTTGCTCCAGTGTGACGTTAATTGAAATACCCCCCCCCCCGAAACAAAATAAATTATAATATTTATGTTTGAACTGACTTTTTATTTCTTCCCATTACATATATCATAACAGCGTAATTTTGCTACTGTGTATCTGGAAACACCAGAATTAATGTTTTATTTTATAAATTTGATTTAGAATTCTGTGTTGTGTATTTGAGTTACAACAAAATATTGCGTTCATGCTTGAGCAATTTTAGTTGTTATATGTGTTCTTTTAATGAATAAATCACTATCGTCTTTACCAAAGTTCAAAATTCTTCAGAGGATATCAAAAAGTGGAAACGATGTTAAAAAAATTATTTTCCGTACACTTAAAAAATGCTTTAATTTTCTGGGAAAGTGGAGTGATATATATATATATATATATATATATATATATATATATATATATATATCACTCCACTTTCCCCAGAAAAATTATATCTGAAATATATCTGAAAATTCTGAACTTCGAAAACACTGTCCCGGTTTATTAACATCGATACCACTCTATTCTGCAATACGCATTAGAAACGGTTATAGTAAATATTCGTAGAGGAAAGGAAATACTAGTTTTGTAGCAATTTCTAGACTAGGTACTGTAGCGTTGGCATGGTGATATGAAAACAGAGACATTATGCGCGAGATCAGAAGCAATTAAGGCCGTTGTCTTTCAGTGAGTGATTAGCATAGAAAAGAAAGTCCGAAATGGAAAAATATTTTTTAACCCGAAAGCCTTAGGTGTTTTGTGAAACGTTTTATGGAAGGGAAATTCTTGGCACTTTCGGTAAATGTTTTTCATCACCTGCAAAGTATAATTGAATTGCTGGCGTTTTATTTTTCATTCCACTTCTTTTTCTCTTTAACTTGACTTATAAAAAGTATGCTTTATAATTGTGTAATTATGAGAAATAATTTAAGTTACGAAACATCTGCTAATTGGGTGCTTATGTGGCTCCATATTATAACGGAATATATGCATGGAAATAATACTTCTGTATAAAATTTTGCTTAAAAGATGTGAAACACTTTAAGGCATCTATTTTTTATAACTGTACCTGTTCAACGAATATCAAGGCTATTTTATTTGCAATGTTCAGTTTTTGAATGCCATGATTAAAGTTATTTGTATTGGAAAAACTGAAAAGTCTGAAATCTAACAGCAATGCATGGATGGAACTGTAAAACTACAGGGAGTTAAGAAAATATGTGACCCAATTGTAAAAGATGGTAGAGGGGCCCAAAATAAACATTTTTGTCAAAGAATGTATGTCCAGAAATGCTGCGTTTAGGTGGTAGAGTGCGCTGGTTAGGTCAGTCGATAACATCGTTTCTGTGGCGTAAGGCGTCATTCCCCGGACCAATTTTCAACGACAAGCTCTGAATTCGTGTAGTGATGCATCCAGATCTTTCCCTTCTGGATTGATCCGTCGACAATAGACCGTTGCGTTTCTACGACTTTATGAATCAAAATATGCATCGATAGAAAATATATTACGCTATTTTTCGAAAATGGCACTGTGTTCGTTCATGTCTTGTTAAAACGCAAATAATAATTCGGAAACAACTTTAATCTTCACTAATAAACGCTTTCAACACACATCAATGCTCATAGATTCTGACGCTATACATCAATACACCGAACTGAAATTCAGTGAAGTTTGAAATCTCTCGGTACCCCCACAAATTCAGATGGTCATTAAAATCTCAATATGAATCCGGTAGGAATTCAGTTAACTCACAGAAGAAATCCCTCAGCCATCCTCACCCCGTTACAGATTTTGATTGAAGTCATAACTTATGTTTCTACTGCTGCTTCTAATCACCCATTTCTACTGCGGTAATCACGGAAACCGGCTTAAATCACGCAAAATTACGGGCACCGACATTTATTTTGCTCACCGTCTCACTCCCTAGAGGATTGTCCGGTATGTTTAATGTGGCGGAACGTTATCAAAAACCAGATATGTATTTGCCCGGTCGATGCTGGGATTGCTGGATGCTTATTCGATTTCATTGCATGCCTTCACTCTCATTTCAGAAGTTTACGTTCATCTCGTCTGCTTCGGCTGGATGCTTTTGGTTTGGGGGGTTCTGTAATTCAAGTAGGAACATATATTTTTGCAGGGTTTGCTCGTACTGAAATGTTTTAGTATTAGATCTTTGGATAGATTTGAACAATATGAAATTGTGGTTAAACTACAAGTACAAAGATTATTTTTTCGATTTCCATATCAAGGATTTTGAAATGAGTAATTCTTATTATTTAATTTCTTATTTTTCATTAACATATTCCATGATTTTTTGTTTACTTTTGCTCTTGGCCTCGGGCTTATGTTTTTGGTTTTGGGGTTTCTGTCATTCAAGTAGGAGCTATTTCAAACATACATTTTTGTGTAGCTTGTAGGATTGCTGTAATGATTTGGTAATTGATCTCCGGATAGTGTTTCAAACAATACAAATTGAGGTTATACTACAAGCATGCCTATTATTTTTTATTTCCATAAATCAAGGATTTTGAAATGAATAATGCTCTTTATTAAACCTCATATTTTTTTGTCTAGATATCCCATGATTTTTTTACTTCTTTGAAATTAAAAAAAATAACTCAGATTTTCTTTTACTGGATATTTAAACAGATAATCATTCTTTTACCCAGAACTATGAATCATGATATTTTGTGTAGAAGATTACTTTAAACTAAATCTATCTCATTTATTCATGCAAACAATAATCTCACTTTTGATTTATTTATAAATGTATGCCTAGAAAGTAATATTTTGATAAGCATAATGCATGTGCATAAGTCTTCTAGTCTAAACGTATCCATTTCTATTTTAGATTGTCTAAACTATGACCTTCAAAAAGTGGTTTTGTGGCGAGAGGTGCATCTTACAAAGAATTAATTCGTACTACAGACACGTGCAAACCTGCAGAAATGTCAGAAGATTGAATTAAATGAGAGGACTCTTACAATTGACTAGTATCTATTATGTAAACCCCATTTTTCCCATGTCTGAGTTCTTAGCTTCACTGTAAAGACAGGACTTTAACGATGGCGCCAACTACGGAGCTTGGGGAGATCTCTTTACCACTGGGGAACAAGATATCCGATATAGCAATAATTATTATCAATCTCACAGAAACTGAGGAAGCTCCATGGAACATGTCCGATTGGTCCAACAACTCGTTGGCCGATCGAATGACGTTTAATGAATATTTGAAGGCTATTGTCAAAGGTACGATTCTAGCAGCCATAATTGTGCTTACTATCTTTGGAAATACTTTGGTCCTTTTAGCTGTTGGCCTCACATCCAACCTTCGTAGTACTACCAACATATTTATTGTCAACCTCGCTATCGCTGATCTACTCTTGGGCGTATTGGTTCTCCCCTTCTCAGCTTTCTTGGAAATGAATAGTAAGCAATGGATCTTTGGTAGCATATTCTGTAACGTATGGGCTGCCGTGGACGTACTTTGCTGTACGGCTTCCATCATCAGCCTGTGCGTGATCAGCGTGGATCGATACGTGGGCGTAACTCGCCCTCTTGCCTATTCCAACATAGTCACCCATTCTCGAGCGGTCTTTGCCTGCTTTGCAGTGTGGGTCGTCTCGATCGCAATATCCGTGGGTCCTCTACTCGGATGGAAAGAGCCCCCTCACCCAAATCCTTATGTTTGTGAGGTGACCAAGCAGCTCGGGTACGTGCTCTTTTCGGTCACCTTCTCGTTCTACCTCCCCAGCGCCATCATCTTAGTCGTCTACTTCCGAATCTACAAGGCCGCAGTGAAGCAGACCAGGTTTCTCGAAACCGGAGTCAAAGTAATAAAGTCGGCTGGCCACGAAACCACTAAAGAATTGACCTTGAGAGTCCACGCTGGAGCACACCATGTCCTCAGCCCTGCCGCCCGCAATGGAGCCTACGGAGAGAAGACGAGCATCAAAGTGACCATGGCCAATCTGCAAGGACGCCTGGCCAAGTTCAAGAGACAAAAGAAAGCTGCCAAGACCTTGGGCATTGTGGTCGGCGTTTTCATTCTTTGCTGGTTTCCCTTTTTCTTCATTCTACCTCTTGGTAAGTTGCTCTCAAAGAACTTGTAAGTATACGAAGGAACTCACGTTACCGTCCTAGTAGTTCATGTCAAATGATGGGACATTTATAAATTGCTTCTCATTTAAAATATAAAAAGGACTTGAATACATTTGTAGATTTTTCCAATACCTAATCAATTGAACACAATTCATCATGGCACTACCAGGGCGGAATCTGAATCACTTGGTGTTACCCTGGTGTGCCATGTGGGGTTACACCTCACATACACACCATACATTATAAGCACAATACTTTTATAGAGAGGCCACACACAAAATGGGAAAAAGACAGAAAGCTGGTGGAAAAAACACACAAAATGACAATAAAAAAGTAAAAGTCTGAGCGTCTCACAACATTAATCATCCAACAGTTAATATGTATTTTAAAATAACTATAGTTATAACCTTTCTGTTATCATTAATGTCATGTTACTCTACTTGCCATTGCTTTTATTCACAAATTTTTAATGTACATCAAAAATTCGTTTAAATAAAAGCGTCGCTGAGTCGAATTAAATTTTTCACTACATTATTCATGACTAAGCGTCTTCAAGCATTGGATAGATTTTAAACACAAATGTTTATACACACGTGTTTGATATTTAATTGCGTGATTTTCCTTTATCCGTCATTGCTAGTTACAGTAAAAGTTGTTTTACTCTTCACAATATAAAAAAATTCTATATATATATATATCAGCTGTATTAAAATAAACTTTAAAATGTGATCTAATCGATGTTAATCATGAATTTAACTTAAAGGAACATGTTTAGGTTTTATAACTTGAAAATATCGTTTTCGGAAAATAGACAAGAAGGATTTGCAGTTTCTCAAAATTCTGTAATTTATATTCTATACATTCTACATTCTCTAACTTAATTACAAGAATCATACTGACTATGTTGCTTTCACAGTATATGTTTGTGACTTCATACATTTCCCTCTCGCATGTGAAGCGTATTTATGCACATCTAAGCAATGTGTATTTATCTGTTGTATATATTACTTGTACATGCATTAATACAGATTTACGCGTACTCTTTACTTTAGGCGCGTATTATTATAGCCGCGTTTTTCTATCAAAAATTGTAATTTATTCTTAAGATTCTTCAGTAAAAGTAGAGGAACTAATTTTACATTAGATGTTCAGAATTTTCCACTGGTCATTTAGAAACTGCTGGTTGAAATAACTTCTGAAAGTTTGGTATTTAGGTCAAATTTCTTAACTTAGATTCCACATCTGGCGTCAAATTGGGTGCTGTCATTGAAAATTATGAAGCAGTACTTCAAATTATAGAAGAGGTTTCCCTATGAATAATACCTATGAATTTTCTTTATGATCTATGCTCAAAGAAGAGGTGGTTCGATTTTTTGCCACAGCTGTATATTCTTTGTTGCTTTCGGTTTCTATTTGATAATTTCAGTTTTGAGTGGATTCGTCTTCACTTATTCCAAAGCTAAAAATTATCGACTAGAGCTAGATTTAATAATTTCATACATTAACTTTTCATTTCTCGCACAGGAAACATACAATTTATCTTTTAAATTATCATTCTATTTAAAATTTTTTTTGAATTACAGCAATAGAGTAGTGCATTTTTCTCATTTTCAGAGTAGTCTCATTTTTCCTAGAAACACTTGCATAATACGGGTAACACAAATTATTTTGCATTGATAGAATGTGAATTTATTAAATATTTCGTTAAACTACAATTAGTTTACTTGGAAACAGCTTTTTTCGAATTTTTATTTCAAGAGAATGAATTTTACATTGAGGTTTTGAAACTATTTACGCTCTGTAACACAGACGTCAAAACAAGAATATTCATAAGATATATTTCAATATTAGAAAAATCAATCTCCTCTTTTATGAACTGAAAATTGTATAAAAATTGTCTTATATATTGATTTAGTACATTTCTTGTATATGTAGATTATTGTAATTTTGATATTGGATTACATGCACTTCATTTTTATGTAATGTTTATCACCAAATTTAAGGCATTTTTGTTGGCATAAATGGCATTTAATCCTTGTTTTTCTGCCAGAAAGATCTCTTACAAACAGTAAGTAAATATTTTCTATTAACGCAACGCCAAAGTCCCTCCAGCAATTGAAATACATGTGAAAGAGGTAAGAGATTGTGATTTATTATGTCTGGTTCAAAATTCATCTGCAAGACTTAGCATATAATAAGTAAAGGTAAGTAACAGAAGCGGCGTGGTTCAACAGCTAATATAGATGGTTACCCTATCACTGACTCCAGTATTCAATTGAGAAGAATCCAGAAGTGCACTTTGAGTCTATCAATTTTCTTCACCACAAGTACAACTATGTAACCTGATTACTTACATCTTTAAGTAATCTTTGTATCCTGAAAGTAATGCGTAGTATATAACAGCTTTCTTCATTAAAATCATTCGATATTAAAGTAAATTTTAGTTTGTTTGTAGCAGTTGAAATTGCATATTATTTACTAGCATTATTAGAAATATAGGTAAATTTCTATTTACATGTGTGTTAATATATGAATTGTATGTTAAAGCCAGAATCAGACTGTTTTCATAGAAATTTATTTAGATACTGGAAGTGAAAAGTAGTAAAATTACTAAAACTAATACTAATTAAAAAAAGATATATATATATATATATATTATATACTAATTAAAATATATATATATTATTGTACGCGTAATGCAATGAGTAAGAGTAGTATAACTGAAATTGTTCAATAACTTTGAAAAAGATATTTGGCCTATTTAAAAAGAGTTTATTTCAAATTCTCTGTGCATGATTTTTCATTCTACAACCGTATTAACAAACATGCTCGATGAGTATGCATCATGTAGTGTACAGAACTACAAAATATCACCTTTTATAAAAGAAAACAAAGCAGTTTACAGTTACAAGGTGAAACTAACTGAAATTTATCCCCTAGATGTTTATAGATAATCTGTTCACGATTGACATTCCCCTTGGTTTGGTTAAAAAAATTGGTGATAAATTTATTTTCAAACACTCCCCAACCCAAATAGTTCAAATATGTGCCTAAGTTAACTGTATATAAGTTAGTAGTTATCATCCTCTGTGAGACTCGGCCAAATAAATGATCTGCAAGACTAGGGACCGGTCACAAAAAGTTTACTCTTAAATGCCTTTCCAATGTATTCAAAGTTCTTATTAAACTAACATAAGTATTAATTAATTATAGCATGATCATAAAGAGTATTAGTATACTTACGTATACGGTGCGCATGTTGATAAATATAAAATTACATTTACACCAAAATTAAACCTTTGTATCCTTATTCTTATTTAAATTTAAATCTTCTGACTTATTACTTTTAAAAAATCACGTCACTCGGGTTTCCAAACACACAGAACCTACGGAAAAAGTATTCAATTACCGGATCTGAGAACAGGATAGAGACTTCCTTGATATTCAATTAAGTGGAAAGTTTATCTATACCTCCTTACTGATTTGTCAGTAACATTTGTTACAGATATTATTTAGGCGTTTTGGGTCTGAAATTTTCGATACATCACGAATATTATTCTCTTCAGAATTTTTCCACAATAAAATATTTATTCTTAAAGTGCTTAGAAAACTAAAATTATAAAATTCCAGAATTCCTCACGGTATAATTGATTCCAGAGCCCAGTATGGACCGATACCCGACGATTGAGAAACACTTATAAATATTGTTATAAATTCCTGTTCACATGATCTTAAAATTACGGAGTTAATGATTAAATGCTACATTATGGTGAATATTAGACGGTTATAATAGGATAGTGCAATTATATATCGCAACTAGCTCTTAGTGACCGGGAATAGCAAAATCAGTATTTAACTCCTTGTCATTCAATCATTTATAAAGGCATTTACAAAAACATTTAAAAGAAAATTTGTAAAACTTGACAAGACTCAGCTTGAGTGTCGCTTGTTTATTAATAATAGACATTTGTTTTTTGGATAACCTGCTCCAATATGCCTCAGTTGTACCAGTCCATGTTCCACTTTGACATATTTTGAAGGAATGCTCAGATTTTAATGTTCATAGACGATCGATTTGGTGTTACTCGTTCAACATTGAAAGACTTTGCTGAGATACATATCATCTAAATATATTTTTATTTTTCAGACATTGGTTTCATATAAACTTGACTTATATTTAAACTTTGACTTGAATCCCCTGAGAATCGCAACCTACTAAATTTCATATTTTACAGCTTTGTTACGCGAAAATGGGATTTAGGGGATTTAATGGGATTTAGTTTATTTTGAATGTACCCAGCTGTTTGGGGTAGTTTGGACATAAAACGCATTGCCCTTGTCATTAAAATTCATTCGTAAAATGTTTCATTTTGCGAAGAAATCAACGATATTAAATATAATTCATATTATCTTCGTTCTAGGTATTCTGTTCAACCCTCTTGGATGTTATCTCGGTGAGGTATCTCATCAAAAACTCAATCATTTACAAATCTAACCAAGATTTTGATGGACACGATACCTCGTCATTAGAAGACAAATAACCAAATCTTGATCTCATCATTATAAAAAAATCGGGCAGTATCTTGATAACGAGATATCGCGTCATTGAATTGGTCAGATCTTGATGGACGAGATATTTCGTCATTAGAAGACAACTAACCAGATCTTGATCTCTCGGCATCGCGAAAAGTTCGGGCAACACCTGGATGACGAGATATCTGGTCATTAGTAAAATTAGTCAGATCTTGATGGACGAGACATCTAGTCATTAGGAAAATTGGTCAGATCTTGGTTGAAGAGATATCTCGTCGAAACCACTTGGAGGGTTAAGCTCAGAAGATCATACATTAGTTAAATCGAAAGTATAAATGGCTAAAAGTACAGATTTTGTAGGGGATGAAAAATAACTTCAACATCAATGCTAGGATCCTCGTCTGCTCAGCGAATAAATTTGTTTCAAAAACTAACATTTCCGCCCTTCACAGTCGCAAAGTGCCAGTTTCAGTCAGTCAGGACGAGATAACTCGTCATTAAAAGACAATTAACCAAATCTTGATCTCGGCATCACGAAAAATTCGGGCAATATCTTGATGACGAGATATCTCGTCATTAGTAAAATCAGGCAATATCTTTATGACGAGATATCCCGTCATTAGTAATATTGGTCAGATCATGAGTGGACGAGATAGTTCGTCGAAACCCCTTGGAGTGTTAAAGCTCAGCAGTTCATATATAAAAAAATCGAAGTGTAAATGCTAAAACTATAGACTAAATCTCTTCGATCTCCGTCTACTCAGTGAGTTATTTTGTTTCAAAAACTAACACAAAAACCGCCCTTCAGTCGCAAAGTGTCAGTTTATAAAGCGAATAACCATTTTAGATTTCCGAAATGTTCGAGTATTTGGTGAGATATTTTGCTCTCTACTTCTATTTCCGAGACTCAATCTATTTATCGAAGTAGAGAAATATTTTCACCAAGCAGAGGAAATTCTAGTATTCCTAATATTCTCTCAGTATATTGGATCAACTTGTAGTTTTCAGCAAAATTCCCTCTGGGGAACTTCCGACTCTAGATTTTCTTTCTGTATTTACCTCCGGTCCTGCGAACTGTTGACTAACGTGCATTCCAGCAAATACTAAAAGCATTTTTTTCCTCTCAAATTGAACGATGGAATTCTTTGATCGTTTCTCGAGCGTGATGGGATACTTCTTTTTGTTACAGCAAATCTAGTCTAGTGGTAATTCACCAACAGAATTACCACTGAACTAGATACTTACTTTATTTTAAAATTGCGAGTAACTTCATTCTTAAAATCATTTTATTTGAATCGTTCCTAGTGCGTGATGGGGCACTTGTTTTTCGTTACAGAAACTTCCAAATCTAGTTCAGTGGTAATTTACCAACAGATTTATAACAATAGACTTTGTTGCTTTATTTTTATGTTGCCAGTCAATTTATCCTTAAAATTATTTGATTTGAATGGCGCGATGGAGCACTTATTTTTCGTTACAGTAACTTCCAAAGTTAGTTCAGTGGTATTTACCAACAAAATTATAACAATAAACTTTTTTACTTTATTTTAAAGTTGCCAGTAAATTCATCACTTAGAATATTTTGTTTGAGTTATTCCTATAGCGTAATGGAGCACTTGTTTTGTGTTACAAAAACTTCACATTTTTGTTCAGTGGTAATTTCCCAACAGAATTATAATGATAGACGTTTCTACACATTTATTATTTGAAATTGCGGTAAATTCTAGTAAAATTATTTCATTTGAGTCTTATCTAGAGTGTGATGGGGCACTTAATTTTTGTTAGAGCAACTTCAAATTTTAGCTCACTGGTAATTTCTTGGCATAATTATAATGGTAGACGCTTTTACCTTTTATGTTTTAAAATTGCTAGTAAATTCATCCTTAAAATTATTTAATTTGAATAGTTCCTAGAGCATGGTGGTTATAAATTACAGCTTCTTCTCATTTTAGTATTCAAAGTAGCATTGTCCACTTTCATGTCCCTTAGGGAGTGTTGATAGCTCTAATACAGAATCCATTTGATACTACATGTTAGAATTTAAATTTTAAAGAGGAAACAGTTTTCACTTATAAAAGGAACATATAAACAGCTAATTTTTGGCTTGGTCTTCATCAGTCAGCTATTGAAAAATGTTAAATTTAGATATGTATATCACCATTTGAAGATATATATACTAAAATTATATAAAACTATTCTCCATTTTATGTAGTATTACTTCGAAGATAACTCATATTTTTCAAACTTCGCTAATGAATTATATATTTTACGCACACACATGGTAATTAATGTCCATGGTATTTTAAATTCGATTAAATATTAATTTAATATGTTTTGTTATTATCATTAGTGCTAATGAAGTTATGGGCCAATTCAGCTTCACAAATTAACAAAAAGACACCACAACTATACAATGAAATCATAACTTATTCTACGCAGGTATAAAATACTAACACATTTCTGGTGTGCATCCTTCTAATTTAAAAATAATCTGATATGACACTTTTAGGCTTATTAATTGTGTACCAATAAACATCTCTACAAGAAGTACGATAAACGAACTACCGAAATGTAATGTAAAAGAATATATAAAGCAAATAGTTTTAGTGACAAATGGCACGAATTTATCTCTTGGGTTGGGTTTTATGGCGCAAGGGCCTCATTTGGCCAAACAACGTCAAGTAAGTAGACATACACACACAAGGAAAAGTTTACTGACACAGAAATGAGAAATACACCTAAGGAGGAATCAAACCTGCTCCTCCTAAAACTCGCCGCTTTTTAAGCATAGTGGCCGATCTCAGAGCCACAAAGATAGATCCTTTTAACTCCTGGAATAATTATTTGAACATTTGGCGCTAATACTTTCGTATAAATTTTGTATCTACCCAATTATTTGTACAGTAAGCTAACATTTACACTAAGCTAATATTTGAAGAGTGGTGTAACTTGCAAGGGTATATAAAAATACAAACTTAATTAAAAACTATTACTCCAATATCAAATATTGTATACTTGATCCAATATTCCTTTATGTGCTTGAATACTTTATCATCAAGCATTAACATTCAAATGTAATAGTTCAGAAGCAGATTCGCAATATTTCCCACTTCCTACAAATATCTTTTGGACAGGAGCAGACGTAGGATTAAGACTTATCGAATAATCTGGTGCGATAAAAGACATCGAACATGTAGAAAGATTTCTTTTATTCGGAACGGGTCTTGTTTAAGAGGGATATTCCAAGCAAATCTTCGTGTTATATCTTCCGCTAGAAATAGCGCCGATAGGGAATTCGTCTCTATGTCCGACACATTCGCACTGGTATGGGATTGAAACGGAAATAAGAAAGCCTTAGATAGCGATAGGACTGATTATTCCCGATTTCCCCCTTTGTTCTAGGAAATGGGCTATTTCTTGTCTACTGGTTTTCTCTTGGGATGTCTGGGAGTGGAATTCCTAAATTTTCAGTGAGACAGTTCCTTCTTGTGCATACGTCATACAATATGTCGCCTGTTCAAAACGAACTTTAACCCTCTGAGGTGTTCATGTACATAATACCATCTTGCAACCTGCAGTCTTCCGGCATGACTTCTAACCAATTTGGACCTTCTTGAACAATATAATACTCCAAAGGATTCTAGACAAAGGAAACGAGCAATACAATTTTTCTAAAGGATTTTAGAAAAAGGAAACGAGCAATACAATTTTTCCAAATGATTCTATTATAAGGAAAGGAGCAAATACTTTCCCAAAGGATTCTATTCTAAGGAAACTAGCAATAGAATATTTTCAGATAATTTGATTCTAAGGAAGAGCAATAGAATCGGAGGGCAATAGAATCGTTCCAAATGATTCTATTCCAAAGAAAGGGCCAATAGAAACTTTTCTATGGCAGCATAAATACGGTTGAAAGAATCCATGGATTCTTTCAGCCTTATTTATGCTGTTGTTTAGTCATTAAGTGTGTTATGGGGTAAAAGCATTTATACACTACTCTTAAATCTCACGACGCTATAAGCCAAAATGGTTAATCATCAGTTAAATAAATATTAGTATTTTTAAATCTTTGAAAAATAATCCTATAGAAAGGTGAGGGTATTTATTATTAATAAGTGTGTTAATGAGATTATTATATTGAAAAGGGAAAGTTAGATTTGGAGTTACAGATTTTATTGAAACGTACCAGTTGAGTAGCAATTGTATTATAATATATTCTTTTAGAGATATTTGAATCGCAATACAATAATTTAAAAACCGGAAATTCAAAATCATCTCTCTTATCATAAATACTAATATAAGTTTTATTATTTAAGGTGGATATATTCAAGTCTAGAAAGACGGCTTTATTATTATCTGAATTAGTTTTTAATAAATATAATTCATCTGGGTATATTGATTTCCATAGGTTAGCAAAATTACTATTAAAAACAATCAAATCATTAATATATCTAAATGCAGAATTGATTCGTAGGCAAAAAATTTTTCATGATAATGTAGAAATAAATTTGCAAGAATGGATGAAAAATTGGAACACTGGGGTACATCCTTAACTTAAATAAATAAATGCTCGCCATTAAAAATAAAATTATTAAAGATACAAAATTTAGGCAAAAATTTCCAATCCTCAAAATCAATAGTAATTAGATTTTTTAAATTCCCCATGATAATAGTAATTTAGAACAGTAAAAAATCTATTTTTAAGCACTCCCAAGAATTATCACGTCTCAATCATGAGCAATTGCGGGATATTATTCACAAATGTCGTAATTTACTTAACAACATTGATCGCGGAGTATTAATTCCTCTTCGGATCTAATCGAAACCGAAACTGTTTCTTATTTATGTTAACCCTACTAGTGGTTATCTCGATTAGTTATCTCGTCATTAGCAAAACTTACCAGATCTCGATGTGCGAGGCATCTCGTCATTCGAAAAAAGAAACCCGGATCCTGATCGCGTCAACATAAAAAAAATCGGCAATATCCCGATGACGAGATATCTCGTCGAAACCGCTTGAAGGGTTAAGAAACCTAGAGAATGCATGGAATGATTTTCTGTTGCATTACCTACTATTTGCAACAATGATAAAGACGGCGCTCTTTCTGCTAATACCCTATCTTACATGTCTCGCCAGGTCCTTTTGTATCGATTCTTATTTTTTCTTTGGGCACTTCAACCGAGAGTTATTTTGCTAGACTTTGGTCACGTGCTCGTGTTGCCCAAGAAAAGAGATTGTTTAATACTTTAGAGCAGTATCTCCCAAACTTTTCATCTTGCGCACCGATATTTTTGTAATGTTCTTTCGAAACCCGCCTTAACGTTGTGTCAGCGTTTAACCCGTAACATTAACCTTTGCTTTATTATGTGCGTGTATCTCCGCAAGTTTCGCCGAACATTTAATATTGATGATAATTGCATGTTAGTGAAAACGAAATTTTTAAACTTTGTAGGGAAATTCTGATTCAGTCCACAATTTTTCTACACGGACTATGAATAATGTAATCCATAGTTCAGACTTGCATAGCAAAAGTCTCACTTTTATAATTTGCAATGAAACAATTCCTTTTTAAGGAAGCTTTTTCTAAAAACCACGTATTACTGTACATCAATTATATAAAGCAATGGTCTCCTAAGTGAGGTCAGTGAAAGGTTTCAGGGGTCCACGGAAAGCATTCGATATTTTACTAACCAAATTAGAGAACTCAAGAAAAAATTAAATATTCTATTATTTTCTCCTATTCTTTTTTGTTCTGAAAAACGTTCTTATGTACTAAAAATTATTAACCTTCTGAGGGGTTTACACGTAAATATCCGTTCTACAACCTGCTGCCTTCCCTGTATGACTTTTAATCCATTTTTATCTTTTTGACCTGTTGAATCTTTCCAGGGATTCTATTCGAAGGAAATGAGCAATATATTATTTCTAAAGGATCCTTTATATAGCGACATTTCTTAGTATCTTTTTAATGGATTCTTTATTTAGAGAAATTTCTTAAAATTTTCTAAAGGATTCTTTACTTAGAGCTATTTCTTAGAATCTTTCTAAAGGATTCTAGTCTAAGGAAATGAATAATGGAATATTTCCAAAGCATTCTGTTCAACTGAATGGGTCAATAGAACTTTTCCAAAGGACTCCATTCAAACAAAAGGCCAATATCTATCCTATCTTCCAAAAGATTCTGTTGCAAGAAAAAGTTTTGACCATCTTGAGCAATAGGATTCTTTCAACCAATAGATGTGGTTATTTAGTCATTTTTGTGTTGTGGGGAAGAAGCAATACTCTACTACTCTGAAACCGCTTGAAGCTCAGAGGTGAAAATAAAGACCAATATGATCCCCTTTGCAAGTCTCCATATTCCCTATTTAATTTTATAATCTCAAGGAGTCTGCGAAATTTTTTAATTTTCAAAGGAGTCCGTGGATTGAAACTTTTGGGAACTGCTGATAGAAATCAGCGCAAATCCTATCTATGAAAGTATAATGCAAGTTTCGAAGAGCATATCAAAAGAGAGTAAATTAGATAACGTAACAAATCATATACATAGGTAGTATAATTTCAGAAAACTTCAAGTAAATTACATAGACATCAACGACCAGATGTAAGGGGTTCGTAATATATTACAGTATTTATAGGAGCCAGCGAAGTAAAAGAATAAAAGTTGGGGAACGCTGCGTTCCGATATGTAATCAGATGTCTTAGCATTGTGCTTTCTCTCTACATTCCTTCTCTTCAGAAGGAAAAGCAACATTTACAGAACAGGGTTATCTCTCTTGGGAGATCAATAATCTAAATCAGTTTTGGATCCTCTTATTAAACTTCCTGATTTCGACTGCTTTGCAGAATTAATTTTTTTAAACTAACGTACGTTTTTAAAAACTGCCCCTAATTCTTGATTTGGTTTTTCTTCAAATATTATTGCACTTACAATTTCACGATATACTTTTTTCTGGAAATAAGTTTGACAAAATGCACTGGTGTAAGACTTAAAGAAAACGTAATTTTTAAAGGTTACAATTTCAAAATTAGACGAAACAGCCTGTCGCAATTTGTATAATCGAGGATATTCAGTACGAGGCTGGAGCATATTCAATTTTGGAATCGTGATGTCAGTCTCCAACATAGGAATGGGTTCTCCTAACGCACGAACTCAACCCCAACCTCATTCTCTGTATGCAAACTCAGTGCACATCCTGCATCAGTATCCGTGGTAGTCTTATAGCCTACAAAGGACCATCTCCTACAAAGGACCCCCTTTGTTAAGATTTCAGTTACCCTTCTGTCTCATAGCCGCCAGTAGTGTCACCACTTCAGTTTAGACTTCTGTTTACTGTTTTTCTTCTCTGTAATTTCCAATGATGAAATCTTAGTTTTGATGCGAAATTTCAAATCTTTACGAACATTTCACCTTGTAATGGAAGATACAGGAGTCACTCCGTCAAATTACAGAAGTTTAATAAGACAATTTAAAACGCAAAAATATACAAACGCAATCACGGACAATAACAAAACACGTCTCGGGGGAAGTTTACGGTTCGTTGTTTCAAGTCTCGTAGCTGACGATGAAACTGATGTTTTTTTAATTTGGAAGTTCCACAGATAACGGAAGCTTATTGCTCATCAGCCGACCCCTCACCTGCTAAAGATTAAAGTTTTCGCCGCTGATTTAGTGGTTCATTCGTGACAACCTTGGATACCAAGTTTTAAGTAATTTGGTCCCACCGTTTCTGGATTAGCAATATGAAAATTTGGAAAGCTTGAAGTCGAATTTGTTCCCAGCCTTTTATTCATGTCTTACGAAATTATAGATCACAAAGGCTCAGTGGGTTTGCCCATTGCGCTAGCAGCCTTCCAGCTGTAGGTGGCGTAGTTTTGATTCTTATGGGTGTATTTCTCTATTCTGTGTTAGGAAATTGTTCAAGTTCATTTACTTGAGAAAGAAAACATTGCTTCTCACAGCTTGGCCAAATCTGGCCCCCTTTCGTCATAAAAACAATCTTATCAAACAATCAACCGAAATAATGTTATTATTACGCTATTTTAAATTATATTGCTATTCAAGAACTTTAATGAAGTATGCTTAATACTTATTTTTGGAAGTAATTGTCATTATTTTTTTATTATACATGCAATCCATTTTAAATATATGAATTGGAACGCGGATTTATTTTGATGGAAATCGATCCAGAGAGACATTTAACCCTCAAAATGGTTTCGACGAGATATCTCGTCCGTCAAGATCTCACCAATTTTGCTAATAACGAGATATCTCATCATCAAGATATATATTATATTGCTGATTTTTTGATGATGACGAGATCAAGATCTGGTCAGTTTTCTTCTAATGACGAGATATCTCGTCCATAAAGATCATATCACTTTTGCTAATAACAAGGTACCTCGTCGAAACAACCATCAGGAGGGTTAAGAATATGAATTTGTTTGTAAGCAATGCACGGTTAAAGGATATTTTTCCGTACCTATACATTTAAAAGAAGCATTCTTTAATTCATACTGAGTTAATTTTGTTTTTTGGTATTAAAGTGTAAGATTTCAAGTTCCAACTTCGCTGTTCCATATTTTATCCAATCCATTCATCTAAGAAATGAAAACTCCCTGTTACTTTGTTTCTAGCATTCCCTTACTGCTTAAGTCTAAGAAAGCTTTCCTTAAGAAAAACAAATCGCACTTGCTGCACATTAGCGTATGATGTTCCAATGCTGACTTTGCTTCGTTTCCTTCTTCCGAATTGAGCGATAAATTTTTCTCAATAGCACAGCCAAAAGCAGCTGACCAACATTTTTCTTGTATGCTCTATTAACAGCTGACAAGAGAATGGAAACGAAAACATTGTCGTAATAAATTAACCTATTTCAGTGGGACTCTTGGGCTCTTATATCTCAGATTGTCCTTTTCAATCGGTTCTCCTGACCTTATTTCGAATTCTTATGAATGCTCTAGTGAAGACCTGAATTTATTTGTTGTCTTCTTTGGAGTTTATATAAGTAAGTTATCCCGTAAAACGGGAACATTTCCAAATGAGAAACAGCATGAATTACTTGAAGAAAACAATTCGCCTTGTAGATTTGTTTGGATAATTGTATTGAATTTAAGACATGTTGAGAATAGCATAAATCTAGTTTATTTCAAAATATAAAGTAAATTTCGGTTCGTTATTTTAACCTTCTTGGTGGAGATATCCATATATGGCCATTAGAAAAAGGACCAGATATTGATATTTTCATCATAAAAAATCGGTAATAAATTGATGGACGAAATATCTCGTCAAGAACAAATTTAGTCAGATCTTGATGGACGAGATATCTCGTAATTAACAAAATAGGTCAGATCTTTATGGACGATATACCTCGTCGAAACCACTAAGAGGGAAAAAACTAATACCAGTACTCTGCCTCAATGCTCCTTGAAATGTAATCGATTTGAAATCGCCTTCGTTTGCACATAACAATACTTTTCTGATCAAATGTGAAATGAAAACATTTAAAATGTTTTAAAGAGGATGTCGCTGATTCGCGCCATAACATATTCCAGATACCAAACATCAACACTCAATTTGAGGTCAAACACTAAACACTTCGATAAATGACTAATGAAGATGAAAAGAAGCTGATAAATATGGTCTATACCTATTTCGGGAAGCGAAAAGTCCATCATTATCAGAACCAAAGTAAACAATATCTTGTTTACTTTGTTTATCTCTTTCACATATTCAATTCCCAGTTCCTTTTTCTAATTAGAAAATTTTAAATTCTATTGATTTTTAAAAATATATCTTGATATAAAAGGTTCCTTTAACCATTTCAGTGGTCGTTCCATCTTTTTGAAATGTTAAGGCAAGCTAGATAAATATTCTGAGTATATACAAAAGTCTCTCATTTGATATTCTGTGCCTAGGGGTGCTTTAGATGGGCGGCGAGGTATAAAAGGTTAATATACTAAAACCTTAAAAAAAAGATAATGAAAAAAAGTGGTCTGTACCTATTTCGGGGAGCGAAACGTCCACCATTATCAGAACCAAATAAACAATCTTTTGTTTATTTTGGTTTATCTCACATATTAAATGCACATTTCCTTTTTTCTAATTAAGCAATTCTAAAATACCTACTGATTTTTAAAAACAACTTTTGATAAAAAGTTCCTTTACCCCTTTCAGAGTGTGCCCCACCTTTTTAAAATGTTAAGGATAGTTAGATAAATTTTCTGTGTGTATCAAGACTGCGAGGTGTATACAAGTCTCTCTTTTGATATTGAGTGCTTTAGTGGTGGGTGGCGAGAATGAAAGGTTAAAAAACTAAAACATTAAATAACGCATTTTCGTTACGTGCAAAATGCATTCATATAACGTAATACCCATAGTTTTATTTTCTAAAAATTTTGTATTTGCATAGTGCCGTTAAATGGTTAAAAATATTGTTTCCCCTAATTACCCAAATTAGGAGATAAAAAAAATCGCCCAATGACAAAAGCTAAATCTCTCTTCTGCTCAAAATACATTCATATAACGTGATGGGTCTCTACCCATAAAGCTTTTTCTATTAAAAAAATATTTTTTAGCATATCGCCCTTCAAAGGTTTAGAAATGTCGTTTCACTTCATAACTCGAATTAAAAGATGTGAAATAATCATCCGATGACGGAAACTAAATTTTCGTTCGATCCCAAATAAATTCATGAGGTGGTAGATCTGTCCCTTTCCCCATGGTTCTTTCAAAAAACATTTTAGCATAGATTCCTTCAAAGGTTTTCAAATGTCGCTTCGCCTAATAACTCGAATTAAAAAGATGAAATAATCACTCGATGATGAAAACTAAATTTTCGTTAGATGCAAAATGCATTCATATAAGGTTGTAGGTCTGCCCACCCAAATAAAGCTGTTTTTATAAAAATCATTTTATCATAGCGCCCCTCACAAGTTTAGAAATGTTGTTTCATCACAACTCGAATTTAAAGATGAAATAATAGCCCGACGACAAAAACTAATTCTTCGTTAGATACAAAATACATAAATTTAAGATAGGTCTCCAACTATAACATTTTTTCAAAAATGTTCCTTAAAAAATTTCTTAACAAATTATCAGTGCCCTTTAGAGCGTTAAAATGTCTAAATCAGTGGTCCACCGATGCAACGGAAGTGACTTTTTTCCTTCTTCCAGGAACTCTCTGCCAACAATGCTACATCCCCGAAGTGGTTTTCGACATCTCCTTCTGGACCGGCTACTTCAACAGCTGCTTGAACCCCATCATCTACGCGTGCTCGAGCCGCGACTTCAAGCGGGCCTTCCGCTCCGTTCTCCGCTGTGCGGGCATCGGATCCGACCGCGATCTGCAGTCCTTCCGGGCCCGCACCATTAACTTCACCCTTCGCAGCACCCGCCGCTCGGCCGACAAGAAGGATTCCGGCGCTTCCGGGCTAGACCCGGAAAAGATCGCCTTCGACGTGACCAAGATCCCGCCCCTCATTCAGCCCCAGTACTCCCTGGACAGCGAGTCCCCCGGAAGCATCAACGATAACAACGGCGACGACGAGCTCCCACCTTCCTACCAGAGTATCGCCGCTCCCACAATCGTCGAAGCCATTAGGAGAGTCAATTCTGTGATTCGCACCGGATCCGGTACCGACACCGACTGCACCGTCATCGGTACTTCGGAGTGACATTTCGGCATCGCAGGTTGGGATGAAAAAATTGCCTCTGATTCTCAGATGCTGTCTTTTGAAGATCACCATTATGCGATGATGCTGTAGTAGTGAATCATTCGCTGGTGAAAAGCGGTTTCTTGGCCTATCAATTCTTTGATCTAGACCGGGAATTGAAGCGTTGGCTTCGCCACGAAGGGCACTACGGTTAGAGCAGTGTTTCTCTAATGTACCACCTACTGTTGCGGTTGATTTTGAAGATTGTTTTCAATTGTTTTGAGCTGCTCATCATGTTTTTCGTTTGTCACGTACATTTGGAAATAGGTGCTTGCCCTTTGGTTCTGCTTGTTCGAAGCACACAGTTTTGCAACTTGTTTTGCGGTCGACGAGGTTGACAGCATTTACAACCTCAACTTCAATTCGACAGGTTTTTTTATGCTCAAAACTTGTGCTTTTCATTTCGTCTTCCTGTCGGTAGTAAACTTTTCGACAATTTCTGTGACATTCGCTGCCTTTCCTCTCTGTTGTTGATTTTTGTAGGCAACCGGTTCAATCTGTGTTTTAACTGTAGTCGATCAAGGTGTACGATCCAATGTATCTTGTTTTATTCAATTGTTGTTGTGAAATTGAATGTCGTATATATTTTTACTCTAAGCACTTGATTGTCTGATACAAATTCAGACACATATATGATAGCGCTGTCTTATTATTTCTTGGGTTTTAACATATATTGTTGTCGCCCTTCATGTTTCACTGACAACCAAACTTTTGATTCAGTTGAGTGACTACGTTCAGTGTTGTGTTTTGTTTTCAGTATGTGAATGCTCAAGTCTCATTTTACATCCATAACTAAGTTTTAATTTTGTGGTTTGAATGTCTGTAACATTAGTGTTTGTTACACAAAGCACTTAGCACAAAATGTAGGTAAAGCTGCTAAGGAATGTTACTGTGGTGTAATCTCAAAACTCACGTGATTTTCATTCTGTTTGTAAGCGTATAGCAGCAGTCGTAATTTATGTGTTAGATGCATGTAAGAGTGTCAACTAAAATTCGTGTTTAGTATTTTAACAAGAGGCGCATGATTGTCCTCTGTATTTTATCTCTGAGTAATACTTGGATATGTAATTACTATCGGATTTTGAGAGGGGAGACTCTTATTCACTCTCGTTTCTCAAAAGTGTGGTGTTCAATGAAAATGATACTTTGTTTCAAAGAAATAATTTCCAGCTGTTTTCAAAGTATACAGACATTTATAAAAACTTGTTTGCGTGTGTATCAGCACCGAACCATATTGTGTATGTTCATTCGGACTGGATTCATCGATCTGTTTGGTTTTCACTTTATCAAAAGTTAAACTCGATTCAAATAGTCCTATTTTATCAAAATCTATAGACTGGTTCCTCAATATAAGAAAACTAATTTCTTACGTTAAGCTACATATAATTATTTTCATCACATTACCGACTCTATATCAAACTATGCAGCAATATCTATGCATTGCGTTTCGAACAAATCCAGGTAAAGGATTTCTTACTGCGATTTTCACCGACTAAGTTATGTAAACAGTAGATCAAATGTGTCAAGCGTCTAAGTATTTTGACAATGTTAAAATGTTTAGTAATGATTGTTGTCAGAATGTTATTTGTTGTTAATTGCATAGATCGAAGTATCGAATGCATACTTCTAATGCACATCTCCTCCAAAGCGCAATAATCATTGTCTTTTCATTTGGATCAACTCCGAAAAGGAGGTGGTCTCAAGCCGAATTTAAACAATATCTTCGTTCATCGGTGAATTCTGTAATGTATTTTTAAACCTTAAAAAATCTCACTTTTCAAATCGCCCCCATAAGCAGTGTTGTGTAACAGTGTCGCGGCCACGATGATGTTTCGAAATATATTTCGTCCTATACATATCTCAAGAGATGTAAGAACACTCTCTTTTCCGTACAGAGGAAACGTAATTCTTAATATATATACAGAAATTTTCTTGTCTCGCTCATAGTGATTAAGACTGCAGTTTTGTCACTTTGTATATGGTCTTTCATTTTTTCGTTTTATATCTACCCTGGTGTTTGTGATAATTAGACAGAAATTTAATGTTTTATATGCATGACTTTGTCAAATGTCCTATCTGTCGATTCTAAAACCCACCCGCTAGGCTATTTTTACTATGTAAGTATTCTAAACACTTTAGCACGAAGTATTATTGACACGTAAAGGATTCTGGTTGTGAACAGTTGGTATGTACGTAATCGACATGAAAATGACGAAAGCAATACATGATGAAGTTTATTACATCTAAAGGCCGGTTCTTGGCTGGTTCATTTTCTACGTCTTAGGAAAAGGTTTCTACGTCTTAGCGTCTCTTAAACTTATCGTTTAACACTGAATATCTCGAAATAAATGTACTTGAGGTCTAGTAAGATTATTCCATTTCATCTAAAGAACAAAAACCGTTGAACTTTCAAATTTAAATTCTATTCAATTTGTTTCATAACAGTGCTGTCAACAGTGCTAACATCAACCGTGCTATGCCGTACCTGAATCTGTTTACGTATTCATTGTAGAAAGTAACATTCCAACAAGTAACATTTCAAGGCTTAAATTCTGGGGTACAACGAACAGCACATTTAACAAAGCATAAAAGTTTAAATAAACTAATTTGACAAACTATATTTATCAGACAAAACTCGGTTAATATAGATTTTGATCATAAAAGAATCGATTTGACAAAAAAGATTGAAACTTGACTAAACTTGAAAAATACATGCCTGAATTTTCTCAACAAAATCCCTTTGATTTTTTGAATTTGTTATATTATATGAAAGTCTAACAACAGCTTTTATTTATATTTAAAACGAAATTTATTTTAGACATACAGAATTCCCGAATTTATTCAGTTAAGCGTGGCCCGATATTTATTTCAATGTGTGAAACACGTTGCTTTACAGAGCGATAAATACCAATACAATTTTTATAGATCTCTGCCTGATATGTAAATTTAGAAAGATTTCTGAAGTTTGGAGAGTATAAAATATATCATGTTCGTTGGAAAATAAATATAGCACACAACAAAAAACCCTTGGCAATTATGATTTGATTAATAATTACTCATACGCTATGAAGAATTGAACGGCTAAATGTCCTCCATTTAAATTCCATAGACTTCTCAAATAATACAAACGAATAGCAGACACCTGAAACTGTAGTAAAATACTTTGGGTTTCAATTCACAGCATCTAACGTTATTTGTAATCTCCCAAATAATGCTTTTGTTTTAAGGGGAGAGTTGACTTTCAAACCAAACTTTTATAGCTATTGTCATATTGTTACAAAATTTGTGCAGACTGTTTCGTAAAAAGTCAATATATAAAGTTAGGTAAAAAATATTTGAGTTATACGGAATTTATAACAAAACGTGGTCAAATAATTTGATAAATTAAGAAAAACTTGATATGTCCCATGCGAATTAATTTTCCCTATATAATCAAAATTTTAATTCACACTATAGTTTCTATACACATAAATCAAATTAACTCCGCATTTGGTAAGGGTATCACTCAATTGCAAAACAAAAAGATAATTGTACTAAAACACCTATAATAGCATAGGTTAAGCAACACTTAAAATCGAATTTCAAAATGTGTAAGCATGATGAATACCTTATTTGCCCTTAAATATATACATTTTGCAAACATCATCCATAAAAAGTTTCAAGGAAATAGATTGAAACTTGATGCGAAGGGACTATTTTGAAATCAGAAGAATGTCAAAAACTCTCAATGAGTGAAAAACGCGTTTTTGTAAGACTTATACTTATCAACTGAATATCTTACGTTGTTGTGTAACTCCAAAAATGATTGCAGTTGAAAATGGTTTTGCTATCCACAGAAATTGATGTCAATTAATTTTTAACTAAAATTTAAAAATCTATTTTAGGGTCGATTTTGGTGATTTTGAAAGTCCACTGTCCCCTTAAATGGTCTTTGAGTTTCACTTAAGGACGTACAGCATTCTCAGAATACTTCTAACCTATGAATTTCTTTCCAATATATATCCCTAAAATATTAAATACATAATAATAATTCAAATACAAATAAGTTACTAATACAAGATATCACCTCACTATTATTTCTTTAATATTATTTTCCCTACTTTTATTAGCATAACACACTATCTAATTTTTACGTAGAATAATAAATTAAAATATTATCCTTTTAATTAATGAGCACCTCTTAATTTTATGTCGATTTTCCATACGATAAGATAAAATAATCACATACAATTTACTCAGTTTAATGACGCGCCTAAATACTCATGACAAAGCGTTACAAATATAGTTTATCAATAATACAATGGTATTAAACCTTTTTTCCGTATCATTTGTCTGTATCATTATTTCTAATCAGTAGTATGCGTTAAAATGAACTTAGAACTGAAGTTGAATATAATTTAAAAAGCAATCAGCTGGTTTTTCCGTAGAAATAAATAACTGATTTTATGAACCTTCAAGCTAATTTCGATAAAAAAGCATTTTATGTTTGTACACATGAGAAACACTCAACGTGAATAAAAGTAATTAACATTTTAACATCAACTATTCTAAGACTAATTCATATTTTTCTAATGAAAGGATAGAGCAAATCATAGGGAGCTTCGTTTTAAAAACCCGTGAATATTTCACAGTTTAATTTCAAGTATTTAATCCCCTACGTTCCTCATCACGTTTTTAGACAGATGATTTGTATTCGCGAGAAATTATATAAAACTACCTAAACACATATCGTCATTAGCAATACACAACACTTCCAAAAGAACTGAACATTTTCAAAATTTCATTTAAAGAAGCTCTGTTCTTGTAAAAATAATCATCAATAAAAAAAATCAAAGCCTTGTTTGCTTGCATAGAATAATTAGTGGCTTCCTATTCCAAAATCTGAAGCAAAACGAAATTCAGAAAGTAAAAAAAAATTGATTTTTAGCTAAGAAATATGACTAGCCTCCTAAGGTTAAAAAACTCATTAAACGATCAATTGGAGAGATTTAATCCAAATTTTGACTACTGAATAAATTATCTAACGGACTTCTTTATTTTCAAACACATTAACAGTGCGCGATAAAATGGTATTTAACTTTTGAAAGTTTTATTGAGATGCTACTTTTCAGAAAATATGTTTTAAATTATTTATTCTCCAACTGGTCAATCAAAAGTAATCTTTCAAAGCCCTGTATTAGTTTCCCCAATTTTACCTAACTTGATTCAAATAACTTATACGACTCTTTTTAAGATTACTTCAAATGTTTAACTGTACTCGTTACAAGTAATTACTTTGACTAAATTTAAATCTACAAGGCACATTGTTATTCACGAAGAAGCTATCTCATGTATTCAAACGGATAGAATAAAGGGAATTGTGTGATTTTTAATAGAAATAAATTGCTTTAATCAAAACACATGAGAAAGTGTATGATTAAAATCAATTGTGGTAATCTAAATAGAAATTAGGTAGAAAATGGGTTATGATAGATTTCTCATGTGGGTGTGATATTAAAACGCATGACTGTTAAAATGTATAAAATCAACTCTTTACCACATTCTTATGCTTCGAAATCTGTATATATCAATGATGTAAGTCTCGACGTGGATTTAGTTTATTTTATGTCAATTCCACGAAACATGGGACGTACAAATGAAAAGAATTAATCGTCATTTAGTGTTTTAAATCTGAGATTTCCTTCAACAATAAGCTATTATTCTCAAATATATACAAAATAATTTTAGCGCAGATTTAAACTTCAAAATTGTTAATAAACATTTAGTTTTCAGAATGAATAAGGTGAGTCACAATAGCATGTAACGCGAGTCACATAAAAACGATATGTACTTAATTAAAAGCATAATATCAGTTCAGCGTCCAAAAAATTTCCCATTAACTTCTCTTAGGACAATAGAAAAATTGTCATTCATAGAAATCTAAAAAATAAATCTCCTTTTTGTTGAAACATGAGTCAGTCTGTAATGTTACCGCTGGGATAACTCAATTCATGTTAAAATTCCAAATAATGGCACTGATGTTTTAAGAACATATCAGTGTACCTGTAAATCAGTTTTTGTTCCATAATCCTAATCCATATTTTTTATTTATATTAACTTCACTGTTCTAAATTCATGTCTGAGTATAAAGTGAGTCACATGGAATTGCCCTCTACAGTTTGCCCCACTTATGACTTAACAATTCGATGCATTTTCTGTTTATTACGGTGTTGCCTTTTTAGTAATATAACCGTAAATTCAAATTCATATTTAAAACATTTTAATATTTATTCAAATTATGACATTTTCGTTTCCCTTCGTTTAAATTAATTCGCCTAACGCTTTAAACGGTATTTGAGTTGCAGTAAGCTACATGATCAAGCATAGCAACACCAAGTCGAACTGTAGATTGCAGAAAGATAATGAAAGGTGGGTAAGATCTTATAAAAATTGTCTACGTTGTCCAAGCAGGTTATAATCTTGACGTACGAAAGTTCAATGCCTTCCCGTTGTTATAATTAAGGCGAAAATTATATTACTACTAGGAGACTACATATTCAGTATATTTTCCTTTTTTAGGTTTTTGCTTGGCGATATGATCCGATTGACATTTAATACATCCTTATAACAGAAAAAGCAAGAATGAAATAAAGAATTTAAGTTCCTACAAACTCAAATTTATAACTCCCAAGTATTAAAATCGAGTAACTTATCAATGCTTTCCAATAGTCTTTCTGTTCACGAATCAAAATGAAGTCAAACCTTTTACTCTCTTTAATTCCTTTTTCAGATTAACATATATATCCTCGAAAATTCATTTTGCGATTGTGTTTTGTAACTTATCAATGCTTCAAAATAGTCTTTCTGCTTACGAATCAAAACAAAATGTAATATACTATCTTTAATTTCTTTCTCAGAGTAACATATATATCCTCGAAATTCATTCTGCCTATTGTGTTTTGCAAATAAACATATTTCAAGGTACTTTAGCTATCGTTTGTGTCCTCTTAAATGATTCAATGCCTATAAATGTAAGTTGCATTTTATTTTCTTTCTACTCAGACACTTCTACAGTAAAACTGTAAAGGATGACTGCAGGATTGAGAGATGAGCAATATTTTTTATCGTTTCTATGTAACATAGCCTGAAGTGCCTGCAGAGGAAAATCTTCCAAAGGTTTGAGTGAGGTTTTCTTAAAAGATTTGAAATATATTTTTCCGAAGTGAACTCAGAATAGGGTTTGCCGGTCAGAGTGCTTGAGACTGTTTGAACTCTGAAAATAATTTTGCTTGCTGTCGTGACTTCCTTAAAATAGCGTTCTTCTGAAGTCTGTGGCCTTATTGAATGGTAGTATGTTACTCTTAGGCAAGCTGCACATTGGTCCAACATCAGTCCTGCAACACTAGATTGGCTGAAATGCGCATGCGTTCCGATATGTTTTCTGTGCAGAAGCGGAGTACGCATGCGCGTGTTTTGGCACGTGCTGCTCCAGTGTGTGGCAGGGCTTACACTTCGGCGAAACTGTTTTCTCTTAGGTGAAGGATGCAATATTTGGTTTTTAAGTGCTATTTAGATTTAGAATAATGTTTGGAATTAAAATGTATGTGCTTATTTTGTCATTGGTGCCTTATTTTATGAATTGAATATTGATTTTGAACTAAAACGGATTTTCAGCAATTTTGATGATTGGTGGTACTGAAACAATCAAACGGTATTGCGTCTTTATGTTCACCCATTTTTCTCTCAGCAAAATATTGGTGTGGTTGTAAATATTTAAGTGTGTTCAGAGTTATTATTGAATTCAAAATCATATGAAATTCAGAATCAAATAGAGATTTCTACGGAACAATGAAATAACTTATAGGAAGAGATAAAAATTCATAGAACATACTAAAATACATACATCTTAGGAGTGATTAGGAAATTACTCCCGTTTTAGTTTATTCAAAATTAAATCTATTCGAAAGTTTTACTTTGGTACACTAACGGCACATGATGAATATGTAAATTACGATACATTTCACCGAAAGTCTCAATTCAAATTTGAAATAAAAAGGTGAATATTTCTCGAAATGCATCTACGAAAACACGCCACAAATTCAAGAGTATTTCAGAAAAAGCGTAGGGCTTTCAGACTGAAAGTAACTGTAGAACGCATGATACCATCACAAAAGCGTTAATATCAGAAGACAGATATAATAAGCGTTAATATCAGAAGACAGATATAATAATCGTTAATATCAGAAGACAGATATAATAAGCGTTAATATCAGAAGCGTTAATATGGAAGAGTTTCAACAACTACTTTTTAACACTTAACCGGAAACAAGATTGTATTACTGCATATTAAAGTTATTTCCCCTTTGCCTTTAATACATCTTATTTTTGCATTCTTAACGAAAGAAAATTTTGGAACGTCTTATTAAAAGTGGAAATGTTCATCAGTCTATTACAGAGTTCTGTTCAGAGTCTATTACAGAGTTCTGAGTAGTTTGATTCTGCATTATTGAATAGATAGGGAATATTTCTGATAATTTTTTATCAAATTTTAACTTGAAATAAGGAGATTATTCGCAAGTAAATGAATTGATTATTTTCTTAAAGGATAAGGACTTAGTTTTCTCGAAATAATTTCCTAGGAAATGAGCATTTAAGTATTCCAAACTTTTCACAAGTATAGATAAACAATTCATTTTTCGAGTACAAAATGTGTTTAATTTCGGGAATGCACAGAAGCTTTTAGTGGATATTGTTAACATGAAGAAATTTAAAGCGGGAATAGAGTAAACAAAACTTCTCTTTCCAAATGTTACGATACGCTGAGTTTTTATTGACTTTTATTGCTATTACAATGAGTTCAAATGCTCGGTAAGAGGTGATTGAAGCACAAAAACAATTGCAAAGTAAACCTTTTTCTTTGTCGCACTTACCTCTTCCTGTAGTTGAGACCCAAACTATTAAAGTATATATCCCCGTATCCGTGACGGATAGTTACACTTAGCAATTTGAAAACGTAGCTCATGTAATTAAAAAATATGAAAAATATTACACATAAAAATGGCGCCACAAATAGCACGTTCAATGTTCCCGTAATGTATAAACTGACCAATAGCAAACATTTATACACCTAAATGTTTTCTCTCAACAATTTTATCCAGAGAAGCGTATACCATTTTACATTCCATATGGTATTACTTTTTCCATTCCAAGCTTCCAGACGAAGCGTACTTTCCAGGTCCTCCCGATGATCGCATGTCCTACTAAGTAACTGTGGTTTCGTTTTGTATTACTTATTTCACTTTAAAGGAATTAAGCGCTCCCTTTCAATGTATTTTGTAAGTAAGAGCAACAACTGATGTTGTTTGTCTGCCTTTATAACAGTATATCATATGAATATATAAATAAATATATATATATACATATATATCATTTTTATTCAATACTCTCATGGCGAATCGTTCATAGATGACAATTAGGTACAATGTTATTGCAACGTCTTAGGATGAATCAATTCCTACGTGCTTCGAAGTGTGTATTTAGATGTTATCTGCCATCAGGTAAGGGTTTGAGGAAAGATCTAAGGAACTCTACATGATTATTTTTGGTAGAAATAACAAATCAACATCACAGAATATAGAAAGATGTCTTAAATGTTTGTCTAATACAATTTTATTTACGAAGTTGGCTTAGGTAGTGTATTACAAGTGTGTATTAAAATAAAACTAAGCATCTAGAGAAATCTACAAGTATAAGTAGTAAATTAAGGTAGATTTTGGTGTTGCTCCTCGTACGTTCATGTAATTCTGTGTCACTCCATGATTTAAACTGCATATCACATTGGCAATGTGTTGCTTTAACTAACTACATAAAACAGGGTAAAATAAGAAACGTATATTTTGATGTAAATTGCTGTGCGTTTATTCCATATACCAGGAAGATACATTATGTATAACACTGTAAATGTGTGTTTCATTTATGTGCAACTTTGCATGGTTTTAACATAGTACATATATATATATATATGTATGTATATATATATATATATGTATGCATATATATGTATGCATATATATATGTATGCATATATATGTATATATGCATGCATGTATATGTATATATGTATGCATGTATATGCATATATATACATACATAAGCGTCATTTTATAATTTGAAATGTAGATTACATTTTACTTAGAAATTGTAAATGTATTTAATGTGGCACTCATATGTTGATGTGAATCTGCAAGATCAATCTTTTTGTAATGTGATTGTGTGCTCCAATTCTTAAAGTAATTCAATCATTACAGTTTTACCAAAAAGCCAAAATGTGTGTTACATATTCTGCACCCAAACCCGAAATGTATATTGTACATCTATTAATATTCTTCGAAGAGGAATTTTATAAATTTTTACTTTCCATGTTAGACTTATTTTCGATCGTGTGAGAAAGTGAGTTCAGTCAAATGGGCAAGTTGAATTCGTATATGCGCCTCCAAGCTGGAACCCAAGCTTCTTTCGAGTATGTGTCACCACGACTGTAATTTCGAATAGCTGAAAGGTTTGTAAAATGTCACGCTGACGAAAACTTCCGATATTTAGATGTGGTAGGATTTCGTGTTACTCAGATTCCTGGGGATAAAAGATTATAGCTCAAACCTTTTCAGCTATTGATTTTGCATTGAAATTTGATTACAGGAAAAAATATTTTCTTACATGCATTTTGAAACGTTTCAAAAGAAATGGTGAGTCGCATTAGAGTTCAGTCTGCCTCTTTCAATGAATGGTCACTGGATGTACACGGATAAGCATTGTACAAAAACAAAGAAAGCAAATGAGAACTATTGAATATTGTATGCAAAAAAATGTGGTATGTAGCATAGTCGGCACTTGTTGCGCTTGATCGCATATGTGTACATACTGGCCAGTTGAAAGTAAAAAGATTTAAATTTAACAGCGCGGAATTTTTTATGAGATGCTGTACTACAGAGTATTTTACGCAAGTCCAGAGCATACTGCCTGTATGTCTCGAAATATGATTACCTTTTAGTTTACTTTTCGTGACTCCAAAGATAGTATAGATAATATTAGACAACAAGTATTTGTCCACTAAACCGCATGATTGTGCCATGTTAAAGTATTCGAATGATGTCCCTTGGCTTCATATCTTATATAACTGTATTCTACATTATATACATTTAATATTACAGATTCTTGTACTAATCAGAGATTTTTAGCTATTTTCCTTGCACAGGACAGTATTTTAAATGCGTGAATTTGTTTGCGTCGATATGCATGTATCGCATCTCATTGGAAACGGTGATAACCTGGTTTATAAATACTGCAATCTCATAACTAAATCTGTACTTTCGAAGAACTCAATACCTATTACTTAACTAAAAGTCATCATTTAAGAGAACGATTTATGTAAAAGGATATCTTCTTTTTAAGTGTATTGCAAATTTTCTAATATTCCATGTTTTGAATGTATACATTTGATATGGTATGGGAAAGTTAACTTTAGAAAATGTTAAACTGCATCAACGATTCAAATGTTATTTCTTTCACGAAACTAGATTCACGGTTTTTTAGTGTATTGTTTCTTATACCGGTAGGACGGGTCCCTGTGCAAGGATAAATATAGTGTTTATAATTCTGTATAATTGTTTAACTGTTACATGTTCACTTTATTATAAAACTTTTTTACAGTATTTCAATTGCATGATATTTCGTTGCATGATTGAATACAAATTTGAGAGTAAATTATTTGCTTTCAAATAAATTAACCATTGCTACTTAATTTTACATTCGTTCTGTGAAGTGTATGTAAAGAATTACGTAGAGAGAGTATGCGAGAAATGATGTTTTCTGAAGCCTATTGGTGCTAAACCATCATTTACGGTGAACTGGCGGCATTGGTGATCAGAGAATTCTAAAGAATATTAAGTCGATGTTGCACATTTTCGGAAATAGCTAGATTGATTGAATAAATACTATCTGATCTCTCTGAAAAGGTAAATGGTTTTATAAGGGTATGAAAGGCTGTCGCGTTTATTTGAAATGTACTCAAGGGTTTCATTGTAAAATAAATGTAACTTTATCGTAGCTACCTGGTATTATATGGTTGTACTGATTTTGCGCTATGATTAAAACTTGGGATTTCATTGCCATACAATGTCATGTATGCAAATTTTAACTTAGCGTAGTATCTGTGACACCCAAATCAATTCGTTTTTCTGAATTTATTTTGAAAATTTATGTGTGATATAGTAGTTGTGTCAATTGTGACTATTTCACCTCTTGTATTCGGTTTTTCATCTAAAGGTCTACGGCTGTTTTGTGTACTCTCAGTTGCTATAGATAAATATATACTATTTACTAATGTTATTTGTGTAGTTCCAATGTATCATCATGGTGGAATAAAAACACTGTCCTCTTATTGTGTGTTTGTGTTTGACAAGTTTTGGTGTTCTTGTTAGATGAAAACTTTCCTTACTCTGAGTTATATTGAGTTATATTTTAATAACTTTTCCGGTTTTAGTGTTTTCAGAGTACAGATTAAATACATAAAGTCCAGTAAGGATTATAACACTGAAATGTCTTTTTGTAATGTTTGGCTTGAAAAGCTGAAAAAATTGTAATAATTTTGTGTTATTTATTGATCACAAGGATGATCGTTTTCGAAATAGTTATAAATTTTTGAAATGTTACATTTTTCAACTGTTTGTGCCCATTTTTCTTTTTGTAGTGTAAGTTTTTGCATTTTTTCTGTACAAAAGATTTTTGTAACTTTTTGCTCAAAGTTTTGAATTTTTGTATCAAGCACTTTTTTGTTACCAACCATGCTGTCTGGAAAGTCATTTTCTCTGAGATTATAATCTAAAAAGCATGCCTGCAGATTTCTATGCTTTAGTGCGGTGTTAAAGACGAGTGAAACAGATTAAAATTATTACGTAGTTAAATAGTTATGTACGTTTTTGCCTTCTGAAATTAATATTCTGCCTTGCTTGAAAATTATGGTTCATTACGACATTAATTCTAACGACTTACAGTAAATTTCAAAAAACATTTTTGAATCGTTTCCTTTACGGATCATTTTTGACTTGCAAGCTCCTAGAGCCTTTCCAATTCAATCACTGTGCCTTCATCTATACAAAGTAAACTTTCATCGTTTTTCAATTTCTGAAATGTATTAAAATAAGCAACAGTAGAAAATGAATAAGAGACCCGTAGTATTTAGGTGAATGTATCATCGCATTACGAAAACAAATCTATCCATTCAAATACGCAAATACTTACTCGTTGAATATTTTTCACTTTGTCAATTAGCGTTCAGTATTACTTACATGTGTGTATTGTACTTGTAAATGTATCGTGTTTACAAATGAAATCATATCCGGTAGGTGTTTGACTTTCATATTAAAGTTTGCCATAAGAAAGGTACTTGAAACCTGAAGTCATTTTGCCATATGTGTATTAAGGGGACAACTAAACCTCGCAGCATAATTGGTAATATTGCGTCTTCGACGAAGCAGTGTCATTTATGTTAATATTTTCACACCGCATAACTGTAAAAAGATAGAAAATATTTTATTAGACAGTAAAATAGGACTTTTTCCTCCATTAATATAGACATAATTTAAAGTACATAGTCTCTTAGTAGATAGTCAGTTTCGTCTAAATGTGATCCTTTTTGTAAAATAGGTGTTAGCACTAGAAAATTCGTAAACTATTTTTTCCATCATTCAACATTCTACAACATTTAAGAAAGCAAACTGTGCTTTGATAGATTTTGTTAATAAATGGAAACTTATTGGACTGTTCTGAATCTATACGCATTACCCAGTTTTCATTTTCGTTTATTTCATTCTTATAGATAATCGAAGTGTAAAAAGAATCAGTGATGTGATTTTTTTAAAATAGAAAAGTTGTTACAGATCCCTGAAAACAGGTTGCAAAGATTTTGTTTCATATCATAACATTTCCGAGTAAAATATATAATTTGATTCGAACATGCAATAAAATGCAATTTAATTTTTCTTTTGAGTTTATTAATCATTTCACGTGAACTAGCATTAGGTAAGGAGTTCGTATACGTTTTCACTAGATCGTTCATTAACATCGTGAGTAGAACTGAAATAATTTGTTACTATTACCCTGAGAGTAGTTTTTTATGTCACATGAAGTTTAGAAAGTGATATTGACTGCATAAATGAATGAATTTGAATGAAATGATGGAGATGAAAAATTACAACAGACTGTGAAACAATGTGATAATTTTCCAGCAATATTATCCTTATTCTTCCAAATGTTAAAAAAATTAGTTTCTTAGCTCGGTCATCGGTAAGGAGATTAAAAAACAAAATACGATGCCAGTGTTTCTTTTAGTTTTTCGTGGTTTTGTGAGATTTCGTTGATGGCGAGATAAACTGGGTGGAGCTTGATATCATATTCTACTCACACCACAAGTGTTCTTACTAATATTAGGGGGAATGCGTGCCCTTCAGGATTCTTAACCCTCCAAGTGGTTTCGACGAGATATTTCACAGATCTGACAGATTTTGTAACGACGAGATATTTCGTCATCAAGGTATCGAAGATCTTTTATGATGACAATTAAAGATCTGGTCATTTTTTTTCTAATGACGAGATATCTCGTTCATCAAGATCTGGTGGGTTTTATAAATGACGAGATACCTCGTCGAGACAAACACCTGGAGAGTTAAATCTCAAGAATTATACTCATGTTTTAATGGTTAAAATATTGTTTCCCGTCCATTCAACTAATTATCCTCTTGTGAACCCTGCTGTTATTCTAGGATCCCGGGCAAGTCATATCTGTTATTCCTTCTTAAATGTCAGATCATCAAAATCTGGCGTAATATTTCATCGACTCTGTGTATGATTAGAACTTTATAATTGTTAAATAAACTATTAGAGCAAGGCAGTTTATTAAAATTTCGTTTATTAACAGTTAAAAACTGAGGAGATTTTTATATTTAGGTTTTACTCGGCTTTGATACGCTTAAATATTACACTATATATATCTTAATATGGTATAATTTTAAGTAACGGTTAGATTTGTTATACTTCCGAAAATTATTCAAATTTATCATGACTAAGATTCAGCACATTGTAAGTTAGAGACATAAATTAGTTAATAACCCAAATTATTTTATACTGAAAGTATATTATAGCTGTCTACGACCCCAAAGTTACGTAATACAGGAGTTTAGAAGTTTTTAGAATGAAAAAGATGTTAGATGAAGACTGAAAAAGTTTCTCTTTTAAAATTCTTCATTAGTAATTATTCATATAATATCTGAGCTTGTCAAAATAAATGCTCGTTTCAGCTGTGTAATAACCTTGCAAAACGAGGATAGCAATCTAACTAAAAGTTTTATAAAACAGAATTCAAGCAACTGAAATTCGACACTTTAATTAAAGAAATTAAATTTTTAACAAATTAATTTTCTTGAAAAGGTTAGGAGAGTAAAAAATCTTACGAATTTGAAAGATTTTCTAAGCTCCTGAGCGTAAGATTTAGGTATGTTAAAGGTACTCGGTGAACACAGTTCCGCGGTAAATTATTTTTATAGTTAATTTTATAGACCAGTATTTGTGCATTTTCAAAGTAAAAACGTCAAATAGGAAGTATTTTCTAAAATGTATATATGGTTAAGTTCAATCTTAGAATTTTTCAAATATTTTGTTGGATGAACTAGATTCTTCAACACTTATTAATATAACATATGCTAATTAAGATTAAATTTCCATAAAACTTTAAATTATAGGCATTGAAAAATAAAAGTACTGTATTAACAATTCGGATCCTTCAGCTAATAACAATTCAAAATTAACGCAGAAAATAAAATGTTATGTAATCCTCGAAAAGTGTTTTTGTGCACCGAGTGCCCTTAATAAATATTTACCATAAATCTGTATCTTGGTTAGAAATGGGCTAATGTCCAATTTACAAGTATGATAACGTTATTTTGAAGTCAATTTGCACATTGGCATTTTTTTACTGCGCATATCATATTTCCTCTTAAAACGAATCTAACTTAGAAAAGAACAGTGGAAGGACATTGGCTCGGGTTTCCATGGTAACATTTATAACTTTGATGTAATAGGTTTAAAAATCCAATCATATTGGACCAAGGTACAGGAATATCTTTAACACATTTTAAAATTAAGTAACATAAAATGATATCCATTTTTCTATAATATCAAAGGAAGTTCTAAAGTTCTTAAATCTTAATATTAAATCTATTAGCTGACTAAAAATTATTTTCCTTACAAATTTTTACAAATAAAATATATTGTTTTTATCAATTTGGGAAAATAACTATACAATATTAGTTATATATACACATTGAATAAATTAAATAATTTTTTAAGATTCTTCAAGACTCAGAGACTTTACTACAGACTGATTGATCGATTGCAGAGAAGTGAGTGTTAATTATTTGAAGAAAAACGATTGTTTCAATTTTTTTCTTCGTTTGCATAATTTTAATTTTTGTAGTTCAATATTAAATATGTATATGTGGACATGAGTTTTGTTTCTTAGATATGATATGTAATAAAAGAAGATAAATAGAATACGATTGTATGAACGTGCAGTTTTTTCCTTCAAAAACCCATTTTAATCATTACACACCAGTGTTAGACAACAGTAAAATCTGATTAATGACTAAAAATTAGGGACTAAAAAATTAATAAGAACTAATGAGTAAGCATTGATTATTTTAAGCCATTTCACGTTAACTGATAATTGATTTAGTTTCGTGTCCAAAAATTATAATTGAAACTGTTTCCCCATTCAACATTCTGAATTTAGTAAAAATAGTATATACCTGCGTGAAGATGTACAAACAAAATATCTACCTGCCCACATTTATAAGTGGGAAACTACAATAAAATGAAAAAGAGAATAACATGATAAAATTTTTTATTGATTTATATTTACAATACAACAAATATTATGTATACAACAAAACATCAAAATACAAAAAATGAATCAAATAAACGATCACAAATAAACTGGTCAAATCAGCTTGATTTGGTAATGAAATTCTTGAATCCATTCGTAATTCAGAAATTATACAAATAGAGTAGATTATCACCATAGTAGTTTTGTATACATCTAACTATAGGAATTTACCTATTGTATTCATTACTAAAACTAAGGATTGACTGATTAATGATTAATTTATTTAGTTATGATTATGACTAACTTTTCAATCATGATTAATTTTAGTTATAATTAAAATTTTTAGTTAACTAATCAATCGATTGAAAAAGTTAGTTGATTACACCCAACACTGCTACACACTGAAAGCATTAAATAAATGTAACTTACTCTAATTTTCGATTTTCCCTTAACAAATTCAACATTATTGATTTTAATTATTTAAACATCATTAAACTTTCTTCATTTAACAGAATTATTGTTTTTACAAGAGCTTATTTGTCATTCTAAAATCTGTACTTTTAAAACCCAAATACTTTTCTGAATTTTTCATCAGTTTATATTTGAAACATTTCTATATCGTTTAAATATGTATTTACTTTTAAATGAAGCAAATATCTACAACTATTTAACGTTTCTATAAGATTAAATAAAATTATATTTATTGAATTCTTTGAATTTCATTTAAAGTATTCTTAGCATTAAAATATTTTAATATCGACTACAAAGACAATTATAGCCAAGCATTTCTTTTTTAAAAAAGTTAGATACATAAAATAAAAATATTTTTGTTCATTTAATGCTTTAATTTGTACAAATTTTCATTCTTTATTTAAATAGTATTCAGATTTATCTTGAAATGTGGCACAAAGTTCAGCTTTTACATTTCGAAAACTAAATACGATAAGTCTAGAAAATTTTAACTCTAGAGAAACTTTGACACTGGAGAAGGAAAAATATTTATTTTATGCTTCAAAGTAGAATCGTTAATCGAAGTTAGTTTTCAAATTGAATAACTATTTCATAACTACCTAAATCGCACTACTACTACTGATACTACTCATTGGGACATATTTTTCTTCATATATAGGCATAGGGGCTTATGTTTGTGTACGTGCTTCACTATAATTACTTCTAAAATCTAGGCAATTTTTAACAATGTAGTAATAAAATCTAAATATTTTTTCTCTTATGCAACTGAAGCTTTTTTCATAGACATAGAATGAAATGAAATAATTTCATCCAACCAAATAAACCATTTGGTTACTAACAATAAATTTATTAAATTTTTAAATATACTTTAATGAAACTTACGAGAATTATAATGCGCGTTTTATAACGGTATAATTCATTTATATATAACTAGAAGAAACAGTAATAATTTGTGAACACATTTTATTTGCTTTATATGTTATACCCTGAAAGGACAAAATATAGTATACATTTCCATAACAAAGTTTTCATATCACATGAACTCTCCATGTAGATTTGAATAAGCCCCCGAAATTTTGTATAAAGATTTCCCCAAATTTTAATGCTATCCCCATTTGCATGAATATGCTGAATTTTTCAGGATAGATAAATTCTTCTGTTATCTATACCAGTGATCCTCAACCTTTGTGAGACAGCAACCCTGTTGGTTGGGTGTTTGGTTTTGGGGTTTTATGGCGCAAGGGCCATATTTAGTCATGATGAAATGCATACAATATCAAGTAATTGACACACACACAATGAAAGATTTACTGACACAGAAGATAGAAATACATCCAGGAAGGAATGCACCTGACAGGAATCTAACCTTCGCAGCCTACAACTCGAAGGTTGCTAGCGCAGTGGGTATACCCACTGAGCCCCGACAGCGGCCAGGTAAATTCTTTTTATAAGACGAAGGTCCAGGCCCCAAATTTTTTCGTTAACACTCCAAGTAGTTTAGACGAGATATCTCGTCCAAAATCTTGTCAATTTTACTAATGACAAACATCTCCTCTATAAGGTCGGTTTTGTGAATGAGATATCTTCTCGAGACACAATTCCCTATTAGTCCAAAGGATAAAATGAAGATCCAAGTAGGCACATCAAAGTGTTCCTTGCCTAGAAATGGTGATAGTTTTGAACAGATTTTAATATCAGAGGTTGGCCAATACAGGACAGTTTTCCACGCGAATATAAACCACCTGGAGGGTTAATAGCTTTCCAGATTTTTAACTTCAGATAATGAACCAACGTAAGTATTTATAATTAATTATGGCATAGTTATAATTATTTAATACACTTATGTTTACGGCGCGGCATGTTTACAAACATAAAATTGCATTTAAATTAGCTATCAATCACTGGACTTATGCAATCTTGAAGTTAATACAGTTTTCTCAGGCCAACATCATTAAATTAATTTGTGCTGATTTTTAACGGCATAACCCAAAGTCCTTTGTCTCTTACTCATATTAAAATTTAAATCTGTAGACCGATAACTTTTAAAACATAACGTCACTCGGATTTGCAGGAGCTCTTACATATGTAAAAACACTTACGTACGCAAAATAAACTTCTAAGAAACAGTATTCAGTATTAGATTTGACAAACGGCAGCCCACCAGATTGCCTTGATCTTCAATTTCTGTGTAAAAATTTTCTTTGTACTTCCTTGCTGATTGGTCACTGACATTTGTTACAGAAATGCTCTTTGTTCAGACGTTCTGGGTCTGAACTCTTCGATACGAATATTGTTCTCAGGATATTTCCCACTATAAAATATTTATTCATATACAATGCTTTAAAAACATGGAAAAACCTAGTAGAATCTCTCAGGGTCCAATATAATTAACACCTGAACCCTGGACCTTGCTGCGGTACGGCGGTTGAGAAACACTAATCTATAATACACCTGTACACTCCCTTCGCCGTTTCCAAAGGTATATAGTTTTATACATAATCATAAATATATAACGTAATCGAAAGCGTCATTCTCGGATTGAATTCCTAGAAATCAAAATTAGTTTTGTAAACAATTTAAGTTATAAGAGACTTATAAAAGGAGTTAAACCCAAAATTTTAAAAATATATCGATTTCTGATCCTTAGAAGTTTGTTTTACTAGCATCACATACTAAACTGAAGTGACTTTTTGTTATAGTAATTATCTTTTACAGATATTTAAAAGCAAGAAAACGTTATAATTTTACGACATTACAGTTAACCCTCTGAGGGGTCCACAAGTATGTATCCGTCCTTCAACCTGCAGTGTCCCCTACATGAATTTTAAACTGTTGTGACCCTCTTGACCAATCGAATCATTTATGGAATTCTTTCAGCCAATATATGAGGTATGTTGTCATTATGGTGTTGTGGGATATAATTACTACACTACCCGGAAATCTTGTGACGCTCAGGGTTAATTTAATAGACATATTTTCAATGTTATGCTAAAACATCACTTCACTATATACAACTCTCTGTGCCGAACAAAAAAGAAACACCCCGAATCCAGTGTTCCGTCGAAATGAAACTTTGGATGTTATGTGCATAAAAAGATAAAGGAGAGATGACAATATTAAAAATAGACAACCCTTTATTATTACATCAGAAAGATTATAAATTAGTAAGTTATAAACTTCCCTCTTCCGGCGATACATGCTCATGTACTGAGTGGTATGGGTTCAAACAAAAGATTTATGCTATCCAATGGCAAATTATGCCAAACATTCTGCAACGGCTCACCAAATCTCACGTGACAGTCCACCATCCGCTACTCAACCGCGATTAACATGATGTCGCGCTACCACGCCAACCCATTGTTTTCTTACATACGAGGAGACATGAGCAGTCCTACCCGGGTCGCGCGACCTGATGGGTGAATGCATTTCTACTGCTCCTGTTACACGGGGTAGCGCTGCTCACTAAATCTCACGTGACAGTCAACTATCTATGACTGAATTGCGATTTGTATGTCTCGCAACCTCGTCAACATATTTTTTTTCAGGTGGATGACATACGAGGCGGAGTCTCTAGACTTGTTGGGTAAATAGATTTCTACTGCTCCTGTCAAACAGGGTAGCGCTGCATACCAGATAGGACATGAAAGTTGACCATCAGCGACTCAACCGCGATTAGCATATCGCTTTGTCTCGCCAACCCATTGTTACCTTAGGTGGGTGACACACGGGGCAACCTGAGCAGCGCGACTCGGGTTTGCTTTTCCTTCTTCGCAGGGAAGGAAACCGACTGAAGCGCTCTAAACGCGCCACCCAGGTCGCGAGCCAAATCGAAACTAAAAGAAAAAGCGATCTAGATCTCGCTTCATCAGTCATATAAGTTATACGAGGCACTTTGACAGCACAGCGATACGTCCAGCAGATCCTAGAATCCGGTATTTTGATGATAGATCAACCAGCGAGATCTTTTCCTAACCCTCCAAGAGGTTTCGACTAGTTATCTGGTCCATCAATGACCGATTTCGCTAATGACGACATCACGTCTTCAAAATATTGCCGATTTTTTATGATGACGAAATAAAGATCTGGTTAGTTTTCTTGTAAAGACGTGATATCTCGTTCATCAGGATCTGGCCAGTTTTCTCTTAATGATGAGAAACTTCGTCGAGACAACCACCCGGAAGGCTAATATTCCGATGTGTTATAGAGTGAAGGTGATCCATAAAAGACGTGGTGGGAAGTTTGTCGAGTGGGGTGAGAGCTCACATGTGATCTCATCATCTGACCATGGTTCAAAATTACGAGGTCCTCGGATCGTTCCCTTCGGTATTGATCCCAGGTCATTTCCAATTGGCCGTTGTGTTGCTCTTAGTGCGACCTTAATTCAACTACCTACCAAGAGACAGAAGGAAACAATTTTTATTTCAAATTTATTTAAATGTAGACACTTATGAGAGTTAACCGGCATTTTACGAAACATGTACCAAATAAAACCAACAATCTGAAAGTGGAATTTTGTAATTCTAGAACAAGAACAAAAGCCACTACGTAATTTGCATGTTTCCTTTCTATACGCGGTAACATCCTATTAGTTAAGTGGGTATCACAGCATGAATATAATAAAAATCTCATGAATAAAATTTAAAAACTCTATTAAACATAGTTCAGATAACATGTTTCACCCTCAAAAACAAGTAACTAATCAGAAAAGATACGAACCAAGAAGCAGACTAGTAGAGATGGTGCGTAGGTAATTAGGGATTTATGGCGCAAGGTCCAAAACGGACAAGCTGCGCCAAACGCAAGATAAAAAGGAATAAAATCAATGTAAATATAAAAACATTGTAATAAAAGGTAGATGGAATTCTGCGCAATAAATTCACGTAACACAAAATTTATTTCATGATTTTTGAAATAATAATGAATAAATAAAAATTATAAAGTATTCGTGGAAAGAAATAAGTAGAAATTATTAATTGACAGTCAGACAAGTAGAGAAGCAGAAAATAATATACTTGATTTAGTTACAAGAATAATATCCCACATAGTAACCATACGGATCTTACAAACATTTAAGAAATAAATACCGTTGGCACTTGAAAACTAAACTTAGATTTATAGAAATATCTAGTGGGAACGAAGAAATACTTGTAAAAACCAAAGCGTCCGATATTGAATACCCAGCCAATAAATTGCTACTTTCATAGTCCATTTATACATTACAGAAAAAATGTCTATGAAATATTTCTCTAGTTAAATTTAGAGTCTAGAAGTAATCTAAAATTGATACATTCTGGAGTCTTCTAATGGAAGACAGTCGACATTTGTATTGTACCGGGGGAAGTATAAAAATCCCAGACTGCACAACATGACCAAAGACGTAGCTAGGATAGCTCGTAACCTAGTACAAGTATGAGCGATGTTATGAGCTGCAATCTGGTAGAAGTCCTTTACACGGCTTAACCCTTCTGGTGGTTATCTCAATTAAGTATCTCGCCATTAGCAAAACTGATCAGATCTCGATAGACGGGATATATCGTCATTTGTAAAACTGCCCAGATCTTGATGAACGAGATATCTTAGAATTAGAAGAAAATTGAGCAGATCTGAATCTGGCCATCATAAAAAATTGGACAATATCTTGATGACGAGGTATCTCGCCACTAGCAAAATCGGTTAGATCTTGATGGATAAGATGTCTCGCCGAAACCACTTCGAGGGTTGGATTTTGACTTCCACACACAATGTTAACCATCTGAGTGTCACGAGATTCCCGAGTAGTACCGCGTATTGTTTTTCCACATAACTCACTTAATGACTGAATAGCCACGTCTATTGGTGGAAATAATCCTCGGAATGATTCTATTGGTGAAAAAAGTCAAACCTGGGTAGGAGTCTTGCAGAGAAGACTGCAGGTTGCAGAACATGGGAATGAGGTGTTCCATTGCAGAATAGATGGGAATTCCTCAGAAGGTTAAGAATAAAGTTAACCCTCCTGGTGGTTGTCCCGACGAGGTATTTCGTCATTAGCAAAACTGAACAGATCGTGTAGGACAAGATACTTCTTTATTAGAAAAATACTGACCAGATCTTGATATCGTCATCATAAAAAAGTCGGCAATATCTTGATGACGAGATATCTCGTCATTAGCAAAGTTTGTCAGATCTTGATGGATGATATATCTCGTCAAACCTACTTGAAAGAATAAGTTAAAGATAAGTAGTAACACAAGTTATTAGAAATATAAGCGATTTTGCATATTCTGAATTCGGTCTTGCTCATTTCGATGATCAAATAAATATTTATATTAACCCTCCAAGTAGTTTCAACGAAATATCTCGTCCATCAAGATCTGCTAATAGTTTTGCTGATGGAGATACCTTGTCAAGACAATCACCACAAAAACCAGGAGGGCTATATATATATATATATATATAGAGAGAGAGAGAGAGAGAGAGAGAGATTATTTTACTTATGACGCCCTGATCCACCAACACTTCATCTTTTCGAAATTTTCTTGGTATTAAGTTTAAATTCCTAAATTTATCTTTGTTTGTAATATTGAATTATATTGCTATCCATGCTATGTCTGCAGCTTCAGCGCTCATACATGGACAATTCTGCTTTCTGGATTCTGTTGGATTATTTTCATACCCCCAGTATTTTGGCTTTTTGCTCGTCTGCATTTTTGACCTTTTGGCATTTTGATGGTCTGCATTGCTGTTACTTTACGTTTTAATGTTTGTAAGTTATATATATATATATATATATATATAGTTATATAATATATTATTAATATATATATATATATATAAATAATATATTATATATATATATATAAATAATATATTATATATATATAGAGAGAGAGAGAGAGAGAGAGAAGAGAAAGAGAGTTTATTACTTCCTAGAGTACCCGAGAGTTTTATATATTAAAAGAACAGGTTAGTTACCTTCAAAAGGTTATAGTGTATATCCATTAATTCATACTATCCCAAGGGGCCACTACATCCTAATGTTCTGACTCAGGGGGTAATATCCTCAATTGGAACATTATTACTATGGAAACCCATTTGTTTAAAATTAAGTACATTTTTGCATCATTTCTAAGTCAAAAAGTACCTTAAATAGCTTAAAAAACAATTTTTGAGGAGATTTTCTCCGGATTGAAGTGGTTGTGGGATATTAAAATTAATAGCATTCACGCTTGAAAAAGCTCCCCAAAAATGTATTCAAAATTAATTTATCTGCTGATAGATATTGGATGAAAGCAGCTTGCTCATTACGGGCATACAGTTCTACAGCGCAGCTAATATCAGGTTTCCTAAGACATATTTGGCGCGGTGTGGAAGTTTGGAGAGTGGGATGCCAGCTCAGGTGTTGTTCTCGTCATCTGACCGTAGTTCAAAATTACGAGGCGTTGTCTTTGGATCTTTCCCTTCGGGATTGATCTCGGACCGTCGCCAATAGCACGTTGTGTTGCTCAAGTGCAACGTTAATTAACTACCTAAGAAATTTTTGAATTGTGATGAAATAAATAACATCTGTTAACAAATACATCTGTTAATGTATAAACATAATAACATCTGTTAACAAATACATCTGTTAATGTATAAACATAATAACATCTGTTAACATGAATACCGAAGATATTCCATTCTCTTTCAATACAGAAAACAACGCAAAACGTGAAGTTACCTAGAAGAAATCGATACAATGTTCGTAAATTTTTATACAGAGTATTTCCTAAAATGTCACGAATTAAGTCCCTTTTGGTAAGCCAAAAGGAAGGATATAAACACTTGCAGCGTGAAAAACCGCAATGCAAGCTACATGAAAAGATATTCCTTTCATGAAAAAGATTATATTTAAAATAAACAAACATATACAAAGAAGTAGCGATGTTTTTCCCCGAATATATATTAAAAAAGCATTTTAAAGAATTAACAAAAAATTCCGTGAATGCAACCCTGCAGGCTTTCAATAGACTTTGCGAAAAGTGATTTTGAAGTAAAAGTTTTTTCGCAAAAAGAATATTATGTGGTCTATGTACATAGGCATAAAAGACCTCAAAACTCCGGAGTCTTCTTTTGAAGTTCCCGAATGAGAATTGAAATTTGAGCCGAAATTTCAAAAACATCGGTCTTCTTTTTGTGTAATATAATGATATTTATGAAAGTCAATAAACACCGAGTTTAATATCTCGAAAAACTTTATTTGTGCTTCCAAGCAGTGGTGGATATTTGAAAATGAGATATCTAAAAAGTAAAAACCTCATTTCCCACATCAAACGTAATACTTGGACTGCATTGTTACCTCTATGCGTGTGTACTCGGAATTTAAAGGTATGTTTGCACTAGTGTACACAAAATATTTCGAAAGCTTCTGATTTCGACTTTCTAAATGCGTGTGAGTTGATGTATAAAGCTTGCATATGACAAATAATCATTTGAAACACAAACTTTGAATTTTGATACCTTTAATCCTCTGAGGGGTTCATACGCATAATTCTGCATGGCTTCTAAGCATTTTTTCCTTCGTGACCAAAAATATCTTTGCAAAGGATTTCATTCTAAGGCAATAAGCAATAGAATCTTTCCGAAGGAGATTGATTCTCTCTCTCTTTCGCTCTCTCTCTCTCTCTCTCTCTCTCTCTGTATATATATATATATATATAATAAAAAAACAATCAAACTTACAAAAATTACTTTGGTACAAATTCTTATATGATTAAACCCGGTATTTTACTTTGTAAATATCTAAAAATTATCCTTAATACCATTATTGAAGAAGGTTTCACTTGGATTACTAGTGATAATAATAACGTTTTAAATTATATAAATAAAAATATTATTAATAATATACTAACATACGACTTTAAAGACCTATTTACTAGCATACCACTGGGCAAACTTAAAGATGTACTTAACTATTATTATCATGACTTTAAAAATCTGATTACTATTGATTTTGAGAGATTGGGAATTTTTGTCTGTATCTATAATAATTTTATTTTCAACGGTGAGCATTTATTTATTCAAGTTAAGGGTTATACCCCAGGGTTCCAATTTTTCAACCATTCTTGCTAATTTATTTCTTCATTATTATGAAAAAAAATTTTGCCTACAAATTAATTCTGCTTTAGATATATTGATGATTTAATTGTTTTCAATGATACTAATTTTGCTAACCTTTGGAAATCGATTTACCCAGACGAATTATATTTATTAAAAACCAATTCAGATAATAATAAAGCCGTCTTTCTAGACTTGAATATATACACTTTAAATAATAAAACTGATATTAATATTTATGATAAGATAGATGATTTTGAATTTCCGGTTTCTAAATTAATGTATTGGGATTCTAATATTTCTAAAAATATTTATTATAATACAATTGCTAGTCAACTGATGCGTTTCAATAAAAACTCTAAATCTAACTTTCTTTTACAATGTAATAATCTCATTAACACACTTCTTAATAATAAATACCCTCACTCTTTTTATAAGATTATTTTTGAAAGATTTAAGATTACTAATATTATTTAATAGCTTATTTTGGAAACTTTCCTGTTGACTTTCAATTTTATTAATTTTTTAAAAACTGGATTTGAACACTATCTTTTCGATTTCTATCTTTCCGGGTTGGAATTCCGAGTCGGGGTTCCGTGTCGGAATTGCTATTCCGATTTCTCATCTGTTGATTTTTCGGCGTTGTGAATAGCATTTGTTGGCGGTCCTCATGTAGTTTGCGGCGGGTTCTTGTCGAGCTTATGTCAATCAACGTGGGTAAGTTTGTTTTCTCCTTTTTAATTTTGTATTATACTTATCTTTGGTATGTGTCCTTGGTTGTCCCTGGTTTTGTTTTTCTAATTTTTGTTTTTCTAATTTATTTTTTATAATTTTGTCTTTCTTCTTATGGTGTTTGGAGGGGTGTGTGGGCTACTTTTGGTGTACTGCCGCTCACACGCAGAAAACACCATATTGTGTTGACTGGGTGAAGCTCCTCCCTGATGACGCCCTCATCCACCAACACTTCATCATTTTGTTACGAAATTTTCTTAAATTTCTTAATTTTAAAATTTTTGGTTTTCTCTTTGTTTTAGTTTGTAATTTTGAATTGTGTGTGTGTGCGTGCGTGCGTGCGTGCGTGCGTGCGTGCGTGCGTGTGTGTGTGTGTATTCTATTCTATGGACATTAGCAATAAAATCTTCCAAAGGATTTTTTCTACAAAATGGGCCAGCAGAATCGTTCCAAAAGATTCTATTCTGCAGAATGGACCAATAGAATCTTTCCATTCGATTCTGTTTCACAGAATGGGCCAAGACAATCATTGCAAAGGATTCTATTCCAAGGAAAGGACAAATAGCATCGTTCATAGGATTCTATTCCAAGGAAAGGACAAATAGCATCGTTCTATAGGATTTTCAATTCTAACGAAAGGACCAATAGAACCACTCTAAAAGGTTGAAAGAATCCATGGATTCTTTAGAAAGATGTGATGATTTAGTATTTTTTATAGTAAAAAGCAACACTACACTATTAGGAAATCTCGTAACGTTCAGAGGGTTTAATTCCCACTAATTGAAATCAGAATTATTTTTTATAATATTGCTCATGTTATCATACCTAATTTGTTGAAGGTGCCATTTATGTCTCCCGTTTTCTCCTTAACAGCCCAATTAGCCATAATAAAAGCGATACCAATGCAAAGGTCTTTGGGTAAAAATTGAGTGGTTTGCTATTCAAATGTTTAAGAACCACTCCTGGGTGTACGGAGTGAAAAAAGTACGAGGTAGTCATATGAATAACATTGAGCATTGATTTTTGCAAACGCAGATTGATTTTTCAGTATGATTGGAAAAGCAGGTTTTTGGAAGATTATTTTTACAGAATTTAGATTCTCATTAAAGAAAACCAAAGGGAAACTTTAAGAATATTTCAAAAAATGAAGCGGTACTGGTGGATCTGGGAGAAGCCTGACCCAGACAACACAAGATGGTCTTTCTGCGTGTGGTCAGAGTTACGCCAAAAGTTGAACACACGCCCCCCAAACACCATAATGAACAAAAGTGTAAAGATGTAGAAGTATATGTATGTGTATATATGTATATATATGTATATATGTATATATGTGTATATATGTATATGTGTAAATATATATATGTATATATGTGTTTATATATAGATGTACATATATGTAGTATTTAGGTAGGTAGGGGTACATATGTAGATAGGTATGTATGGCAGTTAGATATGAATGTAGATATGTTGGTATGCATGTATGTGAGTAGGCATGTATGTGTGTAGGTTTGTAGGTAGGTATGTAGGTAGGTATGTAGGTAGATATGTAGGTAGGTATGTAGGTAGGTTTGTAGGTAGGTATGTAGGTAGGTATTGAGGTAGGTATGTAGGTATGTCGGTATGTATGTAGTGAAATTCTGAAATGAAAGCAACATATGGCTTAAAAGCATTGTCTACAGTATTTACAATTCTATTGTCAGGAATTTGGGGGCAGTCCTTGAAGTGGTCTGCAGTCATTTCGTCCAGTTCTCAAAGGGGACAGATAGGTAATCTTGCTAATCCAATAGGGTGTACGTATCTTTGTAGGTAGTCATGTCCGGTAAGAAGTCGAAAGTGAGTGACTCCTACCGCTCTGAGCAAGGAAACTGGGATAAGAGCTTTATTACTCAATAAAACATTACAGTTCTTTAACTGATAATATATAAATGAGATCATAAAACAATTTATTTTCCATAATTTATCACGTCTACAGGAGCTTGGAATTTTGAATTTTACACCTCGTTTTTAAGGTAACGAGTTTTATTTGATGTAAAAGTACCAAGGCGAAATCTACTGATAATGGAAGTGTAATTTTGTTATTCGGTGTCTGTCAATGCCAGAATCATCTCTAGACATAATTTGTGTAAGGTCACATTTACGTCTCTCTTTTTCACTTAAACGGTTTAATTATCATAATAAAAGAGGTATATACTTTTTCTTTAACATATTGTATTAAAATATAAATTTTAACATCATACAAAATTGTAGCATGTTCAATCATCAGAATATTTCATCAATTTCTGCTAAAACTGTATGCATATAAATGGGTTTCAAAACATCTGTGACCAATTTGATGATTTTTCTGCAATGGTTTTCCTTAATTCAAGTAAACCTCATTTTTTATTTGTAATAATTAAAATATAGTGAATTTCTGAGATACAATTTCTATTTTCACAATAATCATACGCACACACTAATGCTGCTAGAATCTGAAGAACGGTGAGTCCATAGGCCAAAATTTAACCCTCTGAGTGTCATGAGATTTTCGAGTAGTGTAGTATATTTTTCAGCCCACAACTCATAATGACTAAGTAGCCACATACATTGGTTGAAAGAATCCTTAAAGGATTATATTGGTTAAGAAGATAAAAAGTAGTTCGAAGTCATGAAGGGAAGAATGCAGGTTTCAGAACGGATATATGCATCTCAACTCCTCATAGCGTTAAAAAAGGAGAGTGAAAAAGAAAGCACTTTAAAAATTTTATGTGACTTCTCACTAGAAAAAAATCAGTCCATTTTAAATTCATGTGACTTAATAAATTTCATGTTATCCAATAGTTCTGAGAGAACTGTCACAATAAAATATTTGAAATGAAGCAACGAGTTTGGGATGTAAAGATTTTATCAACTAAGGAAACGTCGAGTACATTTGTGCATGTCTTCACCAGCAAGCTTTCATGCGTGAAAATCAGCGCAATATCTCATCATCAATTTAAGCCTTCAAGTGGTTTCGTCGAGATATCTCGCCCATCAAGATCTGATCAATTTTGATAATGGCAAGATATCTCGTCACCACGATATTGCCTATTTTTCGATGATGACGGGATCAAGATCTGCTCAGTTTTCTTTTAATTACGAGATATTTCGTCCATAAAGATATGGTCTGTTTTAATATTGACGAGATACCTCGTCGAAGCAACCACCAGGAGGGTTAAATATCAAAGACAGATGAAAAGGGTATCATTGAAGCACCCTTTTCAAGCGAATATACACAGAAACAATTTGAAACATTTCTAAGCTGTTAAGTATTTTGCACCGTTCGGTATCCCCGAAACTAAACTCAAAAGTTGTTTCTTTCGATTTTGAAATAGCGAATTGTGATATGTGCACGGAATGGCGAAATTCGTCTTTCTGTACAATTCTCCTGAATGGTTCTTGCGAATTAAAAAAATAATTCGGTTTCTCAAGTCTACTGATATGTGGAAACTGAAGGTATGTCGTTGTTATCAGTTCTGTCGACCGATGAAAGAAACCTCACATTTTGTTACTTTCACGATTCTGCGGGAAAATTCCGAATGCTATCATTGATAAAAAAGGGGGAATTCCATGTCCAGAATATCAAGTGCAATAGAATCCGCCCAAAAAGAAAATCATGGCGTTTGGTGAAAAATATCCATGTCCGACGACTTTTAGTAGTGAAAGAAACATAGAATTTCTTTTATAGGAACATACGAAACCTTAAACATTTTTTTTCTATTGTGAAGCATAACTGAACTTCAAAGTTGGAACAAAATCATTCAGATATAAGATGTTATTCTTGTCAGGATACATCTAGCGCAACGCATTTTTTTCTAGTTAGGAATTTTGAAACCCGTACGAGATTATTTTTGTTGGGTATTATAGCGATATATTTTATAAGTTTGTTTAACATCCTAGAAATAAATTAAATTGATTAACCCTCCTGATGATAGTTTCGACGAGGTGTCTCGTCATTAAAAGAAAAATGACCAGATCTTGATGGACGAGATATCTCGTTATTAGAAGAAAACTGACCAGATCACGATCCGTAATCATAAAAAATCAGCAATATATTGATGACGAGATATCTCGTCATTTGCACAATTTCTCAGATCTTGATGGATGAAATATCTCGTCGAAATCACTTGAAGGGTTAAAATAAAATTATTTTTAATTCATATGAAAAAATAAATTTCAAGTGCCGATATTTTCTGACTTTTATATTGATTCAAATTTGTTTTTCAATTTGGTACTCAAATGAGACTTCAATTTAACCTTGCATAGGACCTGTGCAAACATATTACTTTTCTGTGAAATAATATTTAGATTATTTTAAAACATTATTCACATATATTATTAAAATGTTAATAAATTAAATTCTTCACATTATGAATTAAGTTAAATGTTCCTTTAACACGAAAGATATTGTAGCAACTTTGAATATATGATTCGCTAAAATGTTACTGAGATGTATCCACACACACATAATGCACTTTCCCCTTATTTAAAAGAATGTTCTAGAACTCTCGCTGTAGAAATACAAGATAAGAACAAGGACAAACTGCAGTTTCAGTATCTCACAGGGACTGAATAAAACATACATAGTAATAAAACACAAAGACAAAATTCTTCCATTTTATTATGAAGTATAAATAGAATAAAACTGACTATATAACATGGAAACTTTGTATCCACGTGTTTTGATGGTTCTTCGTACTTATTAGTAAAAGACTGGTTTCCAATTATAAATTAATAATTTCCAAAACTGCTTTGAATACAATTTAATAATCTGAACTAGACAGTTTATTAAAATTCAAATTCTTCCTGTAATGGTTAAGCAAAATAAATCTTCGCTAGCAACACCATCTACCGGTGTAACTTTCCCCTCGTGCTTTAGAACAACAAATCAAATTCAAAACAACTCCATTTATGAAGTGAGCTTGTTAAGCACTTTACAAATCATCCATTCCTTCAATTCCGTGTAAAAGATAGTTTCCTAAAAATGATCTCTAAGCCGTAGAGTCTAATTAGCTCTTGTGTAGCAAACAATAGCTATAGAGTGATAAACCAAAATCAAAGCTACAACACCGATTCTGAAGTGAGCTCATCAAGCAGTAGTAGCAATGCTATGCGATATCTCTTCACAAAACACTTATTCCTTCAATTTCGTGCAAAATGTATTTTCGTAAGAATGGTCTCTAACCCGCAGTGTCTAATTAACCCTTGTGTAGCAAATAATAGCTTTAGAGCGATAAACCAAAATCAAAGCTACAACACCGATTCTGAAGTGAGCTCATTAAGTAGTAATAGCGATGCTATGCGATCTCTTTACAAAACACTTATTCCTCCAATTTCTTGTTAAAGGTATTTTCCTAAGAACGGTCTCTAAGTCGTAGGGTCTAATTAGGGTAACAAAAACAGCCGTAGAGTGGCAAACCAAACCAATCTTAAGAATGGACGCTTCAGGTAAGAGTAGATACGAAAATAAAGGACAGATTGTTATATTTGTTTTGTATTAATTTAAGTGTGTGATTTTTTAATTTTATTTATATGGAAATAAAAGAAATATTTCTAAATATTCCTACTCTATAATTAGCATGTAGAAGTCTAATTTTATCTCTGAAACTTATAGGAATAACTCTCCCGGTGATGGTCTCGTGGAGGTATTTCGTCATTTGCAAAAGTGGCCACACCTTAATGGACGAGATATCTCGTCATTAGAAAAAACCAGGACAATATCTTGAATTCATCATCATAAAAAAATCGGCAATAACTTGATGGACGAACAATTTCGTCATTAACAAAATTGGTCAGATCTTGATGGACGAGATATCTCGTCGAAACAATTTGGAGGGTTAAGTAAAATAAATATATAGACAGAGCAGCAGGCATTTCAAAAGTACCGAAAAGTTTATGAAAGATGAAACAAACATAAGCTGAACAGTAAAAAGTGCCGACCTTGAAGGATGGTGTCAAGAAAGAAATCAACTTCACCATTGTAAGATATCAAGCAATATATTTCTATGCAAAACGTAGCAGCGTCTGATTTCCATATTAAAATAAAAATTATAACAGTTACAATAAACCTTCACCCCAATACCTAATGTTTTATATATTATACTGAAAAGCAAACATCGTAGAAAATATAAAAATACAAATATGATGTTTATTTATCGTTCTGATGTCAACATTTTCTTCTGCTGACTTTTGTGGGACATGTGCTGAATAATATTACATAATGTATATTTTAACACACAATAGACCCTTTGAAGAGAGATCGCTGAAAAGAATCCGAAATAGAAATTCGACAGTTGGTTTTGAATTATTTTTATGTGCTGAATCGGAATAATGCAACCAAAATTATACCGATTTCTTCTCTGCAAAATTTCAGTGCTTCTGAAATCAAATTGTATTTATGATTCTTCTCTCGACATGTGGGATGAAGTAGCTTTTTCTCCAAATTTCTACTCCAAATACAATTCACAAAACTTTCCCCTTTATTGGCCGAGAGCATGCGACTCTAAAAGCCGTGCTTCCTTTTCCAAAGCTTCAAAAACATGTTTTGTGGAACGATATTTTCAAACCTCTTATTTTTAAGTAAGTTTGAATGAAAATGACAGAAAGCACCAGAAGGGAATAAAACAATTTTCAATGCCATCTACGAAATATACGTCATAGAATTCAACCAAGCGAATCGAGATGAATGCATTCGTCTAGACATATTCGTATACGACGAAATGTATTTACAGATAGCTATTGCCTCATATTCAGTGTGCTAGAGTATTTAATTCCAGACAATTTTATACGTAGTAATTGACAACACCGCAAATAATTCCAGGCAATTTTATACATATTAACGGACATCACAGCGAATAATTCCAGACAATTTTATGCATAGAGACTGACAACACAGCAAATAATTAGACAAATTTATGAGCAGTAACTGTCAACACCGCAAATAATTAAAAATAATTCTATACGTAGTAACTGACAACACCGCAAATAATCAAAGACAATTTTATGAGTAGTAACTGAAAACACAGAAAATAATTCAAGACAATTTTATGCGTAGTACTGAGAGCAATGCAGATAATCCTAGACAAATTTTTTGGGTAGTAACTGACAACACAAATAATTCCAGAAAATTTTATGCGTAGTAACTGAACACACCTCAAATAATTACAGACAATTTTATGCGTAGTAACTGACAACAAACCACAAATAATTAAAGACAATTTTATGCTTAGTAAATAAAAACAAAGCAAATAATTCCAGACAATTTTATGCGAAGTAACTGACATCACAGAAAATAATTCAAGCCAATTTTGATACATATTAGCTGAAAATACTGCAATCAATTCCAGACAATTTTAATCGTAGTAACTAACACAGCAAATATTTTCAAAATATTTTATGAGTAGTAACAGACAACGCCGCAAATAATTCCAGACAATTTTATGCGAAGTAACTGACATCACAGAAAATAATTCAAGCCAATTTTGATACATATTAGCTGAAAATACTGCAATCAATTCCAGACAATTTTAATCGTAGTAACTAACACAGCAAATATTTTCAGAATATTTTATGAGTAGTAACAGACAACGCCGCAAATAATTCCAGACAATTAGTCAATTTATTCGTAGTAACTGACAATACCCCAAATAATTCCAGACAATTTAAAGTGAGTAACTGATATTACCGCAAATAATTCCAGAGAATTTTGCGCTTAGTAACTGAAAACACCGCACATAATTCCAGACAATTTCATATTTAGTAAATGACAACAACGCAAATAATACCAGAATATTTTATGCGTAGTAACTGACAACACAGCAAATAATTCCAGACAATTTTATGCGTAATAACTCAAAATACCTCAAATTTCTCAATTTTATACGTTGTATCTGACAATACCCCAAATAATAATAGACAATTTTATATGCAGTAAATGACAGCACCGCAAAAAATTCCAGACAATTTTATGCCTAGTAACTGACAACACCGCAAATAATTCCAGACAATCAGACAATTTTATGGGTTGTAACTGAAAATACCCCAAATAATATCAGACGTTTTTAATTCCAGACAATTTTATTCGTAGTAACTAATTATATCCCCAAATAATTCCAGACAATCTTATGTGCAGTAACTGACAACAAAGCAAATAATTCCAGACAATTTTAAGGTAGTAACAGACAACACTGCAAATAATTCTAGACAATCAGACATTTTTTTGTGTAGTAACTGATAACACTGCAAATAATTCCACACAAATTTTTGCGTAGTAACTAAGGACACTGGAAATAATTCCACGCAATTTTATGCGTAGTAATTGACAATGCCGGAAATAATTCCTGACAATTTTATGTATAGTAACTGACAGCACCACAAATAATTCCAAACAATTTTATGCGTAGTAAATGACGAAACCCCCTCAATGCATAGTTACAATTCTGTTTTCAGAATAATTCTCGACATGTTTTGATAAACCTATCACCCTATACTTTGCTGCAAATATCCTGGTTGGTTGGATTAGTTGGTTGTTTTAGGGATTTATGGCGCAAGGGCCATATTTTTTCATGGTGTGCCAAACGCAATGCATACAATTTCAAGCAAAATATGTCCTGAAAGGGAAAAAAGAGGGATATTGGAGAATAGAATAATGGATTGGATATCTCTGGAGCACGATACGTGTGTTTATTAAAGACGGTAAACCCCATAAGATAGGTAGATAGGTAGGTATTTTAATTAACGTCGCGCTGGAGAAACACATTGGCTATTGGCGACGGTTCGGGATCAAACCCGATGGGAAAGATCCGAGGACAACACCATGTAATTTTCAACCACGATCAGATGACGAGGTCACACCTGAGCTGGCACCCCACTCTCCAAACTTCCATACCACGCCAACGTGAGGACATTTGAGGACCCTACAGATTAAACGTGAACCACACCCCTTTGTACACGATGATCTTTTGTTGGATTCGAACTCGCATCACAAATTTACTAATTACTCTTCAGGCATTAGCAGACCCGGATAATAGCAAAGTATTTGTGCATAGAATGAAGTCATTGCACTAGAAGGTCGTGGGATGCACCTGCACTGTATTAACCCCTTGATGGGTTCACACTCATAATTACACCTTACAACCTGCTGTCTTCTCCGCATGACTTCTAACCAATTTTGAAAGTCACGACCGGTAGAATCTTCTCTAAGAATTCTATTCTAAAGAAAGGAGCAATAGAATCTTTCCAAAGGGTTCTAGTCCAAGGAAAGTTGCAGTAGAATCTTTTCAACTGATTATATTCTACACAATAGGCCATTTGAAACCCTTCCAAGAATCTATTCCAAGAGAAGGATGAATAGAATCACTCCAAAGAATTACATTCTGAGCAAATTAGCAATAAAATCTTTCTACATAGATTGAAAGAATCCATGGGGATTTTTCTTAAATGCTTGGTTTTAATCATTAAGTGTGTTTTGGAGTAAAATACTCCACACTACTAGAAAATCTTGCTATGCTCAGAGGGTTAAGGTTGATTGAAGGAAAATTCCCCACTCGAATTCGTATAGAGACGCATGTTGTTGAAAATTCGAGCGGGGAATGATGCCTTACGCCACAGAATTGATATTATGGACTGACCTAAACAGCGACCTCTATCACCTAAACGGGGCATTTCCAGGGACACATTCTTTGATAAAAAATGTTTATTTGGGGCTCTCTACCACTCTCTACAATTAAGCCAGATATTTTCGATACACCCTGAATATATTGCTATGCATCCAATTTCAACCTCGAAATACTTTTCGGTAGACTTATATTGCACTGTTCTACAGGAATTGGCATATCGTGTTTTACTTTTGGAGAGCAAAGTATAAGTTATATTTGAGCATTGTTCCTTTGCATCGATTGAGTAATTTAATGTTAAAGCATTTATATTCTTTGATTTTGTTTGGATTATTTAATAAGAACACTTTGAACATGCATCTAAATAGTTAAAACGTTTCGAAAACTAAAATTTGGAACCTGAATGCGTTTAAGGCAACATAGTTTACGATTATTGGAAATAAATAAAGCAAACGTAAACATTCATAGTGTTCTATTTTTATAGCACTTTAAAGGGAAATGTCAATTAAATTTGTAATTAAGTTTACTAAATATCCACATAGGGCACAGTAAGTAAATTTAAAATGGAGTTAGTGTTAGAGTAGTAATATGTATTGGAAAAGAATGCTTTTCATTGTGTAATTAAGACCTAATTATTCCATTCTAGAACACACTTTCAATTTTGAAACTAATCCCTGCTTGTATGATAGGTTTACCGTTTAAAGCAACTGAATTAATTTTAAACGTAAAAGAATTTAAGCTCTTGACAAAAGACGGAGGACATCTAATTTAGAATCATTGAATGAGATTAATTGGTATGCCCTCTTTAAGTACTTCTCAAGAGCATTCAAGCTTCCTTTGTTTTCCTAAGTATTTGTTATTTTTGAAATGCAACCATCAATGTTAGGGTGTATTTAGAATACAGGTTTTTATCATTTTAATTTAGCAGACAAGCGCTTTTCAATGTTTCCAATTATCCATTGTTCTTATTATCTAGACTCAAATAAATAATTAACACTTTGTACTTTATCAATAATCCAGCTTTCGGGATCTAACAGTCGAGTCACGTGCTTTCGAACGATTCTATTCTTTAAATTAGGTGATAGTTCGGAACCTAAACAAAGCGCTTCCGTTATCTTTATCTCGGATTCTGGTTCCATGTTTATGCTCTTGTTCCGAATGGGATAGCAAATAACGAGTTCGCTGGGGGAAATGATCCACGGCTATTGCAATTCATGCTTTTGGGTATAAATGGCGATCTCCCAACGAGCGTTCCAACCAAACCAAATACCAACTATTCCAAAGTCGACTGCTCTCGTCGGAGCCACAATATACTAAAAGCATTTTATTATGAATAATATAAAAACATCTTTTTAAGCTCAAAAATCATCGAAAGCTTGCATTTTAATTTCTTAGCTTCCGATGTATGTTTAAAGTAAGTAATGTATTTTTGTACACTTATTGTGTCCAGCAAGGCGTCCGAAAAGGGTAGGTAGTTAAATTGACGTCGCACTATAGCAACACAACGGGCTATCGACGACAGTCGGGGATCCATCCAGAAGGAAAATATCCGAGAACAACACTTCATGTACTTCGTGCTTTGGGAAATTGGTACTTTTAGCTTTGGGTAGGGAGGTAGTTAGATTTTAGTCGCTCTGAAGCAACACAACGGTTCCGGACTTTATGCTTTGGGTAGGTTATTGAATTTACTTCGCATTAGATGAACACAACAGGCTATACGTGACGGTCAATCCCGAAGGGAAAGTTCCAATGACAACATATCGTAATTTTTAACCATGATCAGATAACGAGGACAACACCTGATCTGGCGCCCCACTCTCCAAACTTCCATACCACGCCAACGTGAGGACATTTGAGACCACGACATATTTAACGTACACCACCCCCATATACGACTGTCTGTAGATGGATCGATTTTCAAACTCGCAATCTATCGCTTACTAATCGGCTACTCTACCAACCGGGCTATCGCGGCTTCCGAAAAGGGCAAAGGAGGCTTATGTACCTGGACATTTTGTCTCAAATATCCTTTTTCAATAGGGATTTTAATATGGAATTTGATGAAAATGTTCGCACGAATAAGATCTCCAGCATTCTCACATCTGACATTAGTTATCTCGAAGTCCTTAAGTATTACCTTTTCGAAGTACCAGTGTTCATCCAAACTTCATCCGATGATTGATATTAACTCCTTGATGTGCGAAATCGGTAATCTGAAGAGTGCCTTCTAAATGTTCGCCTAAATACATTAAATTTCAACTCACTCGTTTGATTCCAGTATTCAACCATAATGAAGTCGCTGAGGACCAGCGAGAATTATGCAATCAACTGCCTATTAAGACATCTATTGCGTGGGTTACTACGAATGCCTTGAATGCTTAAATAGCAATAAACCCTCCTAATCGGAGGACAGCGTTTATAAAAGGACGGTTATCCTTGGAAAGCTAATAACTCGCCTCTATGAACATTCAGTACGCTAAGTTGTGAGGAATATCGACAATATCGCTTCACGTTGTTGTGTAATTTTATGATTGCTGGAATTACGTAATAGCTACATGTTATTTGATTGTAGTATAGACACTATGCACGAAAAATCAGTTCATTTTACTAAATTTGTATTGCATTTTAATGTGAAATCAAAGAAATAAGGAATATTGTGCAATGAAAATCAGTCAAAATTTGAATTCCGACTAAAGTATTTGAAATTCCATAAATACTCTGTATTTCATTTATATAATCTAATTATCAATGTTTTGGAAAATTGAATACTCACAGAACTATGGAAAATGTGTATAAATTATATGCTTAATACTTAGGAAAATAAGTACTTCGTGCTTAGAGAAATTGGTGCTTTTTGCTTTGGGTAGGTAGTTAATTCTACGTCGCTCTGTAGCAACACAGCGAACTAGTGGCAACGGTCCGGGATCAATCCCGACTTTATGCTGGGGTTGTTGAATTAACGTCGCACAGGAGCAACACAATGGGCTATTGTCAACGGGGTCCACATCCATACCGAAGGGAAAGATCCGAGGACAACACCTCGTAATTCTGAACTACGGTCAGATGACGAGGTCACATCTGAGTTGGCATCCCACTCTCCAAACTCCCACACCACGCCAACGTGAGGACATTTGAGGCCACGACAGATTTAACATGCTCCAGTCCCCACGTACATGACTGTCTTTGGTTGGGTCGAGTTTCGAACTCGCAACCCTCCGTTTGCTAATCCGTTATTCTTCCAACTGGGCTACCACAGCCCTGCTTTGTGCTCAGAAAAATAAGTACTTTGTGCTTTGGGAAATCGGTATTTTTTGCTTTGGGTAGGTAGGTAGTTTAATTTAAGTCGCTCTGGAGCAACACAGCGGACTATTGGTGACGGTCTTGGATCAATCGCGATTTTATGATTCGGGAAATAGATACTCTGGAAAATGTGTATCTTTTACTTTATAGGCAAATCGGGACCTTAAATTTGGTTCCTCCAGTAAAAACTCCAAGTTGTTGCCACCGTTCAGAGGTCAGTTTATAAATCACCAAAACCCGAACAAATGACAGAAAACCTATTTTACAGGCACAGAAGAAAAACTGTACAAACTGTAACATTAAGGAATACAACATCCTACGCACTCGATTAATGACATGTATGGATTAAAAATTTCTAAAAATATCCCCAAAACAACCAAAACTCCATGTCCTCTGGGATTCATTAGTAACTTGAAATTCAAAACCTCCGCGTCCTTATCTTGAAATTCAAAGGAATTAAAGAGCCCTTTTCCCTTAAAAACCAATTTTAAAGTATCTCCGAGTGCATTTTATACGTGGGTGGACCATCGGGAGCCTAATTAGTGGCTATAATAGTAACATGAAGAGTATGCATAATTATTAGGGAACGCGTGGTTTCAAAATTAGATTCTAAAATTAGAACGGAGCGCCATCCCTTTGATGTGATCTGCTTACTCACGAGAATGAAGAGTCTTTCAGACTGTAAGAATAACTGGTTCAAAAAGAGGAGTTTGTTTTTCGAAAAAACTTTTTTGAGGTTCATTAAGAAAATCATTAAAAATTTCGATTAGTTATCGAGCTCTAACAAGAAAATTTGTAAAGATCGGAGCACGAGGCGGAAAATTGAGTCCAAGTATTCTTGAAAAGTGTGGAGTAGGATAAAAAAAAGTAATATGCTCCAGGAGGGTTATTTTTAAAGCGCGAAAGGAAAACTGAAGCCCCGTTTGTTAAATTACGGCAGCTTTAAATTGCTGATAGGGTGAATAATAATTCTGATACCACTTTTCCTCAATAAGGTTAAACGAGAGAGCAGTGTGAACCTAAAATTCAGGAGGGCTTGTATTTGGGCAGCTTGTTTGGAAGCGGTAATTCCTTGAAACCACTGCAACTATGACTAATCTGTTGTCGTTTAAGTGTATAATACATCACAGCGTCCCGTCTAGAGTTATATTAACCCTCCTAGTGGTTTACAGATATCTAGACCTTAACTGACTTGTAGTGCTTCTGGTGACAAAACCTGTTTCAAACTGTCGCCACTTCTGGGCAAGGGACAATTTGTTTTCCTATTTCGATCTCCATTGCCACTTGGAGCAATAGGGCAGTTTTTGTCTCTACAAACCATATCGTCCTTAACAAATTTTACAGATCTTGGACACCATATCTCGTCAAAACACTTAGAGGGTTAAATCCATCTTTCTGGTATAGTGATCATAGAGTTTTCTGCTATCCGCTATGTCCCAAGTTCAAATCTCGATGAGTAAGCACACGGATGTGGATGATTGCCCCTATCAGGAGTGACGGCTCTGACAAATAACCGTCAGTTCATCCCTTGTAGTGCCGAAGGCTGTGGTCAGGTATTAACCCTCCTGGTGGTTGTTTCGACGAGGATCTCTTCATTAGCAAAATCGACTAGACCTTGATGAACGAGATATCTCGTCATTAAAAGAAAACTGACCAGATCTTGACCTCGTCCTCATCAAAAAGTCCTCAATATATTGATGACGAGATACCTCGTCATTAAAAGAAAACTGACCAGATCTTGATGAACGAGGTATCTCGTCGAAACGATTTGGAGGGTCAACCCTCTGAGCTTAATGTAGTATTTTCGAGTTGTACAGCCTTTCTTTTCCCTGCAACACACAAAATGACTACCTAACCACATCTATTGGTTGAATCCCAGGAAAGACTCCTTCAGTCAAAAAAGTCAAAACTGGTTCGAAGTCATGCAGAAAAGACGACAGGTTTCAGAACGGATATATGCGTGTGAACCTCTCAGAGGATAAAAAAAGAGTCTGATTGAGTCGTTTTCAATGCAATGAAACGCCGTTTTCACATCCGTTTTGCATATAGGATAAAATTAAAGTTGATAATTAACAACTGGATTTCATGTGTCATACCTCGATGTACATACATATCATATCCCTTGTGCAAATATATATTAAGTTTAAATTTCTTTTTTTCAGACACATTTTAGACGTTTTGAAACTAGGGAAGCAATAGTGCAAGACAACTCGTAAATTCGCTATTTTTATTCTTTAATATTATGACTATATTATAGGAAATAGAAAAAGAGGAAGCATTTATAATCACTTAAGGGGGGTATGGTACTCAAAAAATCCGAAAAATTGCAAATTTTTTTTATTGTTTTAAAACAAATTCAGAATTTTCTGATTCCAATGACACCAAATTCATCTTGCTACGTTAAATAGAACCGATTATATTGCAATTTTAGAAATTGAATTACTGATGTTGTCACCTGCCACGCTCATTTTCGTCTGCTACTGTAACATAAACAAACGAAAGTTAAACTTCTACATGTCTATTTCTCAGTTGAAAATAGTGTTTCTTTTTATAGGATGAAAGAAGCGAAGTAAAATATATTAGCTAACACTTCTTTGAATTGATGTCAAGTAATAGTATCTTTTGGATTGCTTATTTTGAATGTAAATTGGATATTTGATGTGAAAAATTTGACGTTAGTTTAATTTCGAAAACGGCTATTGTTGTTGAATATGCTGTTAAATATATTTTGTTGTTAATATATCTATATTTTATGTTATAATTATATAATTTTAAGTGATTTGTTTACACAAGTTTGAACTGTGATATTAAATATGGGACGAAAGCGGAAAGCTCAAAGTTGGTCAAAGCTTATCGCAGAAAAGTGAACATGGCAAAAATAAAACTGAACCAGAATTCTGGTTACTTGGCTGGTGGACATTGAATTGTGTTAGTCAGCAATATTGCTTTTACATACATTTATACATTTTAATATAATGTATTATCTTTGAATTTGTGTGTGCAACAGCTATTTATAATATATTATGTTCCAACAGCAGCAATTTTCATATTTTTCTCTGTATGTAAAAATTTTGATGAAATTTTTATCTTTTTTCGATTTTTAAAATTTATTTTTTGGACATATATTAACATTTTGTTAAAATTTAAACATGGAATATACTTCTTTTGTGTGAAAGATTACTGAAAAAAAATTTCAGATGAATATCTTCATAAACAGCTATTTTGCATAATTTTAAAACTTTAATGCCTTTTTTCTCAAAGAAGTGATTTTTGATATTTTTATAAATTTAAATTGATATAAGTCAAATTCTACTGCACGGATATGAATGAAATTTGGAACAATTGTTATATATATATATACCTTTCTTTAATTTGTCTTCAGCAATTGTTGAAATATGTGTTTGTTTTTTATTATGATTTTTGAAAACAATATTTGTGGTGTAAAATCACGTTTTTTTGCATTATTTTTTATTAAATTTTTCCTGATTCATATTTACAAAAACTGTGAAGACAATTTATTTCTCATATATTTTTATGTTAAAAAATGTTCAAATTGAAATTTTAGCCAAATTATTTTTCTACTTATATCAAAAAGAAAACTTCAAATTTTTGAAATTTTATTTTTTTTAATTAATTGTTTTTAATTTTTAAATTTTTGAATTCACATTTTGCATACTATACTTAAAATCTACCTGAATACCAAAAATTACAATTACAACTTCAAAATTGCAGATTTCAGCAATTTGGGTACCATACCCCTTAAACACTTGAAATCTACTCATTTCGTTACCTCACTCTTAGACTGAGATTAGATATCTGAGCTCACGTTGGCGTGGTGTGGAAGTTTGGAGAGTGGGGTGCCAGCTCAGGTGTGACCTCGTCATCTGACCATGGTACAAAATTGCGTGGTGTTGTCCTCGGATCTTTCCCTTCGGGTTTGATCCCGGACAGTCGCCAATAACCCATTGTGTTGCTCCAGTGCGACGTTCATTTAGATACCTACCATCGGTATAACGGAAATTCAAAAGCTAAATATAGCAGTGTCAATTAACTCATTGAAAAGGACGATATTCAAACATATCAAGATTTACATGCTGAAAAGTTCAAATAGTTCAATTTAAAAAATAAGGAAATAAACAATCAAATAAAAAAACTTGAAAATTAAGTTTAAAAATAAATCTCACACTTTGATTCGATAACAGCTTATGCTTCCAGTTAGCGTTTCGTAATTGCTAATGTTTCTCTGCAAATTCAAATTTATCAGAACCATAAAATCCTGCATAATAAGTTTTCAAAATGTCGTTAAGTTTTAATTAATCAGGGAGTGTTTATGTATTTTTACAATAGTGGAAGTAATTGAAAAAATCTGCAAGGTCAGCAGGCTTTGGTCGTTACACTCGTTTCGACTCGTTACACTAATCGCTACCAAATCTTTAAAACAAACTGTATAATATTACTTACCATTCATTAAAAGTTGCTGAATATGAAAAGTATTTTAAGCAAGACCCTTAATTCTTTTTTTTTTTATTTTGTACCCTTTTAGAATAACAATCACGATCTTTAATTATGAATTTATTTAATACAAAACAGTTCTAAAGTACCTTACAGTAAAGCTTATGCAATATTGAACTCTTTCTGAAGCCAATCAGCTGCAGTTACGAATGTAGTGCAATAGAAAACTTATATTAAACTTATTGAGAAATTTAACCATCTGAGGGGTTTACACGCATAATCATACCTTACAACCTGCAGTCTTCCCGTTACTTTGAACTTCTTGCGTTACTTTGAACGAATATTGCCTTCTTGATCAATTGAATCTTAGGAAATGAGCAATAGAAACTTTCGAAAGGATTCTATTTCTAGGGAAATGAGCAATATAATATTGTCCGACTAGCTGAAGTCACTATGGATGTAGGGAAGGCCCGAAGAAAATGTTACAGAGGTCAGGACGAATTTATTTCGAGAATCGTTACTCACAAGTGTGAAACTGAAAAACCACCGCAGGCTGGCAGGTTTCCTCACACGTGTTCATATGTGACCGGAGGTAGGTGCCCTTCAGGTCAACCTCGCATGAACCCTAATCAGTGTTCATAAAGAAGGAGACTCATACAGCCTTATTCCTATTTAGTCGTCCTACCCTTTATAGCCTGGCTCGGGCTTAACCTTGCAATGCTTAGGTGACATTTCCAGATAGGCATCAATGTCTCATTTCAGTGACCGTCATGAATTTCACTTACGAGAACCTACACGCCTTGTCACAGTTCCGATACTTGGACCATTCTCCAAACCCTTGGAGGTGGGCTAGGAGTTGTTTGCCACACAAATTTATGGCACCACGTGCTTCTGCCTTGGGTTAAATAATCACCGCATTCACGTGTGGCGGAGACCCGGCTAGCGCTACCATTAGACTTAGAATGCATTATTTTCTGCTTAATTAGGGCCACATGATGCAGCACTTAACTGTTAATTTTAAATTTTGAAATCACTCAATCTTGATGGACGAGCTATCTCGTCGAAGCCAATTAGAAGGTTAATCATGAATTCAACAAATGAATCGATTCCATGCTTTTAAATATGAAAAACTCGATTTACACGTTATCGTGATTTCCTGATTAACCTGCCTAGTGGTTGTCTCGACGAGGTATCTTATCATTAGTAAAGCTGACCAGATTTTGGTGGACGAGATATCTTTTCATAGAAAACTGAGCAGATCTTTGTCTCGTCATCATAAAAAAATTGGCAATACCTTGATGGCAAGATATCACGACATTAGCAATAATGGTCAGATCTTGATGGACGAGATATCGCGTCGAAACCACTTAAAGGGTTGAAATAACCCCTTTAAGCAAAACACCTTTCAATTTAAAATCATAAAAACGCAATAAGATGCTTCATATTGTCATTACCTTAGTAAATGTGTTAATTTAGAAACATTTCACAATAAACCTGTTTTATTGAAATGTAGTTATTTTCGATTTTTTCAAGAAAGATATCTAAAGAATGCGTCTAGACGGTGTTTCGAAACATTGTTTCATTTGATCGAACTCCTTATTTCCTAGCGTTTTGCGTCTACTTCAACACATTGTTTTGTGCACCATTTTAGCTACGCAGGCTAAGAATATCCGACGATCCAAAATGGGAGAACTTGGAATCCAATTACAAGGATTAGACATATTTAAAAGACAATACTACGTACTGCAAAAATAGTTGTAGGGATCATTTGCAAATCCAAAACGCATCTTAAAGTTCCATAATAGGATAAGGCATTTCAAGAACAAAAATTTTGAGAATTTTTTATTCTTAAAAAGTTCTAATATGAATTCAAGGAAAGAACTAAGGAAATCATTAAATGGGGAAAAATCACCTTTTCTCAGTTCAGTTAAAACTACCAAAGGAGAAAATATTGTTTTAAATATAAATATTCTTTTATTTCTTCAATTAGCAGGTTTCTCTTATATAGTAAGAAAGTACTACAGAACATACGAACTAATTTTAATTTTTAATCCTAATACGTAAAACCAGCTCCACAGATTCTGAATTCCTTCAGTCCAGGGGACAGCGGTAGCCCGGTTGGAAGAGTCACGGACTGGCAAATGGAGGGTTGCAAGTTCGAATCCAACCAAAGACCGTTGTGTACAAAGGGGGCTGGTGCACTTTAAATCTGTCGGGCCTCAAATGTCCTCACGTTGGCATGGTGTGGAAGTTTGGAGAGTGGTGTGCCAATTCAGGTGTGACCTCGTCATCTGACCATGGTTTAAAATTACGTGGTGTTGTGCTCGGATCATTCCCTCCGGGGGATGATCCCGGACCGCTGCCAATAGCCCGTTGTGTTACTCCAGTGCGACGTTAATTAAATACCTACCTACATTCAGTTCAGGAGTAACTGATTCAGTGTTATGATACTTAGGTAGGCAGTTGAATTAACGACTCATTGGAGCAAAACAACGGGTTAATGCCACTCCACTCTCCAGACTTCCACACCACTAACGCGAAGGCACTTGAGGCCAGGACAGATTTAACATGCACCAGCCACGAAGTACACGACGGTCTTTGGTTGAATCGAGTTTCAAACTCAGAACTCTCCGGTTGCCAATCCGCTTCTCTACCATCCGAGCTACCGCGGGATTATGTTACGTAAGCATTTTATCGTCGATTCGATTCATTTACAACACTTGTGGAAGTATTTGTGACGATATGGAGAAGCAAAATTATACGTTTTTACAAACGGCACATCAGTTAATAGGAATAATTTGTTTCTAGGTTAAAAATAAAAATTGTTAGCATTTTGATAGTGTTGCATTTTTCAGATTACAACAAGCAATGTATTTCTCATCCTAAAAACACGCATTTAGTCAAAATCGCATTTCCGAAGAATGTCAGTTAAGAACTGCTCAATCAACGATATCTCTTATTTAACTCTCCAAGTAGTTTCGACAAGATACCTCGTCCATCAAGATCTAATAAGTTTTGCTCATAAAGAGATATCTCGTCATCAAGGTACTGACGATATTTTATGAGAACGAGATCAATATCTGGTCAGTTTTCTTCTAATGATGAGATATCTCGTCTAACAAGATCTGGTCAGTTTTCTTCTAATGATGAGATATCTTGTCTAACAAGATCTGGTCAGTTATGCTAATGACGAGAAACCTCGTCGAGACAACCACCTGGACGGTTAATATATCGGCCTGGTTACGAGTGGTCAACATTCTACTCCTTGTTTCATCCTGTGATTGAATCCTGGTTTTGACATGGATGTTCGTAGTGGTTCGAAAACTACTTTAACCATATGAGCGTTGGGAGATTTGCGAATAGTGAAGATCTGCTTTTACCCCACAATGAAATAACCACGTCCATTGGTTGAAAGAATTCTAGGAAATAATATAATTGGTAAGGTCAAAGCTGGTTAGAAGTCTTACAGAGAAACCTTCAAGAGGTATGTATATATATGTATATATATATATATATATATATATATATATATATATATATATATAATTAAACTGGGGCCTTACAGAAGTCTCATATCTGCTTTACAGAAAAGTCCAATTTTGTCAATCTCTATATATAACTATAGAGAGAAATAAGCGAATTTGGGGAGTTACAATAGGTTATCTCTAGAGTAGAGATTTATTTACCGTTTAAATTAAGTCTTTCTTTTCAGCAACGATTAAATTCAAGAACCACACAGTATTTAATTGTGCTCTGAATATAGCTTTCCAGAGTTAAACAATGCGTGTCTTATCAAGCTTTAAATACAAATTTACTTTCCTTTTCCACCATTTCAATCAACAGCCCGTTCTTTTGTCTCGAAAAAAGGCTCCCCAACCGTCTACATTGCTAAATACCTCCCAGATAAGCGTCCTTCCAACCTATGAATCCTAATGTCTGTCGCAAGTGCAGCGCACACAAAGGACGTATGTAAATGTCCCCAGTCCCCCGCGAGGGGAAATAACAATCTGCTAAATAAGTCTCTCCGAAATAAAGGAGTGAAATAGGAGACGCGTATTGCAAGCAAATTAGCGGGTTCCGAAAAGCGCACTCATCCGCTGCCAGTATCGCGACTCTAAAACGAAACTAAATCGTTCAGACAGTAATTAATTAAATGAACTCAATTCCGAATTAATTACGCTCTTTTCATCAGAATAAGTGCCCCGGAAAAATAAAAGTGGCGAACAGCTTTCATGAATTTTCTGTCTATAGGCAGTCATTCTTTTTTCGCCGCTCGCCGTAGCTTACAGAATTCCCGACGCTGTCCGGAAGAAAATTAATTGATTAATGGGTTTTGGGGGAGGTAATGGAGGTACAATTGTACCTTGAGGAAAATTACGCGTCTGTCTACTTCCCCTCGTGAAAGTTTAAGGAGCGGCCTTGGAGGATTCATTTCCCTTTAAATCGGAGAATTTTAACGTACCTTAATTCTTCACACGGGTCATTGGAAACTTGCTTTCCTATTTAAATATTTGAGAGAATCGCTAGGTGCAACTTTCTCTTTCGATATCAGTCGCTAGAAATGTTGTTTACTAGCTTACAGAATTAAAATTAATTGATTAATGGGTTTTAGGGAAGTAATGAAGGTACAGTTGTACCTTGAGGAAAATTATCTGTCTACTTTCTCTCATAAAAGTTTAAGCGGCGTTGGTGCATTCATTTCCCTTTAAATCGGGGAATTTTGACGTACCTTAATTCTTCACACGGGGATCATTTTAAACTTGCTTTGTATTTAATTATTTATTTCAGAGAATTGATAGGTGCAACTTTCTCTTTCGATATCAGTCGCTAGAAATGTTGTCTACTAGCTTACAGAATTAAAATTAATTGATTAATGGGTTTTAGGGAAGTAATGAAGGTACAGTTGTACCTTGAGGAAAATTATCTGTCTACTTTCTCTCATAAAAGTTTAAGCGGCGTTGGTGCATTCATTTCCCTTTAAATCGGGGAATTTTGACGTACCTTAATTCTTCACACGGGGATCATTTTAAACTTGTTTTGTATTTAATTATTTATTTCAGAGAATTGATAGGTGCAACTTTCTCTTTCGATATCAGTCGCTAGAAATGTTGTCTACTAGCTTACAGAATTAAAATTAATTGATTAATGGGTTTTAGGGAAGTAATGAAGGTACAGTTGTACCTTGAGGAAAATTATCTGTCTACTTTCTCTCATAAAAGTTTAAGCGGCGTTGGTGCATTCATTTCCCTTTAAATCGGGGAATTTTGACGTACCTTAATTCTTCACACGGGTCATTGGAAACTTGCTTTCCTATTTAAATATTTGAGAGAATCGCTAGGTGCAACTTTCTCTTTCGATATCAGTCGCTAGAAATGTTGTTTACTAGCTTACAGAATTAAAATTAATTGATTAATGGGTTTTAGGGAAGTAATGAAGGTACAGTTGTACCTTGAGGAAAATTATCTGTCTACTTTCTCTCATAAAAGTTTAAGCGGCGTTGGTGCATTCATTTCCCTTTAAATCGGGGAATTTTGACGTACCTTAATTCTTCACACGGGGATCATTTTAAACTTGCTTTGTATTTAATTATTTATTTCAGAGAATTGATAGGTGCAACTTTCTCTTTCGATATCAGTCGCTAGAAATGTTGTCTACTAGTTTACAGAATTAAAATTAATTGATTAATGGGTTTTAGGGAAGTAATGAAGGTACAGTTGTACCTTGAGGAAAATTATCTGTCTACTTTCTCTCATAAAAGTTTAAGCGGCGTTGGTGCATTCATTTCCCTTTAAGTCGGGGAATTTGACGTACTTTAATTCTTCACACGGGGATCATTTAAACTTGCTTTCTATTTAATTATTTATTGCGAGAATCGATTGGTGCTACTTCCTCTTTCAATATCAGTTTTAAGACTCAGAATTTAAGTAATTAATTTTGTGTACCATAAGATGAAAGGTTAAAAATCACTGGGTTAGATGAGCATAGTTATTTGTTGATAATTTTTATAAATTTTGAAGAACAAATAAATAGAAGAATTTAGTGATTTTTCTGGTTATTTTAAAATTATTTCAAAACGATATTGTTATGAAACATACTAATTCTTCTTCAGGTTTCTCTGCCACCCAGTAGGTCTCGGCTCGAATCCCGCTTTGTAAACGCATGGGTGTTGGTGATTGTCCCTGTTAGAAGCAACTGCGGTTTACATGAATAGCTGCCATTTCATACCTTGATGTGGCGAAGTCCAAAATGGTGGGACTTTAGAAAATATTTTCACTTGTATAGATGTCTTTCGAGAGTATTTTTTCAAACCACTAACTTCGCCCTATTGTGAGAAGGTAGGTAGGTGAATTTACGTCACACAATCGTCACAACGGGCTATTAGTGACGGTTCAGGATCAATCCCAAAAGGAAAAATCCGAGGACAACACCTTGTTATTTTGAATCACGGTCAAATGACGAGGTCAACACACGAATAACCTTTGTTCTCCACATCACTGCCCTCAAACAACCATAAATGTCCACCCACAGATCCCTGCACTAAGAAAGAATAATCTCATAAACTTAAAGAAAAGTATTAAAAACTATTTGGAGGTCACCACCTTTGGTAGTTCCGACTCTGGCTTTTGGAAGAACCCCAACTCAAATGCTGGCTAGCAGCAATCAATTACTCGATCTTATTCCAGCGTGTTATCAACTGTGCAATAAGCATTTCAGGAACAAGAAAACATAATTTATTCAAACGTAACAATTAATAAGGATAAATGAATAAAAATAAAATAGTTTGACATTGTCTTTCGCAAAAGATATCTTTAGAACAGAAATTATAAATTTTGAATGCGAAAGTCTAAATTTTAAACCATTTTATTTTTATTCATTTGTCGTTAATTGTTACCTTTGAATAAATTATTTTTCTTGTTCCTGGAATGCTTATTGCACAGTTGATAATACGCTGGAATAACATCGAGTAATTGATTGCTGCTAGCCAGCATTTGATTTAAATTAAAATTTGCTTAATGATTGTTGCCACAACACCCTCCCCTAGTCGTGAACTGAAGGTTTACAACGACGAAACACAGCGAAAGTCACTATTTTCCTCGAACGTGAGTCATGCCACACTGGGACTTGTCAGCTACCTCTGGAGGAGCTTGCACCAAGAAAAAGGCTGGCTTTAAACGGTCGACACTGTACTGCCGGATGCCAATCTGGATGGTGTAATTGCGTTCATGCCTTGCAAGAACAGGAAAGAGACCTTCGTACTGCGCTTGTAGTGGTTTTCTCACTTCGTCTTGTCGGATATAAACATAAGAACACTTGTCGAGATCCGGGTGCCAGAAGACGTTAGGTGTTTTGTGTCGTCGTGGAGAGGTACATCTCAATTTGGACATGGAATCCCGAAGTTGCTGGACAAGGTGGTCTGCCAGAGTGCCATAAACCAGATTAGCCGAAGAAGCATGCAGACAGGAGCGCAAACCTAAAAGAACGCTCGGCAGAGTGTTAGTCTAGTTAACAGTGTCAAAAAACAGTAACGCATAATCATCTAATAAACACATCATAGCCTACACTGATGGATCACCAGACTCTAATTCGAAAAAGGAAGTCCTGGTGTACTTCTACTGCTTCCAGATGGAAAGGAATTACAAAAAAGTCTATAACAGGAAAAATATTCTCCAATTTCACCAGTGAACTCATAGTTATAAATAAGGCTCTTGAAGCTTATTTAAATCTCTCATCAACACAGCAAACCGGGGGTATTATAATCTTTAGTGATTTCAGACCTGTCTAGAAGCAATTGCAAAGGCAACTCAAAATGCGCCCAAGATGTCCATTTACGTCTGCACCAACTCATACTTGGAGAAAAGCTGCACTGTTCAGTGGATTCATGCACATGTGGACACTGAAGGAAATGAAGCTGAAGATCAATTGGAAAAGAAAGCCGGAGAATTAAATGCTGAACAAACCACAATACTTTTTCGGATGCTACTGCTTTGGTAAAATTCAAATTCATGTCACAAAAAAGTAAAATAAAACAACAAATTTGTGAAGTTCACGCATAGAAAAGCCACCATCACAATATCCAGACAGAGAACAAGACATTTCAAAAGCATTAAAATAAATTTACAATGAAGGAATCAGAACATACAGACATCGTAACAACTGTCTAGGCGTTTCACTCACACCTAATCATATATCCACCTGCTCTGCAATATGTAGCTGCTCTTTAAACCATCGATTACCACCCTCAAGAACAGCTTTACAGCTGGAAAATAATCGACAACGCTAAAGCTGAGCAAAATGCACACGGCGACATCTGACTGAGAAATGGACACGACAGCAACTGAGCTAGCACCAACTCTCCAAACTTCCATACCGCGTCAACATCAACTTTTCTGAGAAAAATATAAAGAAATTAAGTTATTTAACCACTTAACGCATATATCCGTGTCTGACACGGGCGAAAGTTACCGGCAAATTTGCACATGCCCGTGTCTCACACGGGCGCTCTTGTATCTCGCGTTATTTTATTTTTACTAGAACGGACCCGTCTGAGGTCCGTTCTGGTAAAAATGGATAGGCTAGATTATAATTAAGCTTATTTACCATATATGGCACCACTATGCAGCATTTTTCTTGTGTAAACCACGTGGTGCATTTTGATGATTAGCTATAAGTTTGTTAGGAATTCTTTGTTATAAAGCAGTTGTTTGGTGTGGAAAAGGTAATATATCCATTTTTAATACGTTAAATATGATAAAAGTAAACAGTTAACCATAAATTAATTTTTACTAAGTGTTTTTATAACTTGTTTAGAAAAAGTTATCTGATAATGAGCGACTCTGACGATTTTGAATATTGCGATTTATCAAAAAGTTTCAGCGATGAAAGTGATGATCTCTTGAGTGATGGAAGTGAATCTGAAGATAATGATGACGAGATTTTGGCTTTTTTTATGCATTTCAACATCCAGGATCGTCACTGAACCAATAGTCACCGATTACCATGGAAGAATTATATATATTTTTAGCCATAACTATACTACAAGGTATAATTAAAAAACCTGAGGTGAGGATGTATTGGTCAAAAGTTGAAATTTTTCAATCACCTATTTTTTTATTATTATTATTAATATTTTATTATTATTATTAATATTTTATTATTATTAATCATATATTATTAATAATATTTTATTATTATTAATATTTTGAAATTCAAAATAAACATGTAATCAAATCGGTTACACTTTGTTTGTATAATAAGTTTTTTTATAACTTTTACCCCCACCCCCCCGCTCCCTAGTCACCCCCCACAACTGAAATTGCAAAAAATAACTTACACTATACCTATATATTCATTTTCTGTCAAAAAAAACTAAATCATTTTTTACCAGTTTTTCCGAAAAAAACTCGTGCTTTAAGTGGTTAACAATGCCTATTGCACTTCAAACTCGTCTTAACCTTCCTAGTGGACGAGAAGTCCTTCTCGTCCTTCTTGACGAGATATCTCGTCATTAGCTAAACCATTAGCAGGATGACGAGATTGATGGACGAGATATCTCGTCACTAGAAGAAACTGAACATATCTTGATCTCGTTATCATAAAAAAATCGGCAATATCTTGATGACGACATATCTCGATATTAGCAAAAATTGATCAGATCTTGATGACGATAGATCTCGTCATTAGAAAAATTGGCCATATCATCTTGACGATATATCACGTCATTAGCAAGAATTGGTCAGATCTTGATAGACGAGATGTCTTTTTATTAGCAAACATTGGTCAGATTGATGACGATAGATCTCGTCATTAGCAAAAATTGGTGAGATCTTCATGACGATATATCATATCATTATCTAAAATTGGTCCGATCTTTATGACGATACATCGCGTCATTAGCAAAAATTGGTCAAATCTTGAAGGACGAGATATCTCATCAATATCACTTGGAGGTTTAAAACAAAATCACCCATAGCATATAAATAAGAATGGAGTGTTTGTACATTGAATATTTTCGACCCATTTCAAGTTTTCTATCTGTTTTGGACCCTTCTTATGTAAAATCCGTCTCTTGCGCGTTTGGTGTCTGTCAGTCCATCTGTCTGTATGTATGTGACATACTACGTCCGAACGGTTGAATATATTGTCATGAAGCTTTGCATGCTGTGAGTTCTTACATTCATTTAGTGACTGAACTTGGTTGCGTAAGTCTGTCGGTCCGTTTTCCCGTTCTATATTCGATTTTGTGTCTATATTTTTGCAAGTGTTACATAAGATTTGTTCAACATATTTTTTAACATATAATATTTTATATTTGATGCAACACATTTTAGTCTAGTGAATGCATTATTTGAAATTTCTTTGTTTACATATTTAGGTAAGTTTCACGCGTTAAAACATATGAGTAATTATACATACATCAACCATAATTTGGTAGTTTTGGAGTAGCTGGAAGGCAGATTGAGCATTGCAATTACTTGGATTGTTTTACCAGTGCTGCTGAAACATCAATTATTTTCCAAAACTATTTTTACGGAATTTAAATTATAAGTTTATTTATTTCTAGTCTTATTTTTGCTTTTTGAAATACAAAAAATTATGAATGTTTGGGACAGACGATAAAAATAATAAAACTATACAAAACCAAACGTTTAAAAATAGGACTGGTAGCTAATATGGCAACCTTGGTATATTTTTAATTGTTTGCTTTTTCTAAATTTTTGTCCGTTAAGTTCTAAGAATCTGTTTTGTTGTGAAAAAAACAGATACATCATTACTTTTCGTTCAAAGCTTTTTAAAAACTGTTTTAAGATGTATTTCTGGATTTTGTATTTCACATTTTCCGTTCAATAACTGTAATGAAGGTAAACAATTGTTTAATTAGTTCAAAAACATTTTTAATCATTGTATGATAATTTTGGGAAACGCTTTTGTTTATAAACGACATACAAGTCATTTATATGCACACTCTGAACTATTCTATGCATTCTGGGTAACATTGGCACTCTAGAGACTTTTCTTTTTACTAAAAATTTAAACTCTACAAAAATTTCAAACGTTAAATATGACATTTATTTACATTTGTGAAATTGGGTATTTAACAATTGTGTACCTTTACCAGTGTGGCAGTTGTCACATTTGATGAATAGGAATTACAATTTATTAACGAAAACGGAAATTAATTAACCAATTCAACCCGACTAACGCCTGATTATTCTGCTAGTTTATAATAAAAGTGGAGTTGAACAAAAAACCGTTACTTGAATACAGAAATTGGATAAAAAACGCGAGACCGAAAGAAGAAAAATCCTCTCTACGCTCCAGTTGCGAATACTAGCTTACAGCCACGTACTCACCGAAGCACGGAGGATCCATCCCTGGATTATGAGGTATGCGTTTCACAATGAGGGGGATTACTGCACGTACTGGAAATGTTTTGAAGGGAAAGCGGAACCGAGAGCAGCCGTTGTTGGGGAGATGTTTTTTCGGTTGTCTGGTCTCCTGTAAGCTGTTGATCCCCTCTTAATCAGATCTGGGAGGGGAGACTGCAAGGAGCATGTTCCTACTGTGCGCTAAATCTCATACCTCAGCTTGTAACTTAAACCTCTGGGCATATAGAATGCTCCGATCTCTTCGTGTATTACATTGATTGATAAATCCGCTTACCGGGGAGAACACCACTAATAAATCCGTATTGTTGAATGGCAAATTCTACTTGTTATCTTTCGCAAAAAAAGACTGAGTGTTTGAGTTTTATAATTGATTGGAGCCAGGGTTCCTAAATTTGCGGAGGAAAGTTTTTTAACGACTCATCTTAAAGTGTAGTTTCTACTTAGTCGTGACATTTATTTTTATTCAGTTTATAATTATTTATTTTTTATTTATAATTAATTAGAATGCCTGTGAATTCTTCGTGTATTTCATCGGTGGATGGATCCGCTTACCGGAGAGACCTCTAATTAATGCGTATTGTTGAATGGCAATTGCTACTTGTTATCTATCGCAAAAAGATTTAGTGTTTGAGTTTTAAAAATAATTGGTGTCAGGGATTGACTGATTTCAAAATTTGCTGTGGAAAGCTTTTTATCGGTTTAAATCTTAAAATATACACAGTTTCTATTGAATTGTTTTACTTTTATTTTTTATTCAGTTTATAATTATTTATTATTTTGAGATTTATAATTATTTATTATTATTTAGATTAATAATTATTTAATATTATTATGGTTTATAGTTATTTAGAATACCCCGATCTTCTGTGTACTTCATTTATTGATTGATAAATCAATTTAGGTATCATACGCCCAGCGTGCTAGAAAGCTACAAAACGCGCGCCCAATTTAATGTTTTATAACGCGAGTAGTTACATAGTTCTGATGGGAATCGAATACCAACAAAATCAACATTTCACGTTATTTATATACGCAGGGTGTCATTTCGTGCGAAAGCCGGGATTTTCTACAACTTGATAAATGACGTTTTTCCATATTTTGCATTGTTTTCGAGATAGGAGCACTTTTTTTCCGATTTTCACTCTAGGGGCGCTGTAAACGACCTCATCTTATGCAGAGTCAACCAAAGACCGTCGAGTACAAAGGGGATGGTGCAAGTTAAATCTGCCGTGGCCTCAAATATCCTCATGTTGGCGTGGTGTGGAAGTTTGGAGAATGAGCTGCCAGCTCTGGTGTGATCTCATCATCAGACCGTGGTTCAAAATTACGTGGTGTTGTTCCTTGGATCTTTCCCTTGAGGACTGATCCCAGACCGTCACCAATAGCCCGTTTTGTTGCTGTATTGATACGTTAATTACCTACCTACCCACGAAAATGCTCCGAGAAAAACGCGTATAAATCCTACATCTGCGTGCTGAGCCTACATGTGCGTGAGTCGTTATTGGCATACAACTGGGCCAATTTTGCCAATTTCGACTTGAAATTTCGAACACTCGTTCTTAATCCTCCTGGTGGTTATCTCGACGAGTTACTTCGTCATTAGCGAAACTGACCAGATCTTGATGGACGAGATAGCTCGTCATCAGAAAAACTTACCAAATCTCACTCTCCCCAACACCAAAAATCTGGCAATATCGGTATGACGAGGTATTTCGTCATTAGCAAAATTGGTCAGAATTTGATGGAAGAGATATCTCGTCGAAACCATTTGGAGGGATAAGACCTTAAAACATAAAATTTCGCGTAAAATGAAAATCGATTAGTTTTCGCCGAAGAAAAAGAAAACCCGACTTTAATATCTTTACTTTGCACTTCAATTGCTTCAGTACGTTTTTCTGGGCTTGAATCTTTACCAAAACTCCTTATTTCCTACTCTACTTGTAACTATACTAGACATCATATGGAGCGATTGGCAGAGAGACTGGGAACTTCAGAGTGGTAATAAACTTTTTAGGATCCAACCGACCATATCACCATTGCCCTCTTTGTATCCTCGTCGTCTTGACACAATTTTAACAAGACTTCGTATTGGGCATTCGAGGATTAACCGTCGATATTTATTAGCTGGAGAAAATTCTCCTTTTTGCCACCATCGCAATGGAGACCTAACTATTTCTCACGTTTTAATTCCTGTCCAGGTCTGGCATTTTTTATTCAACTTTTTAAAACTCCCTCACCTAATTTATCTGTCTTGCTGAATAATCCTCCCCACTCTGCACTTTTCCATTTTTTACACTATTCCAGATTTTTAACATGTATATAACTATCACTTTTTAAATATGCATCAAATCATACGTTTTCAGCTTTTCCTGTGAATAGGGAAAACCATATTCCCATTTTATTGAACACTCAAATCTTTTTAAAATTTTAAGGATAATTCTGTGTGGAGTTCCTAACACACCTTTTAAACAACATCACTTCAACAATTTTATGATCATTATGTTGACAACATTTCATTCTTTTTATTCAGTTTTCATCCCCCTTTTATGTAATATTTCTATCTTTAATTGATTTTATTGGATAATACTTAATCTTGTGTTTGGCGCAGCTTTTCCGCTATTGGACCTTACGCCATAAAATCCAAACCAACCAAACCAGCCAACCCACTGTACTTGCTTCATCCCATCGCTCCACGACGTTCTTTAGACAGTGAATAATTTATGAAATCGCACGGACAAAACGATTTGTCGGCGATTATGCAGCGCGGGTACCTGATCCCTCAGCCCCGTATCCCAGATTTCCAGAGACCGTAACCGGTCAAAGCACCACCGGCTATTTACCCGGTCAGTGACACAAGGAGCGACGTGAACGGAAACCTGAGAAATCGCCATAAATCTCCAAGCGCACTAAAACTAAGCAATCGCCAACACTGCGCTCCGCGGTTTTAGCTTCGATACCCATGCAAATAGGGGCATTAATTTTTATTTAATGACCTAATGAGCACGCGCATTATGCTTCTTTTTTTCTTTGCTTGCTTTTATTTTCGCTGCCTTTCTCCTCATTTTCATGTTCTCCCTTGTCTTAAAAGTCATGGAGGATATTATGTATCACATTACTCATCGTCCAAAATTATGTCATTTTGGACTTAAGCCTCTGAGTCTCCCACGCATAATTCCGCCTTGGAACCTGCAGTCTTCCCTGCATGACATCTAACCAGTTTTAATCTTCTTTACCAATAAAATCTATTCTGAGGAACATTTATTCTCAGGAAAGGATCAATAGAATCTTTCCAAACGATCTTATAAGAAAACGACCTATAAACTCTTTACAAACGATAATATTCTAACGAAATGACCAATAAACTCTTTACAAACGATAATATTCTAACGAAATGATCAATGGAATATTTCCAAACTATAATATTCTAACGAAAATACCAATGGAATATTTCCAAAGGATTCGATTCTAAGGAAAGAACAAACAGAATTGTCCAAAGGGTTATATTCTAAGGAAAAAGACCAATATAATCTTTCTAAAGATTCGAAGGAATACTTGGGTTTCTTAAACCAATAGAAGTGGTTATTCAGCTATTGTGTGTGTTGTGGCTAAAAGCAATACTGCAATACTCAGAAACAAATATCGTGACAGTCGGAGGGTTGACACTTATTTTATAAACCCTTGGTGTTTTGCTAATATATTTGCTAATAAATAATATATACAACGCATTCTCTTTATTTTAGTTCATTCCTCAAAACTTATGCTATATCCACATAGTTGATTTTTGGTTGATAACTTTGGATTTTTCTAAATTTTGCAATGAATCGCCAAACTAAAATCCAAAAGTTTGAATTGGTTTGAAAAAATTGGAGCTGAAAATGTTCGTAAAAATATGAGTTAAAGTCTACTATAGAATATAATAATAAAAGAGCACATATACCACAAAACACGCATATGAAAATACTGCTATCGATTAACGATACGATTCTATCCTACAGAATCATTCGATTGTTTTTGATAGGATTTTTAATAATTTTAAGTTATGTTCAAAATTTGAAGCAAAGGTAAAATACTTATAAGGTAAAATTAACAATAATTAATGAACTAAGATAACTTTATACATGAATCCATTGTAATGAACAAGTAAAAGAAATATTGTTTCCTTAGATCTCCCAAATTCCTCATGTGAGGAAATCCAAAATAATATTTTTTGATCAAAACTACTTTATTATCCTTATCTACAAATATTTATCATATTGGTTGGTTAGGTTTTACGGCGCAAGAATCCTATTTAGCCAAGCTGCGCTAAAAACAAGACAAACATCAGGTAAATGGGCTCCACATTACTTTCTCTCTTAATGTACATCACGCATTCTAAGTTTTATTCTGATCGATCCCTGCCTTAGGGGTGTTTCGATTTTTTTTAAAGTGTTATAGGGTACAGATAAACCTGACACTCATTTGAAACTGGGATCGCGGAAGCCCGGTTCGAAGAGCAACGGATTAGTAATAGGAGTGTTGCGAGTTCGTATCTCGGTCTAGCCAAAGACCATCGTTTACACAGGGGCTGGTGCGCGTTAAATCTCTCGTGGCTTCAAATGTCCTCAGATTGGCATGGTGTGGAAGTTTGGAGAGTGGGGTGCCAGCTCAGGTGTTGCCTCGTCATCTGATAATGGTTCAAAATTAAGTGGTGTTGTCCTCGGTCTTTCCCTTCGGGGTTGATCTCGGAACTTCGCCAATAGCCCGTTGTGTTGCTCCAGTGCGACGTTAATTAAATACCTACCTACCTTCTGTCTTGTGGCACCCAGTACATAAACACCACTTTATGTTCAAAGACTTTTATTTGCTCTTGTTATCGCTTTACTCAACGGTTCGGTAACTCAAGACGTACCTTTTGCGTCATTTTCGCACATCTAGGGCCCTCAGGAGCACATCTCGTTTAGAAGTGTACGGGCTTCACAGTCCCGAATTACCTGAGTGTTCTTTTCTTTTCCCATGGGGTTTTCTGTAAACACGGGTGTCGCGCTCCCGGTATACACAAGCGATCTTTTTCTCGCTTACGTCCCACTACTACGTTCCCCAATCCCTCGTTTTTCCCTTTCACGACAGTTTTCACTTGAGGTTGCTTGTCTTGTGTTTGGCGCAGCTTGGCCAAATTTGGCCCTTGCGCCATAAAACCTCAAAATAACGAACCAACCCACATTCAGGTCACTTCACTGCAAAGTAGCAGCTGAAAGCCTCACTGTCCCTTAAGTTTTACACACCAGTGCATTTTACTTTTCTCGGTTTTAATAATTTAAGCTTCGAAAAGTCTATCAAGTCTAGAAGTGTCCTATTTTCAGACAAAATTAAAAAAAAACTTCGATGAGAGACAGAAATATTGGTACCGTCATGGTCTAGGGAGCAAGGGAATTTTCACAAAATCAATTATAGGGATGGACTTAGATCATTTTAGAACCAAGCCTTCGTAGAAATGAATTCCACCAGGATTATTGGCTGCCATCAATATCCTCGGTATGCTAGAAATTCAGTCTCAACGCTTTTAATCTTCCAAATCAAACCCCACCTCACACTCTCTCTTACAATAACCAGAAATCTAATAACCGTAGAGATAAAAAAACGGAAGAGTTTATAGGAAGTTGATATATGTCTACTTTCCTTTATCCTTTACTTTCTTATCAATTCATATTATCTATAAGGACTTATTTGAGGGAAAAATCTATTTGGACTTTAATGCCTTGTTGTTTCAAACTTTCTCGTACATATATTTTGGTTTGATAGATTATTTTACAAACTTTTAATAATACTTACAAGAAATATAAATATTATAAAAATGATTTATTGCATTTAGATAATCTGATTATTTTTGTAGATTGCCGCTCGTATAAAATATTTATATATGATATATATAACAAACATTATTGATACAGCCAATAAAAATACCTCAGACTTAGTTAAATTTGAGCAGTCTAGCGCTTCAGATCGTTTAAATTAACTGAAGCAATCGGAATAAATTTGAGTGAAACAAGTCCCGATGTAATAATTTGAATGTTCGAGTTGATTTCGGTTAAGCAATTAAACGGCGTACTATGCACTACAATGGCTGAACCAATCGGAAGAAACTTGAATGAACCTAAGGAGTCCCAATTTAGTCCGAAGTTTTGAAAAACACCCTTAAGAATTAACAATTGAATAAAATGATTTCTATAAGCGATGTATCTAACATTTTGAAAAATGCTTTTAAAGAACACTAAAGACTTCAAAAATTCCGCAAGAAACGCCATGTACGTTTCCGTACTTGGTTGACGAAACGAAAAGATGTACAAATTCAACCCTCCAAGTGGTTTCGACGAGATATCTCGTCCGTCAAGATATGACCAATTTTGCTAATGACGAGATATCTCGTCAAAATACTGCCGATTATTTATCGTGACGAGATCAAGATCTGGTCATTTTTCGTACTAATGGCGACTTAAAAAAGAAATAATGGCAAAATCTCTTGTTGACAATATGCAGCAAATGTTCTGTACTTTACTCCAATGCGGTTTTCTCTTCACAGGGGAGAGGAGAATCATCTCTGTATGACATCGATAATTTTGTGTTCCTACCTTCCTTAAAGTTTGAACTGGAAGTTATGAAACAACCTATATTGAATGACTTAACCTTCCAAGTGATATCGACGAGATATCTCGTCCATCAAAATCTGACTAATTTTTTCTAACGACGAGCTATCTCGTCCATCAAGCTCTGACTAATTTTGGTAATGACGGCATATATCGTCAAAATATTGCTGATTTTTTTTATGATGACGAGATCAAGATCTGGTCATCTTTTTGTACTAATGACGACTTAAAAAAGAAATCTCTAGCGGTATTTTCTTGTTGACGATAATATACAATCAATGTTCTGTACTATATTCCAGTTTTCTCTTCACAGGGGAGAGGGACCGTCGTGGCTCCATGGCTATGCCCACTGCGCTAGCAACCTTCGAGTTGTAAACAGCGCAGGTGCATTCCTCCCTGGGAGTATTTCTCTTTTCTGTGTCAGTAAAACTTTCATTGTGTGTGCGATGGTCTGTCTATTACTTGATGTTGTATACCTTGTGTCTGGCGTAGCATGTCCAAATATGGCCTTTGCGCCATAAAATCCCAAAACCCACCAACCTCACAGGGAAGAGGCGAATCATCTTTGTATGACATTGACATAATTTTGAGTTCCCTACCTCTCCTTAAAGTTTGAACAGGAATTTATAAAACACCCTATATTTGAATGACTTAACCTTCCAAGTGATTTCGACGTGATATCTCGTCCATCAAAATCTAACTAATTTTGCTAGTGGCGAGACATCTCGACCATCCAGATCTGGTCAGTTTTGCTAATGGCGAAATATCTCGTCCATCAAGATCTGGTCAGTTTTGTTAATGGCGTGATATCTCGTCCATCAAGATCTGATAAGTTTTGCTAATGGCGAGACATCTCGTCCATCAAGATCTGATAAGTTTTGCTAATGACGAGATATCTCATCCATCAAGATCTGGCCAGTTTTGCTAATGGCGAGACATCTCGTCCATCAAGATCTGATAAGTTTTGCTAATGACGAGATATCTCATCCATCAAGATCTGGCCAGTTTTGCTAATGACGAGATATCTCGTTCATCGAGATCTGGCCAGTTTTGCTAATGATGAGATACCTCGTCCAGACCAGGAGGGTGAAAAGAAGCTGCTTCGCCTTCTTATTTTCTTCTGCATCTCCAAACGCTTTCTTTTTTTTATTAACGTCTCGTATAAATAAAAGATTTTTTGTCCCAATAATCAATTCAATTTGTAAGTGCATTCTCTTCTACGACGTGCCTAAAAGCAGAACGGCGACTTTAAACGACATTTTGAACTAGCATGATGCCCTCAATCTCGTTTTTGATGATCCAGAGTCATTATTACTCCCTCCCAGTTGTTATTTTTACGGTGCCGGATCCCCCTTTATTTATACGGCCAGTGTGTACTCGATTAGAGGGAATGAAAGCAAAGAGGAGATGCAGCCTCGCTATCAGGGAAGCGCAGCAAAATAACGCCCTTACAATGTCGAACGGCCTCATAAAGGCCCTGATGGCCGCTCATAATTTTAATATGATAACGCCGACCATGTTAGAATCTCCATTACCGGCCACAAAAAGAAGTATCCGTTTTCTCTTTTATAACGGTCCTTTCTGCGGCTTTCGAAAAGAATATTATTAAGGGAGATGGTCGTAATATCCTCCGTCGCGCGCGTAGCGCACTCTAAAACCACCGGAGACCCGCGAAGCAATGTAAAGTTGCGGGCGGGCTTTCGTTGGATCTCCGTCATACGCGCTTCGAATGTGCGTTTATTAACTTCAACAATGATTTAACAGATTTAGTGGTTCAACTATCACTTTTTTGTGGGGGGAAAACCGGAGTGTGCTTTCTCGTCCCTGGGTTTTTTCTTGCGTGCGAGTCCGGATTTATCGCGCGTACTCGGGAACAGTGAGGAAATTCAAAGAAATGCGTTTAATTGAAGCAAAACGGGATTGAGAATCTTTAAGCGCGTTTTTCTTCTGTTTGGAATTTGGGGAATTTCATTTCATTTCAATGCAAATTTCAATGCATGTTTCCTTGGAGTGGTGTGGAAGTTTGGAGAGTGGGGTGCCAGCTCAGGTGTGACCTCGTCAGCTGACCGTGGTTCAAGATTACGTGGTATCATTATCGAATCTTTCCTTTCGGGTTTGATCCCAGACCGTCGCCAATAGCCCGTTGTGTTACTTCAGTGCGACGTTAATTAAAATACCCCCGATTCTATTTTTATATTGTGTTTAACCCTCCAAGTGGTTTCGACGAGATAGCTTGTCCATCAAGATCTGACCATCTTGTCGTCAAGATAGTGCCGATTTTTCGGTGATGCGGAAATACAATCTGATAGAAAACTGACGAGATCAAAATCTGGTCAGTTTTCATCTGATGACGAGATATCACGTCCATCAAGATCTGGTCAGTTTTGCTAATGGCGAAATACCTTGCCAAGACAACCACCAGGAGGGTTAATAAGATTGTTTTTGATAGAAAAAATAAAATCGCAATTCTGAGTTGTGTCATTTTCCTAGAGGTCTGATGTTTTAGGTAAAACGAATTCCTTTTCAGGTTACTGTAATTTTAAATAAATCTGCTGCATGCATGAATGAGTGATTTAGGAATTAAAAGTAGGATTATAATCCTATTATGTTAGGATTCAATGCTCAGTCTATCGCACCACAGATTCTAAAACCACTAGACCTGCTACGCTGTACAAAGTTCCAGACAGTGTATTGTTGGATTTTGTTATTAGTCACTTGACTGTTTTGTGAAAAATTGACTTGGTCGGATGATTTGGTATTTTATGACATTGTTTGGCAATATAACATTTTATGACAGGTTGTATTTGGGAATGCGCCTTTCTATAGGGTAGTGACAAAAATGGTGAAATCGCCAAAATCTATTACTATGTTGCACTGACCAATCGGATGATGCATCAATGGATGTCGTCTTCTCCCGTCCGTTGGACAGATCAGGTGATGAATGTTCGTTTCCCCCAGAAGACGAAAGTAGTCTAAGGGTCACGTTACTACTAGTTTTGGTCACATGATAAAAACTGGGCACATAAAGTTACTATTACTCATTCTACTTTTACATTTTTTACATCCACGGTCTAAATGCGCCTTTATTTACTTCAACAGATGGCGCGGTAGACCAGTTAGAACAGTAACGGATTAGCCACCGAAGGGTTGAGAGTTTGATTTGAACCAAAGACCGTCAAATACAAAGGGGGCTGGTGCACGTTAAATCTGTCGTGGCCTCGTATGTCCTCATGTTGGCGTGGTGTGGAGAGTGGGGTGCCTGCTCAGATGTTGCCTCGTCATCTGACCATGGTTCAAAATTACGTGGTGTTGCCCTCGTTCTTTCCCTTTGGGATTGATCCCAGACTGTCACCAATAGCCCATTGTGTTGCTCCAGTGCGACATTAATCAACGACCTACGTATACCTACCTTTACTTCAACAGCGATAGTTGTATCAACTATCACTGTTATGTGGGGGAAATAGGAATTTGGTTTTTATGGGTGTATTTTCTGTGTATGCATGAATCGAACAGAGGCACAACTCATCAAACATAAAGTTTTACAGAAGCAAAAATGTGATTGAAATATGATTCTCTATTCAAAACTTATGGATTCCGTCTATCTTTGGTGATTCAAAATTACGTGGTGTTGTCCTCGGATTTTCCCTTTGGGATTGACCCCGGACCGTCACCAATAGCCCATTGTGTTGCTCCAGTGTGACGTTAATTAAAATACCTACCTACCATCTATATATTATTATATTTGCCCGTATTTCCTTACTTGATTTCTATTTTTCTTCGAGATTAATACGATTGTTTCTTAAGTGAAAAATAAAGCGAATTAAATCTGGCAAATAAAAACTGTCACTGAATTGTATAATTTTTTCCGAGCAGTGTGATATTTTAAGGGATACAGATTTTTATTCAGGCTGTTAAAAAGGCTTTAAAAGGAATGTATTATATTGCAGCATGTGAATGCATGGTTTATGTATAAAAAGCTATTATACCATTAAAGTTAGGATTGCAATACCCGTTATACTTTTCGAAATGTGGATCGTATTAATTCTGTACCTCCTCAGAACCGGGCGAACGTAAGTCCAAAAATGAGGATTTTCAGGTTATTACAGTTTTGCCTGTAGAATCTGATTTTGCATCAAGCCATAATAACGTAAGTCTGTAAAAAATTCTCCTTTTATGATTTACTAGGGTTATAAGAGCGTAAGTCCTAAACTTTGTTCGAGCCAGACAAACGTAAGTCCATCCACCCAAAAAGACAGTTTGTACTTTCATGTATAAAAACTAAGCCTGTTGTTAGACAACGGAAAAGAGACGGCACAAGAAGTAACAAAACCGAGAGCCAAACATTTATTTTTAACTTTAATAATATGGAGGAAGTCATTTGCACTCGAAACTTTTTTCCTGAATACGCTTTCTATTTCTGAAACCTTCATGAGAGTTACTTTAAAAAAAGCCAGTGAGTCTGGTTTGGTAACGCCAGACCTTAGGGGAAAACATATTCCAGCAAATAAATTATCGAGTGATAGCTTAGAACGAATCAAAACCCATATCTCAAAGTTTCCGGTATATGAAAGTCACTACAGCAGGGAAAAATCCAAACGTAAATATTTGGGCAATCACCTGAACATTTCCACAATGTACTCACTGTATGTAGATGAGTGCGAAAAAGAAAAAATTAAACCAGAGAAAAAGTGGGTTTAGTCCAAAGTTTTCAATGAAGATTTCAACTTGTCTTTCCACTCACCAGATAATGACACTTGAGGTGTTTGCGACAAACTAGACTGCGAAATTAAAAATGAAAAAAAAATTATGAAAAACTCAATGAACTTAAATTCCAAAAAGAAAACCACCTGGAAGAAGCGTCATGTAGGTATGAATTAAAAAGGGAAGATAAACTGAAAGGCCGTGCTAATCAAGGTTTGAGAGTCCTTATGTCTGATCACCAAAAATGTCTTCCAACGCCAGATTTGAAGAACTCCCAAAGTTTTTACTCAAGAAAACTGGACATTAAATAGTACAATTTATGACAAAACTTGGTGTATGATCTGGGATGAAGTTACAGCCGGTCGAGGAGGTAACGAAATAGCATCATGTTTATTCACATGGGCGAATGAAGAGCTTCGAAATCCTGATAGGCCTACTGAAAACTTAGCACAGATAATTGCAGTGGCCAAAGCATTAATATTAATATGATTTTCATGTACCTATGGCTGTTGGAAAAAGTTTCTACTCTTAAAGAATTCAACCAAAAGTTCCTACTTGCTGGACACACCCACATGGAAGGAGATGGCAAGAATAGTGCGATAGAGAGCAACTAAAAAAACCACACTATTTTTATCACAAATGATTGGGCCAATTGTATTGCTTCATGCTCAGAAAATAACCCCTTTGTTGTGAGAAGGATGTGCCTTGAAGGCTTTCTTGATTTTCTTTACTTGAAGAGCAAAGAAGCTCCATTTGTTTCAAGGAAGAAAAACACAAAAACCATTTTTGATGTTCAATGCAGTGTGGTTACAGCTTCGCAAAGGAGACAGCAAGTTGTATTATAAGACCAGTTCGCAGATGATACCTTTAAAACTGTTGAATTTAAAAGAAATCAGAGAACAAAGGGTTGTTATGCCAGCGACGATCCCAAATTTGAGAGCAACCCAAAACAAGATAAGTAATTAGAAGTACAGACATCATTAATTTAATGAAGTGAGCCCTGAAGGGTAGACCCTTTGAAAACCTTCCACATGGAGAGAAGGAATGAAACTTTCCTGAGGATCACTCAACCGCTCTAGAGTAATGTTTTTGCTAAATCTGTAGCTTTTAAGTCATTTACATTACACACTCAATCTGTATAATATTAAATATTTTATACTATATTATATATTTTATACAATATTAAATATTTTTGTACTTTCTTTATGTTTTTTTATAGTATTAAAGACATTGTCACTATGATTGCTCGTGTAGTTTACTTGAAACACCTTTTTAAAGTGCTATGTAAGTCCTATAAAACAGGTTTTTGATGTAGAACCATAATAACGTAAGTTCAGTCCTGTCTTAATAAGCTATAAAATTACATAAAAGTTAACCAACAATGGATAGAGCATGTATATTTTTATTGTTAGCAATCAATTTTTGCAGGTTTATTCAAACACTAGCTTTGTAGCCAGGCAATGAGATCCTTCTTTTCAGTTTTTATGCTCTCCTAAAACGTTGGCATAATGTGACTTACGTTCGTCTGGTTCTGAGGTACAGAATTTATTTTTAATGCAAATTTCTTGAGTGCTTCTTGATCGGATTTCTGTATTTTGTTCGAGTGTAATAGGAATGTTTTCAGATTGATAAAATGAAGCCAATTAAATCCAGCAAAAGAAATGAATTTTGAATTGAATCATTTTTCTCGAGCAGTGTGATATTTTAGGTGGTTTGGATTCCAATTTAGGCTGTTGTAAAGTTTTAAAAGGTAGGTAGGTAGGGGGGTTGAATTTGCATTGCACTGGAGCAAAGCAACGGGCTATTGTCTATGGTCCGGGATCAATCTTGAAGGGAAAGACCGAGGACAACATCTAGTACTTTGGAACCACGGTGAGATGGCGATATAAATCTTAAATGGAATCTATTAATTTATAGGCATGCATGAGTGACTTATGTATCAAAAGTTAGTATTATATTACCCCATTAAAGTTAGTATTATAATACCATTTACGATGAAATGCGAAAAAATTCAATAAAAGAGAACAATTTTTAAATAATAAATTAAATTTCAATGCAGTCGCTAAAGTAAAAAAAAAAATTCTGAGAGCTTTTTTAATTTATTTTTATTGTTAGATAACTAACATAAAACAAAATTAAATATGCTTTTTTATAATGAACCCCTAAGGTGATTGTTGCGTGTTCGGATTTTCAGCGATGCAAGCTGTTTTTAAACCGAAAAATATTTCAGTTATAGTACCACTTACTTTCATATAAGAACACTATTTCCAAGCCATCGACTGGACCACCGCCGAATATAAGGTTGGTTGATTGGCTTAGGGGCTTTATAACGCAAGGGACATATTTGGCCAAGCGGAGCCAGACACAAGACATACAACACCAAATAATAGACACGCAATGAAAGTTTTACTGACACAGAAGAGAGAAATACACCCAGGAATGCACCTGACAGGAATCGAACCTGCGCCGCCTACAACTCGAAGGTTGCTAGCGCAGTGGGTATATCCACTGAGCCACGATGGCCCCCCGAATATAAGGAATCTGGAGCAGAGGCTGCAGAATGCTTGGCATAATTTGCCACGAGATAGCAGGACACTATTGGACTAATGCAATGTTGTGAGTAGTCGTCTTTTACAATTCCCAGTCCCTGTAGTAGTCGTACGTAGTAGTTTGACAGAACAGGGTTGCTTTCATGTCTGCTTTGCCATGTGTTGCTTTGCTTTTCATGTCTTTGTTCAAGGAGCTATGTTACAGCATAATAACGTCCGTGCTACACACGACTCATCTCTACCAGGATTGCCTTCATGGAGTAGAAACCCTTCCTTGGCCAGAGAAATTCCCAGATCTGTCTCCCATTGAGGGATATGCTTCAATTCTCCCGGAATATAAGAGATCTGGAGTTGCAGCTCTAGAATGCTTTGCATAATTTGCCACAAGATAGCATAAAGACTCCATGTCACGTCGTAAAACGGCATATATCGTCACCAGAGGGGCTTTACATCTTACTAAATTTGACCTTTCTGAGCAAAAACTATAATAATAAAGAGTGTTCTAGATTTTATACTGTGATCATTACTTTATCTCTTAATGTACATCTCGCATTCTAAGTTTTATTCTGATCGATCCCTGGCTTAGGGGTGTTTCGATTTTTTTAAGTGTTATGTGGTACAGATAAACCTGATACTCATTTGAAACTGGGGTAGCGGTAGCCCGGTTGAAAAGTAACGGATTAGTAATAGGAGCGTTCCGAGTTCCAATCTCGGTCAAGCCAAAGACCATCGTGTACACGGAGGCTGCTGCACGTTGTCCTCAAATGTCCTCACGTTGGCATGATGTGGAAGTTTGGAGAGTGGGGTGCCAGCTCAGGTGTTGCCTCGTCATTTGACCATGGTTCAAAATTAAGTGGTGTTGTCCTCGGTCTTTCCCTTCGGGGTTGATCCCGGCCCAATTGCTCGTTGTGTTGCTCCTGTGCGACGTTAAGTAATTACCAACCTACCTCATTTGAAACTGGTTAGATAGTATGTTAAGGGGGGGGCGTATTTCAATTAACGTCACACTAGAGCAACACAACGGGCTATTGGTGACGGTCCGGGATCAATCCCAAAGGGAAAGATCCGAGGACAACACCACGTAATTTTGAACCACGGTCAGATGACGAGGCAACACCTGAGCTGGCACCCCACTCTCCAAACTTCCACACCACGCCAACGTGAGGACATTTGAGGCCACGACAGATTTAACGTGCATCAGCCCCCTTTGTACACGACGGTGTTTGGCTGGATTCGAACTCGCAACCCTTCGGTTACTAGTCCGTTACTCTTCCAACCGGGCCACCGCGGCCCCAGTATGTTAAGGTAAAAAACGAAATACTTAATAAAAATCTGTTTGATTAATGTTAAAACTATTTTCATTTTATTAAAAATAAAAATATGTAGGAAAATAAATTTTTAAATATTTTTATACAATTAATGTACTTTATTTATACTATGTTAATAATTAAATTTAATCAAAAGTGAGTTTTCGTGATATGTGGGTGTAGATTACACTTTAATCCCTTCAGTTATGAACGGAATTTTTGAAAATGTCGAGAACTTCATAACAAAATATTTCACGAGGACAAAATTTTCAACTCTGCGTAATAACGTTTTTAGATTTACTTTATATAAACCATAAAAAATAGAAGCAAAACCATTCATAGATCCCACAAAACTCTCTTAAAATAGAAACATCAATAGCATTAAGTGGAGAGAAATATAGGTAAAATATGTATGTAAATGTTGTTTTATTTATAAGAATACAACACACTTTTTTGTATATACCCTTTACGCTATGAACACCACGATTTTTGGGAGTAGTATAGTGTTGCTTTTACCCAACACATTTAATGGCTTAATAACCATAATTTCCAGAGAATCCATGGATTCTTTCAACTTTTAGAAAGATTCTGATGATCCTTTTCTTAGAATAGGTAGGCAGGTAAGTATTTTTAATTAACGTCGCACTGGAGCAACACAACAGGCTATTGGCGATGGTCCGGGATCAAACCAGAAAGGAAAGGTCCGAGACCAACACCAAGTAATTTTGAACCGAGGTCAGATTACGAGGTCAGCACTTAAGCTGGCACCCCACTCTCCAAACTTCCACACCACGACAACGTGAGGACATTTGAGGCCTCGACAGATTTAACGTGCACCAGTCCCCTTTGTGCACGACGGTCTTTGGCTGGATTCGAACTCGCAACCCTCCGGTTGCTAATCCGTTACTCTTCCAACCGGGCCACCAAAGCCCTTTTCAAAGAATATAATCCTTTAGAAAGAGTCTATTGGTTATTCTTTAGAATACAATCCTTTGGAAGTATTCTATTGCTCATATGAGAATAGAATTCTTTAGTTGGTTTTGGGGTTTTACGGTGGAAGGGTCATATTTGGCCAAGCTGCGCCAAACACAAGGAAAATTGTGACAAGAAAAAGGGGATTGAGTAACAGAGTATTAGGATGAAAGTGGATACTTTTTGAATAAAAGATACTCATTTAAGGTGTATGTATACACTAGAAATCACGAAAGTCAATCAGAATATTGATATTTCTTTTATTGCTTTAAAATATAATTCATCTTCTTAGCTTTCAAACAATTCCAAGGTCTTGTAAATATTCAAAATAGTTTTTTAGTTACAAGGGTTTTTCGTTAGGTATCGTCACCATGTACAAACATGTTCCCAAAACTTTAAACTCAACTGAAGAACTGTGTTTTTGCAAAACAGTTATAACTCAACAATGATCTATTGTATTATTGTATCATTCTAATCTATATAATATAGTGGATGTTTTGACCGTCAGTCAGAGTTACTAGTTAAGAAATTAATTTTTAGTTTATTTTAAAGGAAAATTAAAAATCTCAAAAAATCTTGATTTTTATACTTCCCTGTTGAACAAAATTGTAAAAGAGATCCCTAATTCCCTAGCAACTTGATTGAGGGTCGAAACATCAAGAATAGTACTAGGAATAATTTCCAACACGAATTGTTTTTGTGAGCAAATTAGAATTTGAGATATCATTGTTCAAAAAGTATTCTAATTATCTAATTAAATCTTAATTAGATAATTAATGATTAGCTTAATCTGATTCTTTCACACTGATATGATATTAAACAAAACCCATTGACATTGTAAAAAACTGGATTTTTAAAGTCAAAATTAATAAAAACCTTCTAGTGTATACGTGCACCTTAAATCTGGTAAAAGAAAGTTTTAGTCACAATTCTCACTTTCTAGTAATTTAAAAGCCCAATCTCCCCCATTACAACTGTCAGTTCTCTTCAATTGTCGGATTAATTATTGTAAATGAATACTTAACATAACACTGTATCGCACTCGAGTCCCTTTTTACGAATTCTTCGCATTCCATTGAAGCGAATTCGCAGAGCTTAAATATTTTAATCGACCTAAAGAATTTTCCGTGCCATTGCTTCCTTAATCAATTAATCGAATCAAATCAGAGAGATCACAGAAATGCATTCTAGCTTATAAACGTCAAAGTATCAGTTGGAGCCACTTAAATATTTCCCAAATTAGCTCTACGAATAACAGAATGTTAATAACGTCTTTTGGGGATAAAATTTAATTGTAGAATTCTCACTTTGCGTAAGATATTTTAAGTACATTCAAATCAAATTAATTTTTATTTTCGTTTTTCTACGAAAGTAATGTTTAGGGTACTTCAGAGATATTAACTATTTCTGATGAACTGAATAAGGTTTTCAAACAAGAGAATTAATTAAATACGTAAAATAAATGCTCTTCATCCTGACCATTCCCACGCATAGCTATTTATAGAATTCGCTTTATCTTTATTATAATTTGAACCAGCGTGTAACTAGACCAGCGATGGTGTCGGGGTCAGATAAAAGATAACGCCTCTTTCAGGATGGATGATTATCGACTACTTCTAGGACATATTAGGTTGATTTGCATCAACCTAATATGTCCTAGAAGTAGTCGATAATCGTCCTATTTTTTTGACAAAAATTGAAGAAAAATTTTCTTTATTAAAAATTATAACCAATATAGTATGTGCCGTTCTGTTCGATGGCCTTTCTCCATCTCCCCGGTTGCTGCATAATCCCGCGCTCATACAAGTTCTGAAGTTCCTGGCTAAAGAACTGATCCAGGTGACGACACTTTCTAAACCACTTACGGCACGTGGAATCGTCAACGGCACCCCTCACCCTACACAACACATATCTTCTTTTGCGTCTACGAAGCATTCTTGCTTTTTCGGAAATAAAAAAGCTTATGTCGAAAATGCTCCTTATTTTCTGCCATTTTTAATGTTAACAAAATTTAAAAAACACATCCAAATAACACAATTGATTTCCCAAGTACTCGCTGAAATCCCTTCTTTCAAACAATATCAAAACTTTACACGTATGAAGTAGATAATACTTCGGTTTTGCGATGGAATGCCATCTAGGGCCAAAAACGGGACGAACTTTTGCATCAACCCATTACCACAAATTGAAAGCGAACAACTGAGGTGTAATTGTATTTATTTCAAATTGCAAAGGGTTCTTACAACTTTTGATCCCTTGTATGTAAGTGTATTCTCGACACCTTTAACTCACATCGAAAAGACATTGAAACGATTTTCACCGAAGTTTTAACACTTATGGTGGTTGTCTCGACGAGGTATCTTGTTATTAGCAAAACTGACCAGAACTTGATGGACGAGACATCCCGTCATTAGAAAAAAATTGACCAGATCTTGAACTCGTCATAAAAAATTAGCAATGCCTTGAGGAATAGACATCTACATTAGCTCTATTGATCACACCTGATGGACGAGATATCTCGTTAAAACCACATTGAGGGTTAAGGTAAGATACTTCATATGTGAATTTTAAATACAACTATTTTCCCAACTATGCATTCCTTGGGGATTGATCCCTGACCGTCGTCAATAGCCCGTTGTGTTTCCCCAGTGAGACGTTAATTAAAATACCTACCTAAAATACCAACCTAAAACACCTACCCAACTATGTATCATATGAATTACTTGTATAAATATTTTAGTACTTTAGGTTTTTCTAAGGAGGGGTTGGACACAGTATGATCCTTGCTGATACCTCTATAACAACAGTATATCGAATGATAGCATATTTGCACACCTTTTAACCCTCCAAGTGGTTTCCACGAGATATCTCGTCCATCAAGATCTGACCAATTTTGCTAATGATGAGATACCTCGTCATCAAGATATTGCCGATTTTTTTATGATGACAACATCAAGATCTGGTCAGTTTTCTTCTTACGATCAGATATCTCGTCCATCGAGATCTGGTCCTCTTTTGCTAATGACGAGATACCTCGGCAAGTCAACCACCATTAAGGTTAATTACACCTAGAATACTTAAATACACTTGCCTTAAACTCTTCGAGAGGTGACAGGATGTCTATCGTAACCTCCCACTAAAAAAGGTTAACTTATATCATCATTAACCCTCTGAGGTGTTGATACAAATATCCGTTCTGCAGTCTTCCCTGCGTGACATCTAGCCAGTTTTGACTTCTTGACCAAATATTTACTGAGATTCTTTGATAAAATCGATATGGTTATTTTGTCATTTGTTGTGCTATGGGTAAAAGGCAATACTACACCACTCAAAGATCTCGTGGCGCTCAGAGGGTTAAATTTACTCAGGGTTAAATTAACTGAATGTATCAGTCATTTACTGAAATTATTTCTATTCCATCCACCTGCATTCACCATTTTTATCAAATGCTTTCCACAAAATTAAATACGAAAGGCATGCTATAATTTAAAGCAATCATCCTTAAAATAAAAACTGGAAATATCTGCGAGGCGTTACTTTTGATCTGAAACAGCATTCAACACTTGCATAAACCGGATCATTTTACGGTGAAATTGAGTTCCTGGCTTATTCGTCAAATACCACCCATTAATCACACTTAAATTTTCCAGTTGATAAATTTGATGCATTTCGGCCTAGTGATTTAAAACCAAGCTTCTCACCATGACGTTGATCGTGGGCAAACGGAAGGATGATTTATTCGAGTGTAATGTCATGCTTAATGCGATCCATAACGCACTGTTAGTTCATAATGAGCTAGCTTTACACCTGGCAGGACACCTGTTGAACGATACTCAGCTCAATCCAATTTCAGATAGAGTGAATCGGAATGCGCAATTATATATCGCTGTTCCAGAAGAACAATGATACAAGTGCACAATGTGGGTGTTTTCAGTTACTCTCTCAGCGACAAGAGATTTTCGAGTGAGGTAGTACTGCTTTTACCGCAACGCACTGGATGAATTAGACCTTATTTATTAGGTGTAGGAATCCATGAACTTTAGAAACATTCTATTCCATTCCTTGGAAGTGAACCCTTTGGAAAGATTGTTGCTCCTTCTTTAGTATGGAATCACAGTGGAAGATTCTATAGTTTTTTACCTTATATTAAAATCCTTTGTGGAAGCAAAGACCGTCGTGTACAAAGGGGTTGGCGTACGTTTAATCTGTCGTAGTCTCAAATGTCCTCACGTTGGCTTGGGAGTTTGGAGAGTGCGGTGACATCACAGGTGTTTACCTCGTCATCTGACGGTGGTTCGAAATTACGTAGTGTTGTCCTGGGATCTTTCCCTTCAGGATTAATTCACCTTTCCTCCCTTTGAGTATTTCTCTCTTCTGTGTCAGTAAAACTTTTATTGTTTGTCTGTCTATTACTTGATATTGTCTATTACTTGTCTGGTGCAGCATGGCCAAATATGGCCCTTGCGCCATTAAAACTCTAAAACCAACCAACCATACCGTCACCAATAGCTCATAGTGCTGTTGGTGAGGTTGTTCAAATACCTATCTACCCATGTGTGTGTGTGTGTGTGTGTGTGTGTGTGCGTGTGCGTGTGCGTGTGCGTGTGCGTGTGTGTGTGCGTGTGCGTGTGTGTGTGTGTTCCCATTCCACCTCTCAAAACCGGCCAGCCACCTTAAAGCATTTTTGAGGGAGCGCATACTGGGGGGGAGGGAGAGATATGCGGGAACGGGAACTGGAGAGTTATGCGGGAACTGAAGGATACTAGACGACCCCCTTTTCGAGGTCCTTCCCGTAGTATGCTACCACCCTGCGATCCGAGACAGGAGGCTTATGTTTTTTATTGGCCATGGCCCTTTTCAGCAGTACCTTTTCCGTTTCGGACAAAGCGAAACAGATCTATGTGCTTGTGGGTCGGTAGGATCTATCTATGCTCTATATATACCTCTCCACTATGATACTCGATGTCCCCTCACGACCCGATTTCATGTGCGCTGTCGCGAAAGTGGACCGACAGCGCTGGGAGAGGCCACAGAGGCAAATCTGTAGACTAATACATTTTCTGCTGAAGTATGGACACGAAATAGCAGCAGTAGCTTAGTCTTTTGTCACAAACTCTTTATTTTTCTCTTTCATTTTTGTTCATGCACATGCTATTTTTAATGTAAACTTGTTCCGGTGGGCAATCCCTTCTGCGAAAGGGGTTGTAATACTGCAGTGGAGATTTTCTTTTTCATAATCCCCGCTCTGCAATTTTTTTTCTTTTCTTTTTTGTGCTTTAATAAAGTACACTGGAGTGCCCATCAAACTGTTAAGTCCCTTTAAAGGACAGGCTCGGGGGCTCTCCTGGTGGTTATCGGACTATCTCTCTGTGCCAGTAAAACTTCCATTTTGTGTGTCTATTGATATTGTATGTCGTGTCTGGCGCAGCATGGCCAAATACGGCCTCTGCGCCATAAAACTTCAAAACAACCAAGTTCTTATCCTCAACGAAAAACGACGCGTTGCTTTTCTGAGAAATGCTTTTCTCATCCGTCTCACGCAGAGAGAGAAAGATTGCAATTTTTGCCCACAAATGCATTAATTTGAAAGACAGACTCGACGTTTAGCGGCGAATTGAAATGAAAGCCGCGTATCGGATTCCAATTCCTATTAATATAATGAGGGCCGGAACAAAAATGACTACCAGGCAGAAAATATCTCCGCCCTCTGTTGGAACTGCGTCAAAATCTCCCTTCTGCCCGATGACACGCGGATTTTCGATTATATTCGCCTCGGTCAGGCCTCCGGCCGAAAGGCGGAATTGGAGAAAGCAAATCTATCCCCTTAAGGTCCAATCCTAAATCCAGGGAATGTAAATAGGTTATTGATTGACTGCCCCTTCTGTGAGAGCTAAGCCGCTACAGAGGGTTCCGTCCCTAATTAAGTAAGATTGACTGCCCCCTCTACTAAGTGGGGAGAAAACTTACGCTGTTATAAAGTGCGAAACACCGGCTGCAAATTCTTGTCAACAGGGAGAAGACCGCTAGAGATTTCGAAGTTATTTCCTTTTTCAAGGTGTACGTATACACTAGATCTTTTTTTAATTTTTGACTTTAAAAATCCACTTTTTTCCAATAAGTCATTGGCTTATGATTAAAATAATTTCAGTGCGAAAAAATCAGATTAAGCTAATCATTAATTATCTCATTTAAATATAATCAGCTAATTGGCATGTTTTTGAACAGTGATATCTTAAATTCAAATTTGTTCAGAAAGACAATTCCTGTTGGAAATTATTCCTAATATTATTCTTCATGTTTTGACTCTCAATCAAGATGCTAGAGGAAATAGATTATTTTTACGATTGTTTTCACCGTGGAAGTCTAAAAATGAAGATTTTTTCAGGAATTTTAACATTTAAAAATCAACTAAAAATTCATTTCTAAAATTCATTTCTTAACTAAAAACTCTGATTGAGGTTCAGAACATCCACTGTATTATTTAGATTATAACGATACAAAAATAATTACAATAGATCTATTCATCGTTGAGTTATCACTGTTTGAACAAAGCATCGTATTGCAAAAACACGGTTCTTCAGAAATTGAGTTTAAAGTTTTGGAAACATGTTTGTACTGGTGATATTTCCCGACGAAAACCCCTATAACTAGAAAAGTATACCGAATTCTTACAAAATCTTATAAGAATGAGCATTAGCAAAACATTCCAGATCGTATTAGACGAGATATCTTGACATTAGAAGAAAACGCGATCAAGATATTAGAAAAACTGTCCAGACCTAGATCTAGTCATAAAAAAAGGCAATACCTTTATGACGAGATATCTCGACATTAGCAAAATTAGTCAGATCTTGATGTATGAGATATCTCGTTGAAATCAACTGGAGGATTAAGTCATTCAAATATAGGGTGCTTCATAACTTCCTGTGCTTAAGGAGACAACTTAAGGAGACAAAATTAAGTTGATGTCATACAGAGATGATTCTCCTTTTCCCCGTGAGGAGAAAACTGCTTTGGAATAAGGTAGAGAACATTGTCTGGATATTATTGTCAACAAGGACAAGGATGCGAGAGTTTGTTGCCTTTATTACCCTTTTAATCCTCCAACTAGCTTCGACGAGATATCTCGGCCATCAAGATATGACCAATTTTGCTAATGGTAAAATATCTCATCATCAACGTATTGCCGATTTTTTGATAATGACATCTAGATCTGTCAGTTTTCTTCTAATATCGTGATCGTATTTTCTTCTTATGATGAGATATCTTGTCTAAGATTTGGAAAGTTTTTCTAATGACGAGATCTGTTCTCAAGGACACAACAGCCTTCAGACGACAGTCAGTTATCAATCCCGAAGAGAAAGATCCGAGGACAACACCTCGTAATTTCGAACTACGGTCAGTGACGAAGTCAACGTCTAAAATGATTAGAATGCCGACTTACTCTTTCAAGGGAAATAAAGTGAGTCACTTTAAAAACAAGTTTTTGAGCTTTTCTTGTACTTTTATAGAACAGTGCACAAGTAAAACATGCAGAAGTTACAAATTTTTTGGTAGGTAGGTAGGTATTTGAATTAATATTGCACTGAAGATACGCAAAGGGCTATCTGAGATTCTGTGGGATCAAAGAGAAAGATCCCTGGACGACAGCTTATAATTCTGAACCACTGTCAGATGATGAGTCAAAGCCTGAAAAAACGAACAGAACGCCACTCACCTTTTCCAAGGAAGTGAAGTGAGAGTCACTTTAAAAATAAATATTTTGAACTTATCTGTACTTTTGTAAAACAAAAATATACACAAGTTACAAATTTATGGTAGGTAGGTATTTGAATTAACGTCCACTGGGACCTACAGAGAGCATTAAATATTAAATACGTTTGAATACAATAGGGTCCAAAAATCGATGTATAGGTGCAACACAACGAGCTAATGGTGACGGTCCGGAACCAAACTTGAAGGGAAGATCCGAGGACAACACTACGTAATTTTGAACCACGGTCAGATGACGAAGTGACACCTGAGAAGGCACCCCACTCTCCAAACTTCCACACCAACATGAGATCTTGACATATTTAACGTGCACCAGCCCCCGTGTACACGACGTTCTTTGGCTGGATTCGAACTCGCAACCTTCCGTTTGCTAATCCGTTTATCTTCCAACCGGGCTACTGAGATCCACAAATTTTTGGACGTGTGTAGATAGAGAGAGATTTTGTAAGGAGTATAATTCCATATTTTTTCCCAACATAAATATTTGACGTGTTACGCTTCAACGGTTTCAACAAAAAAGCTCCAGGCGCAAGTATAACGGTTGCCAGTCAGAATCCAACATCAGATGCAAATTTCCCGAAGCGATTTTCGCTCAATCATTACCAGAGCTCCAGCATCGAGGAGGGTGCACTGCTACAGAAGATAGAGCTTTCACCTCTCGGAATTACTTTCGTTTACACAGCACTCGAATTTCCCTTTCTTTCTACATTTAATCGCGTCGGGCGAAAGCAGGATGTTTGCTCTCACAGGATAAAGTGAAAAGAAGCGGGGGGATCCGCATGAATATTTTTTGGGTTCCGCTACAAGCCGGAACGGGGTTCAAAGGAATTATCCTTTGATCATCTCCAAGTTTCGCAAATAGTCCGCCTGAGGGATTCGGAACCGTCACTCATAGTTTATGAAAGTGTCAGAAGTATCGAGGTAGATAAGTACCACGCAAATGAATCGGAAGCGTGTTTTTTGAGGGGAGGCTTGTTTTTTTCTCGAAACGTACGCGATTTTAACACGGGGTCTTGGAAATTTAAGATTAGAAACATGCGTTCCTTTTGCGAGGTTAGGAATCCTGGCAAAATAACATTTCGGTCGGTATCTTTATATTGCGAATGTGTTTTCCGTTTGTTTATGAAGCATGTTTTATTATCGGTGTGATTTCGATCCTAACGTTTTTATTGTTACGTAAATAATGATAAATTACATTCGATTTATTTACGCCTCCGTAAATAAATTGAATGTGTTTCCTATTTATTTATGCCTCCGTAAATAAATTAAATACATTTTCTATTTATTTACGAAGCATGTTTGATAATCGGTATGATTTCATCCTTCCCTCTATACTGTTTAGATAAATCTTGCAATTTGTGTAGTAGTTTTCCATTACATGTCTTGTGTTTTCTTAGAATTCAGTACGCATCCGTGACATTTACGATAGAAATTGAAAATAATATTTCAATCAGTATCACCAATGCGAATGTATTTTCTATTTATTTACGGAGCTTATTTAATAATCGGTGTGATTTCATCCTTCGCCTCTATACTATTGAGATAAATCGTGCAATTTATACTGTTGAGTCATCCATTACATGTCTTATGTTTCTTTTAAATTTATTGTATATTTGTGCTGTTTACGATAGGAATTGGAAATTAATATTTCAATCACTATCAGCATTGTGAATGTATTTTCCATTAATTTACAGAGCATTTTTTATAATTGATATACCATCATTTGCTCCATTACTACACGTTGGCTTGGTGTGGAAGTTTGGAGAGTGGGGTGCCAGCTCAGGTGTTGTTCTTATCATCTGATCGTGGTTCAAAATTACCTGGCATTATCCTCGGATCTTTCCCTTGGGGATTGATCCCGGACCGTGGCCAATAGCTCGTTGTATTGCTCCATTGCGACGTTAATTAACTACCTGAATCTTACTCCAATACTACTCTTTAGATCATTTGTGGATTTCTGAAGTAAAGTCGTGTATTATATATCACGTTTTCAAGTTTTATTTGTAAATTTAATTTATATCTTAAACTACTGAAAATAACAGTAAAATAAACATAGCCAGCTTGCAATATGTATTGTATGTATATTAGTTTGGCAATTTACGTCAAATCCACTTAAGAATGATCTCCCAAATATTTTTAGTATATATGTATGTGTGTGTGGAAATAAATTCGGAACTATGTGCGTCATAATAAAGTGAATCACTTGTGAAGACAAATATGAAGCATGTATTCATTCTTTAAAATTCCTATCTTATTTTAAATCATTAATTTTAGTTTCTTAATATGACTTACAAGAAAAATAAATAGCAAAACGTTGCAAACGTGTAGCGGTTCTCACGTGAGTCGTGATCTTGCGCCAGGGAAACTGCGAAAGTTTGACTGAGAATTGGTAACTTCTGTGATCCGCAATATAATAGATGTTCTTAGACATAAAATTGAGAAAAAATAAAAAATGATTTGCTGCTGGAAACATTTTTTCAGACATCTCGATTAGCTATGAAATTAATTCCGTTGGTTCAGATTACTGTCGGTATAATTCGAGGAGGATAAAAATGGGTCGCAAGCAAAACTAGATATTAAGTTTTTATTCCTTTTGTTTAGCTACTTGTATGAGACAGGGTTTTCATCTGAATCTCTAAAAATTCACTGTTTCACCAAACTTTCACCTGTTTCACCAAATCTATACTTCGATAGCTAAGTTGTGAATCGCAAAACGTGTGACCGGATTGCAAGATTTGATGAGGAAGCAAGTTCGACTTTCCCATCGACTTTCAAAGCATCATACATTTCTGTTTGTTCATTAAAGAGTAATCTTTAAAATTAAATTGTAAATCTTGAAATTTAACCGCAAATATTTTAATACAATAAAATTGACCCGATTAAATAAAATGCGATTATTTAAATAAAACTCAAATTTGTCCAAAGAACCGTTAAGGTTCACACTCAGTAAAGAGATCGAGAGTCAAAACTTTTGAAAGAGCTTGAGTAGCAAATACCACCCATTCATCCTTGCATTTCTTAACACCCCTTTTTCATCACTCCTATCCAACGAGGACTCCTTGAGCGCCACCATACAGGCCGATAGTCATCAGATTACGGCTGCAGGATGTTTGGAAGTGTGACATTATGAGTAGAACTCCCTCTCGCAGATTGCAGTCCAATAGAAGGAATGAGTTCACCGCGCTATCAATGGGTGCCACAACCGCCCTAGAAGAACCCATTAGGAATAGTGGACCATTATCCTGGTGCTATTGTGCACACTATCTACACGGTGTTTCAGAGAGCTCGTAAATCCATGCCCCCTATTGCTGCGGTAATCTCCTAACAAAAGGAAAGTTCATGCAATATATATAGTATTATTAGTATTATTTATATATTATTTTCAGTAGTTTATTCAATTAAATTTACAAATAAAACTTTAAAACATGATTTATAATACAAGACATTACTTCAGAAATCCACAAAGTATCTAATGACTAGTAATGGAGTAAGGTTTAGGCAATTATTTAACGTCGCAATGGAGCAACACGACTGGGTATTGGCAGTATCAATCCCCGAGGGAAAGATCAAGGACAACGCCTCGTAATTTTGAACCACGGTCAGATGACGAGAACAACACCTGAGCTGGCATCCCACTCTCCAAACATCCACACCACGCCAACATAGATATATATAATTCAAAGCTAAAGAATTAAAAAATGCAAACTATTAAAGAGCCAAAAAGCTAAAAAAACGGGATATAAACATTAGTAAAACATATAGTATATATACGTTATTGATAGTATCACGCCAATTCTTAATTTTATGTTTAATAACAATATATCACATTAGTTTCTTTTGATTGTAAAATTCTGTTCGTACAAGAATTCCTTCCTCTTAATAATTTAATTAATGTTCTAAATTCCTACTACAGTGAATTAAATTCCTGACTTGACATACCTAAACAATACTGGAATAGCCTTATTAATATTTGTCATAAATAAATAACCTTAATGGTGAACATGAATTCCAACAAACACAGGGATACCAGCGGGCGTCTTTTTCTAGCATTTTAGGTAATCCTTACTTCCATTACATGAAAGATCACACATCTAAATTTGTAAACTCTTATCGTTATTTTTATGGATTGATTATTTAAAAAAATTCACCAGATTTCTCTAATTTTGGGGAAAAAAATATACTACAGAATTAACCGTCAGAAACAAAGTTCACCCCTTTTCGCCAACATTCTAGGCATTCAAATTGATGCAAGCACTAAATTAATTATTCCTATCGATGATAAAAGAAAGTATTTCCAATTTGATATCAACAAGCTAGTTCCCTAGGGTTCTAATGTCACTATTTACAGAAAATTATCTATAATCAAATCCACAGTATGCGTCATATTGCAGAGACAAATCACTTATAATATACAACTCGGAAAACAAAATGCCACCCTCCAGAATAATGATCTTCCGTACAGTTTTTTTTAAAACGTTTTTTTCCATAATTTATTTTTATTTTCTTATTTTCACTGCCACCTTTGCAAAGTATCAATCTAATAGATTGCATGACCAACCTTAGCCCCCTTTACTAATTTGAATAAAGAATGTGATTGCGACCACGATTTGTTTTCAAAAACACCAAATAGCTTATATTCCTTGAAACAGTTAAAGTTAGCACAATAGAAATTCCCAAACCTCTGCGTAGCAATTCTAGATTAACTCAAAATTATCTAACAGCTGAAGTGCATTTGTATGCAGTTGACTATCTCAAACCTAAGTTACGAGTTAATCTAGAATTGCTACTCATTAGGTTGGGAATTGTCTATTGTGCTAACTTGAACTGTTCCAAGGAATATAAGTTATTTGGTGTACGATGATTTTTTGGTGACAAATTGTGGTCGCATCACACATTCTTTATTCGAATTAGTAATAGGCGCTAAGGTTGGTCAAGCAATCTATTATATTAATACTTAAATGTTGAAACTAATTTTGTGTTCGATCTGTTTTGAAGATAAATTTGGTTGCATCGCCTAAGAAACTTCAAAGGAATCCACAAGTTTTTAATCTTCATTTTCCTGTACAAAGGGGGCTGGTGCACGTTAAATCTGACGTGACCTCAAATGTCCTCACGTTGTCGTGGTGTGGAAGTTTGGAGAGTGGGGTGACAGTTCAGGTGTTGCATCGTCATCTGACCATGGTTTAAAATTACGTGGTGTTGTCCTCGAATTTTTCCCTTTACGATTGATCCCGGACCGTCATCAATAGCCCGTTGTGTTTGTCCAGTGGGACGTTAATTAAAATACCTATCCACCTTTATTTTTACGGAGTAATCATTCGACTAATGAACAACGAAGATAACAAATAAGTGAAGGATCTGAATCTGATAGATCGCATGATCAACCATAACCTCCTTTTCCTAATTTGAATAAGTAATGTAATTGTGACAATTTATCTTCAAAAAGCACCGTTTCAAAACTTATATTCCTTGGAACAGTTAAAGTTGCACAATAAACAATTCCTTTAGTGTGTAATAACTAAGCTAACTACCAAAATTAACAGCTGAAGTGAATAATAATAATGGAAATAATTTAGTAGGTAATAGAAAAGTAATTTAGATTTCTCCAGATCAGTTAAAAATCAGAACTCTAAATAATGTAAATCTCGTAAGTTGTGTTACTCCCCAGTGCCTTACTTACCTACCTGAAAAGTTTCAAGCAAATCCACAGGTTTGTAATTCCGTTTGTTATGGAGTCGCTCAGTGAAAAAGATCAAAATTTTTTAGTCCTACACAAAGTTATCCGAACTAAAAGAAACGGGAATCGGGATCCCCTATTGATTTATTTATGCAATGCATTACCTCACTCCAAATGTCTAAAACATTTTCAATGCATCCACGGTTTTTCAATTCCCTTCATTCTTACGGAGTAATCATTCGATCACAATTGATCTCCCAAAACGCATCGAACGCAGAATAATTTGAGACCAGTTAAAATCAGACCACTAAATAACCTCGTCCTCGAAACTTTAAAATTAACTTGTTGAGTTGATTAACCGCCGAAGGAAACGTAAGCCGTTACATCAAACGCCTGAAAAGTTTCAAGCTTATCCACAGGTTTGTAATTCCATTTGTTACTGGGTGGCTCAGTGAGAAAGGGCGAAACTTTGTAAAGTCCTATGCAAATATATCCGATCTAAAATTAACGGTAGACGGGATCTGAATTCCCGTTTGATCTATTTACGCAACTCATTACCTCATTCCAAACGCCTGAAGTACTTTCAATGCATCCACTTGCTTTTAATTTCCTTCATTCTTGTGAAGTAATCGTTCGACCAATGATCACAATTTATCTGTGAAAACGCATCGAACGTAAAATAATTTATACTTCTGAGGACCAGTTTAAATCAGAACAACTGAATAATTCCATCCTTGTATGTAAAAACTTTAAATTAACTTGTTGAGTTGATTAACCGCCGAAGGAAACGCAACCCATTACATCAAACGCCTGAAGTTTCAAAAGTATTAAAAAAATCAAAACACTAAATAACCCCATCCTCTTATGAAAAAACTTCAAATTATCTTGTTGAATTGATTAATTACAAAACGAAATTCAACTCATTACATCAAACGCCTGAAACGTTTCAAGCGTATCCACAAGTTTGTAATTTTGTTTAAGGGATCGCCCAGTGGGAAAGGGCGAAATATCTTAAGTCCTATGCAAATGTATCCGAATTATAAAACGGGAGACGGGGACTGGATTCCCGATTTATCTATATTTATGCAATTAATTTCCTCACTCCAAATGTCTAACATACTTTTAATATATCAAATGGTTTTCAACTTTCTTCATTCTCACAGTTATCATTCGACCAATGATCACAATTTATCTCCCAAAACGTATCGAAAGCAAAACAATTTGAGACCAGTTAAAAACAGAACACTAAATAATCCCATCTCGTATGTAAAAACTCAACTAGCTTGTTGAGTTTATTAACCGTCGAAGGCCAACTCCTCGTTACATCAAACGCCTGAAAAGTTTCAAGCGTATCCACAGGTTTGTAATTCTGTTCGTAACGGGGTCGCTCAGTGGAAAGGACGAAATATATTAAAGTCCTATGCAATGTATCTGAACTAAAAATACGGGAGAAAGGATACGGATACTCGATTTATCTATCTATTCAATTCATTACCTCAATCCAAATGCCTCAGTTATTTTCAATGTATCCACTGGGTTTTAATTCCCTTCACTCCTTCGAACAATGATCGCAATTTACCTTCGAAAGCATAACGAACCCAAAATAATTTGAGAACAGTTAAAACAGAACACTAAATAATCCTATCTCCTCGTATGTAAAAACTAAACAAGCTTGTTGAGTTGATTAACCCCTGAAAGCCAACCCATTACATTAAACGCCTGAAAAGTTTCAAGCGTATCCACAGGTTTAATTCTGTTTGTCACGGGGTCGCTCAGTGGGAAAGGGTGAAACTTTTTAACGTCCTATGTAAATGTATCCGAGTTAAAAATACGGGAGTAAGGATCCGGATACCCGATTTATCTATCTATGCAATTCATTACCTCAATCGAAACAGCTCAAATATTTTCAATGTATCCACTGGTTTTTCATTCTCTTCATTCTCTCAGAGTAATCCTTCGTCCAATGACCACAATTTATCAAAATAATTTAAGACCAGTTAAAAAAGAGCTCTAAATAATCCCATCTCCTCGTGTGTAAAACCCAAACTTGTTGAGTTGATTAACCGTCGAAGGCCGATCCATTACATCAAACTCTTGAAAAGTTTCAAGCGTATCCACAAGTTTGTAATTCTGTTTGTAACGAGGTCGCTTAGTGGAAAAGGTCGAAACTTTTTAACGTCCTATCTAAATGTATCCGAGTTAAAAATACGGGAGTAGGGATCTGGATACCCGATTTATCTATCTGCAATTCATTACCTCAATCCAAACGCCTCAAATATTTTCAATGTATCCACTGGTTTTTCATTCCCTTCATTCTCTCGGAGTAATCCTTCGACTAATGACCACAATTTATCAAAATAATTTAAGACCAGTTAAAAAAGAGCTCTAAATAATCCCATCTCGTGTGTAAAACCCAAACTTATTGAGTTGATTAACCGTCGAAGGCCGACCCATTACATCAAACTCTTGAAAAGTTTCAAACGTATCCACAGGTTTGTAATTCTGTTTGTAACGAGGTCGCTTAGTGGGAAAGGGCGAAACTTTTTAAAGTCCTATGCAAATGTATATGAGCTAAAAATACGGGAGTAGGGATCCGGATCCCCGGGCGAGGGGCTTTCATCCGGGGCTCCCGGAGGGGTGCTCCTCGGGTTTCAGGGCCGGTGCAAAGTCGGGAACTTGGCGTCCCGAGCGCAACTAAAAATACCTTAAGAGGAGGGCTGGATACCCGGGACCACCCAGAGGTCCCAAAAGTGGCGTGGGGGGCGGGATGAGACGAGTTCGAGCGAAATCGATGCAGGCTCTGGTCGGGTCCCGGGGATTTAGTTCGGTATATGAGATTCACTCTAATCCAGCCGTTGAACGCCAAATACATCAAAGAACGCCGTCCCTTCCTGCAGCAAAGACGATTGGGTGTGCAGCCTCGGTAGCGGATTATTCCGGAGAAATGCATGCGTCTGCGTTCCCGATTTCGGGAGCGGGAAGGTGAAAAAAATTTAATTTTTCCCGTCGAGACCGGCTGAGTCGCTCGCTCTAAAACGGCTCGCCGATCTGCAGGAAGTAAAAATAGCGTCTGGGAAAGTAAGAGCTGCGACCCACCCACCCGGCTCCTGTTTTCCCACCGACTCGTTAAGGACTCGTTTTCAGCGCCTCATTATAGAGGACGCAAAAAGTTGCCTCGGAGGGGGATTAATTTCCTGGTTGCGACGGCAGAGCTGGGGAGGCAGCGGTGGCTACGTGGATTTCGCAGAAGCGTCTGTAGCAGAGTGTAGATCGGCAATTGGGCAAGGACTCTAAGATCAGCGTGAATGATTTTTCAGTTTACTAAAAAATGTGATACTTGTTTGTTGATTGGTTGTTTGTGGGTTTTATGGTAGGTAGGTAATTAATTAACGTCGCACTGGAGCTACACAAAGGGCTATTGGCGACGGTCCGGGATCAATCCCGATGAGAAAGATCCAAGGAAGCCTTGTAATTTTGAACCACGGTCAGATGACGAGGTCACAATAATGGAATGTAGATTATTGGTTAGGCAGATTAAAAGAAATTTCAGTTTAAATGATTATTCCTTCTCATTCCAAAATGTATTAAGATTCAAAAGATAACAAACAGGTATTAACTTAGTTCAAATGGGAAAGAATTTGCAAATAGACGTTAAGGGAAAGTTATCAAATATTATAGATACATTTGATATACAGTAGGATCCCAAGGTGAAGCCTATGATTGGGTTGTCGAATTAACACACTGGATCAACACAATTGACTATTGGGAAGACGATCCGGGATTAATCCCGAAGGGAAAGATCCAAGGACAATACCTCGTAAGTTTGAACCACGGTCAGATGACGACCTTTGATTGGGAATTTCATAGAAGCATCTGTACTAGAATGCAAATACCTAATTCGGAAGATTCGGAAAATTCATGAAATTCATCATGAATGATTTTTCCATCTCATTCAGAATGGTGGTACTTGTTGGTTCGAACTGCGAAGGACGGGGTGTAGATAGACGTCAAAGGATATTATAGATGCATTTGATATATAGTAGATCCAAAATTCATGACGTAGATTGGATAACTACATTTTTAGACAAGAATGCTAAGGAAAGTAGATTTCTAACTATGCAAATTGAGTAGGAATCCTAAAATTCAGAGTGAATGCATTATCATATCTTTCAGAAAGGAAGTATTTGTTGAAATAGGGAAAAAAATATGCGCAACTAAGCATTCCCCAAGAAGAGCATTAAATATTAAATACAGTATGGGGGGGGGCAAAAAAAACTATATATAGGTAGGTAATTAACGTCACACTGCTGCAACACAACGGGCTATTGGCGTCGGAGGATTAATGCTTCGTAATTTTGAACCGCGGTCAGACAACGAGGTGAACACCTGAGCTGGCACCCCACTCTCCTAACTTCCACACCACGCCAACATGAGGGCATTTGAGGCCACGAAAGATTTAACGTGCGCCAGCCACTGTGGATTTGACGGTCTCTGACTCTACCGAGTTTGGAACACGCAACCCTCAAGTTGCTAATCTGTTGCTCTTCCAACTGGGCTACCACGGCCCCCAGTTCCAAAGGGATTTCCGCAACTAGAGGTCTCTAAGATGAGGCTGTTGACGAGGAAACTAATTGGGACTTAGCAGCAATTGCAGAATACTAATTGGGTCATTAAGACGTGTTTGTTGCATAACTGCAATTCTGAGCATCTTCTAATCCTCTGCACCCTGTGAAATACACTTTTCATCTGATTGCAAAATGAGGGAGTAGACTAGAAATGGTGAGAAAAAGCTGATGGGAAAGGTACTGAGAAGCGTTTTAGTTTTAGGGCAGTTGTAAAATAGGCAAATACAGATTACTCACTTGCGCAGTATTGGTAAATGGCACAAAATTGTCCTCTCGTCATTATTTTATCCTTTCTTGCCAAATTAGCATTTTATTAGAATTACACATGGTAGCTTATGACGAATAAATTGTTAACCCATCTTGTGGTTGCCTCTCGACGGAGTATATCGTCATTATCAAATTTAACCAGATCTTGATTGACGAGATATCTCGTCATAAGAGAAAAACTGACCAGATCTTGATCTCGTCAGCATGAAAGAATCGGACTAAAAGCTACACTTTTTTTCACTTTTAAAAATTTATAATGAATTAATTCGGATAAATTTTACAAAAACATTATATTTAAATTTATCTATAATAATTATGGAAAAATAAAAGGTCACGCACGTGAGTACATTTTAACCCTTCAAATGATTTCGACGAGATATCTCCTCTATCAAGATATGACCAATTTTGTTAATGACGAGATATCTCCTCATTAAGATATTGCTGATTTTTTTATGATGACGAGATATCTCGTCCATTACTATCTGGTCAGTTTTGCTAATAATAAGATACCTCATCGGGACAATCACCAGTATGGTTAAAATCTCGTACATGGCGTAGCACACATAAAGAATGGTCCCGTTGTAAAATACATCAATCCCATTGTGTCAACATTATAAACCTATTAAGAAACCTAATTCACCAGTTCGTACATGAAATACCGTGTGCATAATGCACCAAATACAGCGATCTCGGTTTTGTTTATTACTTATTTATTCTTTTTAATTGTTTTAAATGTATTTGCAAATTTCTTATCTATTTTAGGAATTTAATTTTAGGTAAGTAGGTAGGGTATTTTATTAACGTCATACTCTAGAGCAACACAACGGGCTATTGACGATGGTCCGGGATCAATCCCGAAGGTAGATATCCGAGAACAATACCACGTAATTTTAAATCACGATCAAATGACGAGAACACACCTGAGCTGGCACCCCACTCTCAAAACTTCCACACCACGCCAACTGGAGGACATTTGAGACCATGATTGATTTAACGTGCACCAGCCCCCTTTGTACACCACGGTTTTTGGTTGGATTGGAACTCGCACGTGTCTTAAATAATATTATGTTTCTTTCAATGCATGTTAGGCAACGTACAAGACAAAATATGTAAAAGCTAAGTTTCTAACTTGGATTTGTTTTCGGATGGAATGAAATTGAAATATATTTCTTCATATTCAGTAAGAGAAAGAAATGCTTTGCAGACGCATCTTGAGTCAGGAATGGAGGAATTCTTCGCATGTTGCGAGAAACAAAATTCTACGAGCAGAGCTTTCGACGACTAGAAGTTATAATCTAATATGGGAAAACGTACACTTGATATTTTTATTTCAGTTCCGCAGACAAAATAATTAATATTTAGAAATACACGCAACGGAAGAATGTATTTACGGCATGGTGGTTGAATAATTTGTGTGCGTCATGATTTCAGTCGATGTGCTTGCCGTTTCCACTATTTAGCGCTACGTCAATATGTAACTAATAAAAATGTTGAAGTTAATTAACGTCCCACATTAATTGGAGAAATACAACGGGTTGTTGGCAACGTTCCGGGATCCATCCCGAAGGGAAAAATCCAAGGACAACGCTTCGTAGTTTTGAACCACAGTCAGATGACGAGGCGAACACCTGAACTGGCACCCCACTCTCCAAACTTCCACACCACGCCAACGGGAGGACATTTGAGGCTACCACAGATTTAAAGTGCCGCGTCCCCACATACACGACGGTCTTTGGTTGGATCGAGTTTCGAACTCGCAACCCTCCGGTTATTAATCCGCTACTCTTCTAACTGTCTTACCGCTGCCTTAGCGTCACACGAAAAAAGCCTCATAAAATAACATTTATAAACACAGCAGTCAAATCGCGATTGGAATTTGGTAACGTCCATAGTAACGCTCGGATCAGAGGTCAACACCTGCACTACTGACCGCAGGTCGTAAATCTCGATCTGTCTGGAAAATCTATAAATCAATATAGATCTGATATGGAATTATTGTTACGACTGCCATATCATAAACATTGAAAGAATGCAAAATAATTTTTGAGATATTATTTTAAAAATTATGAATCGCCAGGTATACATTCTTAAATGTGAAATCATTTCAGTTTCATTACTTTGAAGCTCTGTAGAGACAGTGCTTTGACAAAAAAATTTACCTCTGTAACGTCCCTAACAGCTCAGTATCGGAGGTCAATACCACTGACCTTCGGCCGAAAATTCCCGAAACATCTATCGGGGTGGTCAAGCCACTCTTCAAACTTCCACACCACGCCAATGTGAGGACACTTGAGGCCACGGCAGATTTAACGTGGAGTAGCCCCGTGTAGATGACGGTATTTGATTGTACCTAGTTTCCATCTCGCAACCCACAGGTTGCTAATCCATTGCTCTTCCAACTGGGCTACAGTGGTCTGCATTTTTGGATAATATATATTTAGTTCTCTGTAATTAGAGATTTGTCTGTAGAGATGCAGCAATTAAATAAATAAATACATTACACCACACCTTTACACAACTATTCACTGCGACATTTCCTACCTAACAGCTCAACGCTGAGCCTAAAGCATCCCTGATACACCATCTTTATATGAACATCCTTCTAATGAACTCGGATAACAGTTTCAAAACTTGTACATTATAACACTTTTACTCTAAATTGGGAACGAGGAAACTGACTCCTGACAAGCTCCCAATAATTTAGTTGAAAACTCAAATTACCATTGAACTTCCCAAATTAAAATTGAAGATGTTTCTACCCAAACGGCTATTTTCATGTCACGCTCCAGATTAATGCTGCCAGGGACATTACAATTAATAAGGCACTTGAGGCAAATTGCTCTATTTGAAGTTAGTATCAATTCATTAAATTTCGCAAATCCGAAAGAGTAATTTTTATTCCTTTTAAGCACTCTGAAGCTTTTTAAAGGCCCCATTTATTTAGGTGACATTTGTGAGAAAAATATTCCCTCCTGTTTTAATTTGTAATTTATGGATGCTTTTGCGGGTGTCTCATTAAATAGAGATATTAGAGTTATTGAGTCTATATTATGTCCCATATTTAGGGTTATACTATGTCCAATTTTTAGGGCACATTCCTTAAGTTTCGCGTTGTGATGGACAAAAGTTTCAGGATTCATGGTTTTTGCGGGATTTAATGTAATTCAGATATTTTTGGAGACGTTGAAATTAAATTTACGGTACTCACAAAGCTAAATCAGAAATGTTGAGATTGAATTTTCATGAGCTGTTAACCCTCCTGGTACTTGTCTTGGTGAGGTATCTTGTCATTAGCAAAACTGACCAGATCTTCATGGACGAGATATCTCGTCATTAGAAAAAACGACCAGATCTTAATCTCGTCATAGTCCTTAAATATTTTAAAATTTGTTCTGGCTCATCAAACAATAGCTACATGTGCATGAAATAATACGCCGTTAAGTTTTTTGTTTTGCTTAATCCTCCAAGTGGGTTTCGACGAGATATCTCGTCCATCAATATCTGATCAATTTTACACATGCCAGGGTAGGTAGGTAGGCATTTAATTAACGTCGCACTGGAGCAACACAACGGGCTATTGGTGACGGTCCGGGATCAATTCCGAAGGGAAAGATCCAAGGACAATACTACGTAATTTTGAACAACGGTCAGATGACGAGGTGACACCTGAGCTGGCACCCCACTCTCCAAACTTCCACATTACGCCAACGTGAGGACATTTGAGACCACGACAGATTTAAAGTGCATCAGCTACCTTTGTACACGACGGTCTTTGGTTGGATTCGAACCCGCAACCCTCCGGTACTCATGACGAGATATATCGTCATCAAGATATTGTCAATCTTAGATGATGACAAGTTCAAAATCTGTTCAGTTTTCTACTGACGAGATATCTCGCTCATCAAGATCTGTTAATGGCTTTTCTAATGACGAGGTATATCGCTCAAGCTCTGTTGATGGCTTTTCTAATGACAAAATATCTCACTCATCAAGATCTGTTGATGGCTTTTGTAATAACGAGATATCTCGCTCTTCAAGATCTTTTGATGGCTTTTCTAATGACGAGATATCTCGCTCATCAAGATCTGTTAATGGCTTTTCTAATGACGAGATACCTGATCAAGACAACCACCAGGAGGGTTATGATCTCTTGGATTTGAGAAATCGTGCCAACCAGTGACCACGGAACTTCGCAGGCGTCATGGTTGAGGAGGTTAGCAGGCTTAATTCTTCATGAAAATAATTATAAAATATTTTTGGTGAACACCTGAAATAATAATACATAACCGTGTAAAGTTTGGAATTATTTTATTGCATAGCTCCGTCAATAAAAAAATAAAATATAATAATTTTAGCGGAAAAAGAAAAATAATGCCTTAAAAACCCAACTAATTATTTTCCAATGAACACGACATAGATGAAATCCACGAAACCAAAATTTGAATACTGCGGTGCATTAATACGTGCTAAGCAGAGATGTTTGAGTTTTTGTATAACTCACAAATAAAGATATTAATTTTGTGTGATAAAATAAAAATTAGAAAAATAAATATGAGTGTTTTTTTCAGAGAATAAAACAAGCACCTATTTCTCTCTCCCCGTTTTCCTTCGCTTTTTAAATCCATTTTAAAGCATCAGTTCTTCAAAAAATCTATTGTATAGAAAATAAATGTTTCCACAACTTTCAGTATTGAAATCCAAAAGCGCCAAATACTGTGTCGAATGCTTTTTTTCTTTCATCACGTTTGATTCCTATAAAGTAATTGAGATACAAATTATTTTAAGAACTCTGTAAAGTAGATAGGTAAATTTTCGTCGAAGTGAAGCAACACAATAGGCTATTGACGACGGTCCGGGATCAATCGCGAAAGAACTGAGAAATAATCCCAGAGAAAATCTGGGATTTCTAAAGATATTGCAAATATTTGAGCGTTATAAATCGACTTTTTATTATTTCCTCAAATACCCATTGAATTAGTTCAAAGAATCATTCAATTCAGAAATTCTTTAACCTATGCAAATGCTCAGCAAAAAACATTAAATTAATGCAGTTTATCCCTCAAGTATTTTTCACTTCGTTTAAAGTAAAAGTATGGAAAAAATGAGATATCTTTAACGCCTTTTAGCTTTGAAATGACTTGTTTTTCACTTTATGCAGTATGATCCTAGTCCTTTTCGAAAAAAGGTAAAAAAATTCATCGTAAAGAAAGAGAAAAATCTTAAATCACAGATCGTTTTGAAAAGGTGTAGCTTAAAGGAAATTGATGCAAGAAGTTTAAAAGTCAAAATTAATTTTTCACTTAAATGACATTTCAGCGAAATTTCAAAGGACAATTGTTACGGTATTTTACCAGCGTTATAAATCGACTTTTCATTATTTCCTCAAATACCCATTGAATTAGTTCAACGAATCATTCAATTCAGAAATTCTTTAACCTATGCAAATGCTCTAATGCTAATTAAAATCTATTATTATACATTCAATGTTAAAATAAATTTAGAGGAATCAAACCCCAACGAAACCAGTGTTCGATCGAAATAAAATTTAGCATGTGTGATGTACATGATAAAGGTAAAGAAATAATTACAATATCGAACCTAAAAAACTATTTAGTATTGTAGAATTACCATCAGAAAAGTCGAAAACTTGTAAGTTGCAAAATTCCCTCTGACTGCGATGTATGATGATTTACGGCGTAGCTGGAAGTCAAATGCAGTCCTTATATATATGCTATCTTGTGGCAAATATTGCCAAGAATTCTAGAGCTGCTGCTCCAGATCCCTTATATTCGGGGAGAGATGTAGCATATTCCAGATATTCTCAATGGGAGACAGATCTGGGGATTTCTCTGGCCAAGGAATGGTTTCAACACCATGACGGGCATCCCTGGGAGAGACGAGCGGTATGTAGCATGGACGTTATCATGCTGTAACATAGCCCCTTGGACACATGACATGAAAAGTAAAACAACTCATTGCAGGATCTGCTGAGTCTTGAGTCTTGAAATGGAGTTTGATGCTATCATGTGGCAAATTATGTCAAACATTCTGCAGCTGTTGCTCCAGATTCCTTAGAATTTACATTAAGATTTACAGTGCTCTGCCGTTCTACAGTATAAACAGAGAATGGTCTGTCTTTCCTTTCCAACCGATTACCTAATTTAAAGAGTAGACTCGTCCAAAACCATGTAAATCCACTGCCTTTTAGTGGGAGCCGGACAATAATAGTCTGCCCTCGCTTAACCATGAAAATCTTTCAGAAAATATTCTAAATATAATTACTAATTAAAATGTACTTGCAGTTTTTCAATATTCATTTCGCTCTTCTATAAAATTTACTTTTGGGGGGGGTCGCTTCGCTTTCCTCAAGAAGCGGTTCACGTTGCTTAATTATCTACTTTCTTCATTCATTTTGATTCAAAACGGCAAACAGAAATGGATCTCTATAACAGAAAAGATTATGCATTTTCGAAACAATTTGAATTGTCAACCATGCAATCAAAAAGAAACAGTTCTCCTTTAAGTGTTCTGAATTGCCTAATCCATTTGATCCTGAATTATCTACATCCATTTTAAAATGGCAAACAGGAATGGACCTCTATTCCAGAAATGATCATGCGTCTTCGAAACAATTTGAATTGTCAGCCATGCAACGAAAAAGAAAAAGCTGCCCATTCAGTGTTTTGAATTATCTGATGTTAAGGTACTTAATTTCTGAAAATGAAATCCTCAACATGTTCCTCTTGACAGCTGTGTACTTAAAGTATAAATCGCTGTAAGTTTGGACAACATGACATCTGATCAGAGAGTAAAATACACATTACTTTTTGGGGTGGCGTTCGCTTTTCTCAAGAAGCAGTTTGTATTGCTTAACCCTCCTGGTGGTTGTCCCGACGAGGTATCTTGTTATTATCAAAACTCACCAGATCTTGATCAAGACATGGACAATATCTTGACGACGAGATATCTCGTTTTAGCAAAATTGGTCAGACCCTGATGGACGAGATATCTCGTCGAAACCACTTGGAGGGTTAATGAAATATATATCTCATCAATAGAAGAAAATTGACCAGATCTTGATCTCGTCATCGTAAAAAAATGGCAATATCTGAATGACGAGACATATTGTCTTTAACCAAATTGGTCAGATATTGATGGACGAGATATCTCGTCGAAGCCCCTCGGAGGGTTGATAATCTACTACCTTCATTTATTTTTATTCAAAACTGCAAACAGAAATGGACCTCTAACAGAAAAGATCATGCATCGTCGTAACAATTGGAATTGTCACCCATTCAACCCAAAGGGAAAAGCTGTCCATTCAATGTTCTGAATTATCTGATGTCAAGGGTAAACTTACGTAAAATAAAATTCCCAACATGTGCCTCTTGACGGCCGTGTACTTGAAGTATGAATTGCTGTAAATTTGGACAGCGTGACATCTGATCAGAGGAGAGAGCAAATACACATATTGATACATAAGAGATGGCAAAAGACCTTAAGTTGGCAAACCAAATAAATGCTGGCTGAAGAGAGAATCTATATACCCTTCAAATAACTCTTTTCGAAAGCTAGAGGATAAAATTCAAAGAATAAAATCGTTAAAAGCTTAGGAAGCCTTGCATCTAAAATCCATTTGCGGAAGATCTGTATGGTGTATGTTATTTTCAAGACACATGTCTGACTCTGTTAAGCTGATGTTTCTGAATCGTGACTACCTTTAGAGTTCCGGCAAAAAGTTTCTAAATCCTTTTTAACATTATTTCATTTTAAGAGCGCTTCACTGCTTTGTTTTTCTTAGCTGAGAAATTCAATATCTCGAGATTAAATTTTAATTTCCTTCAAGAAAAGAATTTAAACTATATTATAATAAACCTTCGGAATATGTCTATGGGGGAATATCTTGTAACAATATGTCGTAGATTCCAGTAATAAAAGTATTCAAATCAAATGTAAGTGCTGCGTGTTTTAAGACATGCATCCTCTGCTTAGAGCAGAAACTATAATCGACAATTTACTAAATGCTTATTTTCAGAAAATGAGAAATCAGTCATAGTCATCTGTTTAAATTATATTAACAAACAAAATGCTTATGACTTTTATTTTTGAACCTAAAAACAGTCTTTAGACATGTGTTTCTGCCCTAAGTCGACGATATATACATAACAGTACTTAATTTAACCTTATAACCTTCTGATGGTTTAGCTTTGCTTCAAAAATTACCCTGTGTGGACCAGCTTCTGATGTAAAAACCTAATCCAAATTTTCACTAGTTCTGGGCAAGGGAGACTGTTTTTCCCATTTGAATCTTCATTCCCTTGGAGTAATAGAGCAATTTTATCTTGACGAAAGATCTCGTCATTAAGAAAACGTTAGATCTTGATGGACGAAATATCTCGTCGAATCCCCTTGGAGGATTAAAACAGACCAAGAAAGTGCCCATTTTATGATGTTTTCCTACATTTAATGAATCAAATGAAAAACTCTTCTAAGTTCCACTGATATATCATACGAATGGTATATAGAACATCGATATTGGGTGATTTGAACGGACTTTCTCGTACCATGCGTGATCAATTAATAAAACAATGAACTGTATGTCGTTTTAAAAGCTTATATAAATACGTTTACGTATAATCAAATATTAAGATTCAAAATATGACCAATAGAGGACGTGAAAGTAAAATTATTTCAAAAAATGTCTAAAGCTATTTCGGTGGTGCAAAACATCCACCACTATCAGGACCAAAGATATGTCGACCACAGTATTTAAATTTGAATAATGTTCCCACCACACTAGTCAAAGATAACATTTAAATTCGAGTTTATCTTCATGATAGTTAGTGGACATTTTTCTTCACAAAAATAGCTGTTGACATTTTTTATCGTTTTGTTTTAATCTATTGGAAATTTTTTGAAAGTTTAAAAATTTGAATACCAGTTTAACTAAGGTTAAATCTATCTACTTTTATGTCTAAAGCTGGTGCTTTTTTTAAATGCCTGCTTTAATATCACGCTTTTAAGCATACAAGGAAAGTCCGTGTAGTTTGAAACAGCAGTTTCTTCGAGAAAAAATGATACATCTCCAAAAAATGACATTCTATTCTCGGTTTAACAGGCTCCGGTTCGAATCCCGATGAAAAGATTCAAAATTGGATGTTCGTAGTGTTTCGTCCCTGGGGTTGCTTGTACTTGAAACCTGTGTTTGTGAGAGTAAATAAAGACACGCGGGTGGAGGAAATAAAGTAGTACCAGATGGAGAAAGCAGCTTAACATTCGAATATGAAAATTCGAATGTGCGTGCGTTAGGCTATCAATTGTAGGTTCGGACAACCAGGTATATCGTAAACAGAAGGATAAGTGGATAAATGAGAAGATAAGTGAGTAAAAGAAATGGTAAAAAGAAAGAATTTCTTTTGTCCTCCAAAATTGAAGGACAAGAGAATTAGTTAATAGAAAGATAAGTGGATAAAAGAAATGTTAAATGGGAAGATAAGTGGATAAAAGAAATGGTAAAAGGAAACATAAGTGGATAAAAAATAGCAAATAGAAAATAAGTGGGTTAAAGAAATTGTAATTGGAAAGATAAGTGATTAAAAGGAACGGTAAATGGGAAGATAAAGGGATAGAAGAAATGGCAAATGTAAACGTAAATGGACGAAAGAAATGGTAAATGATTAAAAATAAAGGGTAAAAGGAAAGATAAGTGGCTAAAAGAAACGGTAAATAGAAAGATAAATGGGTAAAGAAGTGTTGAATTGGAAAGATGAAATGACTTTGACAGCTATAAAGGTAGGTAGATAGTTGAAGCTATGTCGCACTGGAGCAACACAACGCGCTATTGGCGGTGGACCGGGATCTGTTGGGTTTTATCGATTGAAGACAGAGTTTTATACATTAAAAATAAATTTTTATTACGTAGTCAAGTCTTATGGTTTAAAAACATACTTTTTAGAAAACAAGAAGTCTGATCAGCTCATGATCCCACTTTTTCTTCACTTTTATACATTCAAAGATTTACATATTCTTCAAATTTATGTGCCCCACACGGCACTATAATTGGAGGTTTGAGACCGATTCCAACATGCGGCCCCATCGGTTGTAAAACCTCAGCAGATGTATTACAATTCAATATATATATATATATAAATCCAACAAAATATTTTTCTAATAATATTTTTAAATTTATTTAACAATAGAAAAATTCACAACTGGTGAAAAAATATCTTTAAAATCAATGCCGGGTTTTTGCTTAAAACCTTGAGCAACAAGACGAGCTTTATACCTTTTAGGTATATTGTTTTCGTCCATTTTTATGCTGTACACCTACTTACTTCCAATTATGGTTGTATTTGGGGGGGTGTCCACTAATTTCCATACTTGCCTATCCTTCATTATCTGAATTTCTTCGTTCATGGCAGTATTCCATTTAATTTTATCCTTACTTGCTTGCGTTTCTTCATAACTTTTGGGGATTTCGACATTGTAACACTGATCATACATGTCGTACATCTGTTGGTCTAAAAAATTAGATTCATCACTAGAAGTAGATGGCACATTAGAAATATCCACATTAGGATGTTCAGTTTCTGGCTTAAAATTGAAATTTACAGGATCAAACCTAATCTTATTTTTAGTACAGTACTTTTTAATATCATTTAAAGATCTCATTCTCAAATTTTCAGGAGAATAATAGTATACATCTATCCTATTGCTTTTATTTCTAGGTTTTTCGATTCTACGCCAATTTGAAATGTTAAGACATTTTAAGTTCTCAGTTTTATCTAAATCTTTAGAATCTAAAACTTGAGTTTCACTTTCCGATTTTACTTTTATATTTTCATTTGATTGATAAATAGGAATATTAGAATTAAGATCGAAAGAAACGTACTCAAAGTTTTTACCAAATAGTACATCAACAGCTTTCTTACTTTCGTCGATATGACCATGGACTGTTTCAACTATTCTCTTCTCGTTTGGGATATATATTCTGTAACCTTTAGTTTTCAAACCATATCCTGTCAAAATACCAAGTTTTGCTCTGGGTTGTAATTTATTTCTCTGTATTTTAGGAATATGAACATATGCCAAAGAGCCAAAAATTCTAAAATGTTTTACTGATGGTTTGAAACCAGTCCATATTTCGTTAGGAGATATACCCTCAGTTAATTTGTGTTCACATCTATTTTTAGTATGAATAAATGCTAAAAGTGCTTCTGACCAAAATTGTGGTTGTAAACCACTGTCTTGAAGCATAGCTCTGACACAATCCATGGCTGTTCTATTGAACCTTTCTGCAACGCCATTTTGTTCAGGGGTATAAGTTGAAGTTCTTTCGATTTTTATTCCTAGATCATTTAAAAACTTTTTAAATTCTTTGTGACAAAATTCTAAACCATTGTCAGTTCGGACACATTTTAACTTAACATTTAGCTGTCTTTCAGCTCTAACCAAGTATTTTTTAAAGTAATCAAAAACTTCATTCTTATTTCGAATAATATAAACAGTTACTTTACGTGAAAAATCATCAATAATAGATAAAAAGTATTTGTTTCCACCTAGAGAGTTAACTGGAGCAGGACCCCACAAATCCATATGGATCCTTTCCAAAACATTTTTAGTTTTCCTTTCGTACATATAGTTTCTTTTTAAGGATATTCTAGTGGATTTAGCAATAGCACAAATCTTACAATTTTTATCTATATTTTTACAATTAAGTTTTTCAATTCCTTTTACACAATTAATTTTACTCATATTTTCAATTAAGGGCATGTTAACATGACAAAACCTACGGTGGGCTTTTTCTAGATCTAAACCAGTTACATATGTATAATTTTTAATCTTGGGATAACCTTTCAAGATATACAATTTTCCAATTCTGGGAACAGTAAACAAATATTTATTATAACTATTATAAATAATCATTTTGTTATTTCCCCATTTAATTTGGTTTCCCACAAGGTCAATACGAGCACCACTAATTAAATTTCTTCTCATATTAGGCGAGTATAACACATCTTTTAAAGTTATATCATAATTTCTGTTTCTATCTAAAACTGTAAATTGAATATCACCCATACCTAATACTTCCGAGGTGCTGTCCTTGTCTCCGACTAGGATCTTCTGTGGTGGTAGTTTTCTGAATGTCGTAAACATATCGCGTTCTTTACAGAAGTGGGCAGTTGCAGCAGAATCAATAAGAAATTCCCTCGGTCTTTCATTTGGAAAATTTGAAACTGCATAGGCACGTTGAAGATCAGTTTTTGGATTGTCCTCCATATAAAATAATTCACCACCAGGTTTCTGCCGATTGCATTTCTTGAAGCACTTCGATTCGTAATGTCCCGACTTTTTGCAGTAGTTGCAGAATGGTCGCGGCCCCATACGACAAACTGTCGACTTTCTTGGGCTTGAAGGAATTAATTCAGGGTCCAGTACGCATCTGCTGTGATCAGGAGTAGACGCCCGTGTCTCCTTGTATCTAGATGACTTGTTTCTTGTAGCATAAGCATCGGCCACGATACTTAATTTTGTGCCTTCGTCTTTCCGCTTCAGGTCGATCCGGCTGGATTCTGTTATTAAATGTTTAGACAAATTGTCTAGCGTGAACTCGTTGTCATCCATCCTGTATAGCAGTTGTACCAGATTATCGTATTCGTGAGGCAAATGTCTTATTAGTTGAAAGCAAACTAAGAGGTCTGGGATTTCGAATCCACCTTCTTTTATCTGTAACAGCTTCTCATGCACTCGTTTGCAGAAGAGTCCAATGGATTCGTCCTCCGGCTGGTAGCGGATTGAAAAGAACTCGTCCACAAGGCCTGCCAATCGTGCTCTAGATGCTGGTTCAAAGTTGGTCTTTAATATATCCCAGGCTTCCTTACCGTCTTCAGTAGATGAAATTAAGACTTGATATTTTCTGTCTATGCCCTGGTAGATAGTTGTATATGTCCTCTGCTTCCTATAACGATAGTCTCTTTTTTCTTGTTCTGGAGCATCTTCCAATAATAGAGGTTCCGTTTTAGTGATAAATTCCCAGCAGTTCCGGTCCATTAGCAATACCTTCATGTCCGTCTTCCACGTGGCATAGTTGAAATCCGATAACTTCGGGAAGGAAAACATGGACATTTCTTGAATCCCCATCATACTGGATACCGGTAGTGGCAGAATTCAGGTTCAGCTTAAGGTCTGAGGCCCATAACCAATTGTTGGGTTTTATCGATTGAAGACAGAGTTTTATACATTAAAAATAAATTTTTATTACGTAGTCAAGTCTTATGGTTTAAAAACATACTTTTTAGAAAACAAGAAGTCTGATCAGCTCATGATCCCACTTTTTCTTCACTTTTATACATTCAAAGATTTACATATTCTTCAAATTTATGTGCCCCACACGGCACTATAATTGGAGGTTTGAGACCGATTCCAACAGGATCAAATCCGAGGACGCCGCGCAATTTGGAACTACGATCAGATGACGAGGTCAACACCTGAGCTGGCACCTCACTCCAAAACCTTCCACACCACGCCAACGTGATAACATTTGAGACCACGACAGATTTAACGTATACCAGCCCCCACATGCGCGACGATCTTTGATTGGATCAAGTTTCGAACTCGTAACCCTCCGGTTGCTAATCCGCGACTCTACCAACTGGGCTACCGCGACCTTAACTATAAAGGATATTGTTAGAGTCAGTTTTCTAAGAGGTACATACTGAAACAAGCACGAAAAAGACACATCTATACCAAAGCAACAGCATCTAAAGATGCATAGCCCACATTGCTCCATCACCTGTCACTGATCAGTCTGTAACCAAGCAGATAGGGGTCCCGAATCTACTACAGTCGTAATATCAACACCACTCTCGCACACATCCCAAGAAGACTCCAGAGTCGTTGCTCAGTGGGTTTGCCCCGTAGAGGACATAAAAGTAGAGTAAATGTAAGCTTTTTATGTGCCCCGGATCATGTGACCGAAGCTAGTAGTAATGTGATCCTTAGACTACTTTCGTCTGCCAGAACGAAACGAACATTCATCATCTGATTCATCCAAGGGAGGGGAGATGAGGTCATCCATTGATTCATCATCTGATTGATCTGTGTAACATCATGTTAGACTTTGGCAATTTCGCCATTTTTTTGTACCACTTTATAGAAATGCGAATTTACACATCTGCCCTATCATCTATATCGCCAAACGAGGCGATGAAATGCCTAATCAGGACTAATAGTCACGTCGACTAATAGTCATATGACTATTAGTCGACATGCTGGTCACACTCTTTGAAGCTGTTCTCAGTAGTAATGTTCAATCTACTTATATTTCGCGTCTATGGTTTGCCCACTGCACTAGCAACCTGTGCATTTTAGGCGCCTTAAGATGGATTCCTCCCTGAGTGTGTTTCTCTCTCCTGTGTCAGTAAAAGCTTTTCGTGTGTGTGTGGTCCATTTACTTGACGTTGTTTAGTACAGCTTGGCCTTTGTGCCATAAAACTCTACCTAAGAAAACTTCAGATTTTGTTCAAGACAACTTAACCCTCCTTGTGGTTGTCGTGACGGGATATCTCGTCATTAGAAGAAAACTGACCAGATCTTGATCTCGTAAATCATAAAAAAAAACCGGAAATATCTTGATGACGAGGTATCTCGTCATTAGCAAAATTGGTCAGATCTTGATACACGAGATATCTCGTCGAAATCACATTTAGGGTTTAAAACAAATGGTTAGAGGAAACAAGTTGAGTTCAATAGCATCTTTAATAGTTTGAACTAAAACCCTTCTCTCTAGAAAATGCTAGAAACTTCAAAACCAATGGCATTCAAGTTGAAAAAGAAAATATTTCCGGGGAATAAAAGAATTTTATAAAGTGAGATGGGGATACCCCATCTTAGTTCTCTATCTAAAGAAATATACGATTTTACAGGCTGAGCTTTTACATTCATAATTAATTTTTATTTATTTCAATTGGTTTTATTCATTACAATTCTATATGGTGGATTTGTGACTTGAAAGTGGTGACTACATCTCCTAATTTTAATATCGTGTGTTTGGCGCAGCTTATCCTCTTTTGAATCTTGCGCCATAAAACCCAAATCAACCAACCAACCGGGGAATAAAAGCACCATTTTAGATGTCAGAAGTATCGGCTGATCTACTATAAACTTTCTATTTATTATGAAAGGTATATTAGTAGTAAGACAAAAGTTGTGGAAAGCGTAAATCACTTGAAAACTACAAAATTCTTCAACCATCCTCTGTACCAGAGGTCAAGAAGATCTACCAGCTTGAGTAGGCGAAGTCAGAAAAAATTATAAAAAGCAATTCACGTTCCACTACATATTTACATGGGGACACATTCCTATGATTGGTGTCTCCTCAAGAGAATTTAGAATGAAATTAACAAATAACAATCATTATTATTGTGATCTACATTCACACACACACAGAAATTATCTCAAATTCTTTACTTGAAACTTTTTATCGCGTTAAGGCATTAAAACTACTTCATATTGAATTCCAAATTACACGACTAAATGGTCCAAGCTAAATACATATGCACAAATGTCCAAAAATTAAGGATAACGAGAGGATCCCCGAACAATGTATCTGCACTGAAGTACCTCAAATGACAAATGACTGTTTCACAAGCAGTGTGGAATGAAATAAAAAGATCCACATGCCTCGTGGTGTTACTGAGAACTAAAAAAATGGAGGGGAATGCTTAGGTGAACACATTGTAGGTTTTAGTTACTGAGAAAACATTTTATCTGTTAAAAGCAACCTAATAGGGAACGTGGTGACTTCTGGCCATAATGCAAGCCACATAACGCTCAGACATGCTTTCTACAAGGCTATCCCAAGAGTTTCTGTGACAAGTCCCATTTGCACACTAGTGCACATATTTGCTCTTGATCGGTCCTTGGTGGTGTCGTGTAGGCTGCAATGCGACGTCCGAGAGCATCCCAAGCGTACTCTATTGGATTGCTATCAGGTGAGCTTGCTTGCTGCGAATTCAGTATTATCCTTAATTTTGTGGACATGCGTGTGCGTTTAGCACTTTTTATTATTTTCCTGTAAAAGCTTTTCATACAATAAAATTTACTACTGGTAGTTGGATTATGCTATATGCTCTTTAAAAAAGTATAATTTAATAGAATTCAATCTCCACAAAAGCCCAATCACATCGAGATTAAAAACGGCAGGACGTTCTTTTGTCCGCATACATCCACACTGGTTCAGTATCTGATGATCAGCACACTGGCCAGCAGTGGCTAAATATTACCTCCTTTGTCAAGATACGAAATCCGAATCATAACCGTGTCATTAGGACCAGCGTCGTATTCATGGAACTTCTGTCTAAACAGAATAATTTAATAAGTTTGTGGGAACAAACCGCACCGACCGAGTGGCTTTGAGACGACCTTTTCAATACCATGAAACCAGAAGTGGAGTGTTTTCCAAGGCAACAGAAGACGTCGTCTACTCCTTTTGTCGCGAAAGTCATTGTGAGGAATTCAACAAAGCCCTCAACTATTTGAGGGGCTTCGTCAAAGCACCTCGCAGAAGCCCCACTCCATCCCGTCTGCTGAGGAGTCTGGTATTGTTGACACTACTCGACAATGAATAGAAATTCTCAATATTCCAAATAAGGCGATTGTGTGCAATCATTGGTCAGCGTCTCATTTCTTACACCTTGGAGGACTTCCTGGGGAGGTTGTGGCTAATAAAGAAACTTCGCCTTCCCCTCAACAGGTGAAGGAAGTGCTGGGGCGAATCAGCAATACCGCCAATTCATGCATGGTGGCAGGAAATAAGGCAGCCTCTTTGTGATGGAGGCTGGTTTGTATTGCAAAATAACAGTGGCATGTCTCCAATATACGCTTTCAATGGATCTATGATATGAGCTTCTATTTCGGAAGAATAGTCTTCAATAGACGTTCAATCATACGCATTGTGGGTTTAGTTTTCTTCGGGTACAAAACCCGAATCAAAGGAGCTTTGTGTTGCCTTATTTATGAAAGCGTCTTCATTACTTAATAGCGAATATTTTTTTTCTAACAGCTTATATATCGACTTGTGTGGTTGAATAAAAACTGAAATTGCGCTACTAGTACCGAAATCTTCCTTTCGAAACGATTGAAACGTAATCTTAAGATGCTCGGATAAAACCAACGTTCATTGCATTCGTAAGAGCGGAATATCTCATAATAAGAAACAGGAGTATCTCAGAATAAGAAACATTTAGAATAGTAATTAAATAATGGAAAATAGTAAGAGGAATACAATACTAACAAAGTACAGTGTTTACACTCTTGTACACAATCAAGACATCTAAAATAATGCCATAAATCATCTTGTAGTTAAAATCCCATGATACATTTTTCCTTCTTTGTTAGGCGTTGTGGTGGCTCATTGGTTTTCCCACTGCGCTAGCAACCTACAAGTTGTAGGTGGCGCATTCCTCCCTCGATGTATTTCTCTTCTGTGTCAATAAATCTTCCTTGTGTGTATATCCCCTTACGTGATACCCTTTGACGCATTTTGTCCAAATAATGTTATTGCGCCATAAATCCCAGAATCAACAACTTTCTTTGTCATCAGATGAAAGCAGCATTTAGCGTAAATGGCATTGGAATAATGACCACTCAGGTCTTATTTAGGTTTCGCAAACTACTGATATTCTCATTACCGGCAAATTACCGACGGAGATCCTCAATACAGGTTCTCGTTTTTTTTTAGCTTTTTCACGTGTTTCGAAATGACAGCAATTGCTGTTGGGATGAATTCAATAAGAGATTTTCGCAATAAGACGCAATTTTCGCTAACATGTTAACATTTGCAAATATTTACTGCGTATTTTATTTTCTTTGAAAATTTCGTTTCAAATAGGGATGTGATCAGTTTTCATTTCCAACAGAAGATACCGAAATAATTAATCAGCAGTTTCCTAAACTTATCGAGGGTCACTGTTGAATATTGAATAGAATATCACTATTGGGTGGTTGGTTTGGGGGTTTTATGCCGCAAGGGCCATATTTAGCCCATACACAAGACATACAATATCAAGTAAGAGATACAGTGAAAGTTTTACTGACACAGAAGAGAGAAATACACCCAGGGAGGAATGCACCTGACAGGAATCAAGCGCCGTCTACAACTTGAAGGTTGCTAGTGCAGTGGGCAGCCCACTGAACCACGACGGCCCCCACCACTATTGGTGTGTGACTATCGCCATTAAGTAAAGTGATCCCTGAAGAATTATGTTAAAAATGAAGTTAAAATAATAAAATACCATAGATAGAAAGGCGGTAATGATATTTCGTTATGGCTAAATATTACCATTCTCCAAAATCGATTATTCCATATCGGTTATTAAACCAGTCTTGATCCAACAGTATCTATTCGATATTCCATTTTGCTGTCAGAGTGGGATACTAGCTAAGGTGTTGCCCTCGTCATCTAACCTTGGTTCAAAATTGCGAAGTGTGTAGTTGAATTAACGTCGCAATCGAGCAACACAACGGGCTATGGGTGACGGTCCGGGATCAGTCCCCGAGGGAAAGATCCAGGGACAACGCCTCGTAAATTTGAACCGCGGTCAGATAACGAGGTCGACACCTGAGCTGGCACCCACTCTCCAAACTTCCACACCACGACAACGTGAGGATATTTGAGGCCACGAAAGATTTCACGTGCACCAGTCCCCGCATATGCGATGGTCTTTGGTTGGACGGACCTAGTTTAGAACATGCAGCCCTCCGGTTGATAATTTTTTACCCTTCCAACTGGGCTACCGTGGCCCCCAAAATTACGAGGTGTCTTATTATCTTTCCCTTAGGATTGATCCCAGACAGTCCCGTTGTGTTGCTCACGTTAATTCAACTAGCTACCTACCTATCACCTTGGTGTATCTTAAGAATGCTAAGATTTTCAGTCAATTAACACTCTGAGGGGTTCATACTCATAATTCCACCTTACGACCTGCACATTTCCCTGTATGACTTCCAACCAATTTTGACCTTCTTCACCAATAGAATCTATTCCAAGTCAAGGACTAATTGAATATTTCTAAAGGTTGAAAAATTTACGGATTCTTTGCAAAGATGTGATTATTTAGTCATTAAGCGTGTTGTGGGGTAAAAACAACACTATACTACTCGGAAATAGTAGTAAAGTACAAAATTCATACCAAATCATTGTCTCCTGTTACGAAAAAAGGTAAAACTTAAAACCGGTATGAATTGGCATGTATAATTTCCGTTGATAATTTACGGGGAAATGAGAATTGGTAATTCGCAAACCCTGGCGTTAGCTCTTCAAAGAAATGTGTCGAGTCTCATACTAGAGATTTCGAGAACTAGTCTTTATCATCGTACTACATATTTTGAACTAGCCTTTATCATCATACTACTTATTTTTTAATCAGTCTTTATCATCATACTACTTATTTTTGAACTATAATCTTTATCATCATGCTACTTATTTTTCAACCAGTCTTTATCGTCATACTACTTATTTTTGAACTAGTCTTTATCATCATGCTACTTACTTTTCCTTGTTCGTATTCCAGCAGTAGCAGCAAATTTAGGTTTGGAATTCAAGAGGGGGGGTTGGTACCGCTCCCCTTAATTTAAAAATGTACGAAAAGTTTTGTTACTAAAAATAACACTTCAGGAAAGGAATGTGTAATGTGTCCAACGCGTTGCCATCACTTGTTATTCGATGCTACTGTTACCTGATACCTAATGATCACCTATTTACTACATCTCTGATGTTACGTCTGTCAATAATGAAGCCATTTTTTCTAAGATCAAAGAAGTTGAAATGCTTTAATTTGCGTATTTTATTCTAATTTTTAAATGAAAGTTTATTATTTAAAATAAACACTCGAAAAGCATTTTCATGTGGTAGAAAAGTGCTGTACAAATAAAATATAACGTGTTCAATAGTGTATAAAATATAGCGTGCGTTTAGAACATATTTAGTGGAAACTCTGTAGTCTTCTGTTCTTACTTGTACCTTTTGAAGGAAAAATAAAAACTCGAGTAAGATTTCTTAATCTATGAAGTTCTAAAGATGTATCAATCTGATATCAAATTTAATTCCTAATGCTAATAATAGATATATGAATCTACAAATATAACTATTCCTTTCCTACTTGGGGATGAACATTTGACATTTTCAGTCGTGCTGTTTCTAAACGGGGCTTGATAGTGTATGACGCTAATAAGCTTATGTGATACCTGTAAAATACGTGGGTGCTATAGATAGAAATTTAATGAAAACTGAAATTCAATGGAAAATTTATCTTTGTATATTAGAGGATAAATATTTCATGAAGTATGAATGAATGATTTTTCCTCTTCAAAATGCAGATCATTCTCGAAAAGCAAGTTTCTAATTTTATGAAAAATTCATTTTATCAATATTTAAATTTTTTTGGCCCACACTCGCTCTATTAATTAAAGCTTACAGGTTTACAGGTAGCGCCAGAGAACGAATGTCCCTTTTTCAACTCGATCTTCAATTGTAGATCTTTTAAGTGAATGACGTCATTGAATAGTTTTACGTCAATCTACCAGAACCCGTGGGAACCGGCGGCTGAGAAGTTTTACTTCGCTAAATGACGTCATATGACGTCAGAGGGGCGCGATATCGCGTCATATTAGCCTACCTATAACAAGATAGATAATAATATTCGCTGCTGTTACTCTACCTCCCAAAATCAATCTTAGAGATTATAAAGAATATTTCGCCAGCGTTACATATTTCTTATTCGCATTTCTATTGTTTGTTTCTTTTTCGTTACTTGTTTTCATGAAATGCTAGAGAAGAACGTACATTTAATCAGCTATTCTCTAATTTTGTTTTCAAAAAGTTCGGGTCTTCAAATATTCTCTACCCACACAGACTGAAGTTCTTTGCTGTCTTTTGCTTCCCAGCCAGTGCTTATTCATTAGTGTGTATGTATGTATACTTCCCTTTGATAATTCGTCGCAAGCCAGAACGGGCTTCCCATCACTGCAAATGCCCGAAAAGAATAATGTACAAAAGAGGGAAAATTAATGAAACGCAGCAAGGAAATTTATTATGTCTCACTCCATGGATAAATAATCTTGATCTTAAAAAAATAATCTTTGAATACGTAATCCTTTGTGAGAAATTCTGATTAAAAAATGAAGCGAAGAAAAACATCAGTGCAATCTCAGCGTTACGCAGTAATCCTTCGCCCCACACCGTATAGTCAACAATGCCCAGGAATGTATTGGCGAGAGCTAAGTATACATAAAAAATTCATATATTCACGCTATTAAGTCAGAAACGACGTTGTACAGATTCTAAGTATTTAACATAAGAATATGTACAATATCTACGACAGCGTCTTGAGGCAAAAATGAACTTGCTTTTGCGAAAGAAGCAACGAAGATCATTCTCGTTTAATCACTACCTTCATTTTTACGGCGAGTATTAATTTTATTATTTCGGAAATTTTAAGGGACCTAATGTTTTGTACTGAAGTGATTATTAATTTTCATCCAATCATCTTAGGAATTAATATTTTAACCGTCCTGGTGGTTGTCACGACGAGGGTATCTCGTCATTAGCAAACTGAGCAGATCTTGATGGACGAGATATCTCGTATTTAAAAGGAATCTGATCTTGATCTCGTCGTCATCAAAAAGTCGGCAATATCTTGATGACGAGATATATCATCGTGAGCAAAATTGGTCAGATCTTGATGAACGAGACATCTCGTCGAAACCACACAAACTATTTTAAGCTACTGCACACAATTCGCATATTTCCAGTCACTAAGGTATGGTATTTTAATTAACGTCGCACTGGAGCAACAAAACGGGCTATTGTCGACGGTCCGGAATCAATCCCGAAGGGAAAGATTCGAAGACAACACCACGTAATTTTGAATTACCAGTCATTAAGGATGACTGGCTCAGTTACATCTTCGAATGCATTGGTCATCATAGTCTTTAAAAACAGTGATATTTTTGTTTTGGCCAGAATTGATTTGTCCCTACCAAACAAGGTCACTATAAGTCATGGAACCAAACATTAACTCTTCTTCGAATAGCTTCAAGCTTATGGTAGACAGTAATCACGAAAAAACTCACAAATGCTTATCTGCTAGTCCGGGACAACCATCACTTAGCATAGGAATCTCCATTTTGCAAGTTTTGGATAACACCTGATTTAGTAATTTTTATTTTTTCAATTTTTAATACAGCCTACGAAAGGTACTTCCAATGTTTTGATTCTTTCATTATGTGTTGACAAGAGGTCAATTTTATATTGCAACTTTCACTACCTTGAAGAGACATAATTCCAAATAATCGAATTTAGACATTGGCCTTTTTCAACCAAGGTACAGATGCATAATTGCCAATACGTTGATACGGGAGACCATCCTAAATATGTGTTTCACATATATGCACGTTATTTACAGTGAACTGGCTACCCCCTCACATTTCCTTGAATAAGAAATTTCTACTATGCCAGGTGGAGGAAGTTGCTAGGAAATACATTATAAGCAATATAAACATACTGCTGTTCCAACAATCTAATTGACCTAAATGGATGACAGTAGATGCTGTTTAGAGGTAGAGATTTCGGTTCCACACGGGAATTATAACTTCTGTTAAAGTGATAAAACAGAGGTCATCCATACTTTCAGAAAAATGTAAATCTAAACATTCCTACACGGCAGAGGCTATAAAAAACATCATTTCTAAAGATTCTATGATCAGTTTTCCTCTAACTAATGGACGGTAACGATTGAAGTTGTACCTTGCTCACTATTTGATTAAATTAATGCTAAAAGATCATTAAAGAGTATTGCATTTAATGCTGTTGAAATGCACGTTAATTTTGAACGTCCTTTTTCGTGAAGGGTCCGCTGTAGCCCGGTTGGAAGAGTAGCGGATTAGCAACCGGAGGGTTGCGAGTTCGAATTCCAATCAAAGACCGTCCTGTTCAAAACAAGCTGGTGCACTTTATATCTGTTGGAGCTTCAAATGTCTTCACGTTGGCGTGGTGTGGAAGTTTGGAGAGTGGGTTGTCAGCTCAGGTGTGACCTCGTCATGTGACCGTGGTTCAAAATTACGTGGTGTTGTCCTCGGATCTTTCCCTTGGGGACTGATCCCGGACTATCGTCAATAGCCCGTTGTGTTGCTCCAGTGTGACGTTAATTTAAATAGCAATCGTAAATAAACTCAAGTTAAGAAAATTGCAAACTAAATTCAGAATTCTTCGAAAAGACATTGAAAAAGACCTTACAAGCAATAATGATACATCATGTATCATCATACTGATAATTTTTTCTTATTTGTTTTCTAGAAGTAGCAAGTTTAGTTTAAAATTCAAGAGTTTAGATCTGAATCGGAAAGCAAATATAAAAAGGTTTTTGCTCAAATGTGTCGCTATAGCACCATGTATCATTATTATGATATTACAAGTCCAACGAAAGAACCATATCTTTAAAATCTTACCCCCAGTGATGTAATGTCTCTAAATTATCCATTTTCTTAATATGTGATAATCGTTTTAGCCCCTGCTCTTTACTACCTCGTTTTATGGATAAATAAATGAACGTTAATGAAATTTCAGACGCTACTTTTCGGATAAATGAATTCAAATAAGCGATCATAATCGACGGAAGATGCAGCTTATTTTAAAAAAGCACCATCGAAGATTAACTTAATGGGCCATAGTTTCAGAGCATAAGGCCCGTGTTGATTCATTAAAGGCGCCTTATTGCATATTCCATCCATTATTGAAGAAGGGGCAATTATGCATGTTCATCTTAATACTGTCCTGTACTGATGCCGAACCCATTGAAGGATGGTTTTTAGATGAGGAATTTGTTTGTCCTTCGATGCTCATTTTTTAAGTCGCCGCGTAGACTGAGAGGGGACGGTATTTTCCCCAACTGCAAAAAGAAAATTCATTTTTTATAGTTATGGAATGAATCAATTTGTTACTTTTCTTGACTCTAGGTACTCAGGGGCACATCTTTAGATGTGTACAGGCTTCACGGATCCGAGGTACTCGAGTGATATTTTCTTTTTCCATTGGGTTTACTGTCTGTAGTAAACAAGGGGGTGTCGCGCTCCCGAGATACCCAAGCGATCGTTTTCTGCTTTCATTCCACTACTCTATACCCGAATCCCATGTTCTTTCTCCATTCGTGGCATTTTCTACTTGACGTTGTCTGGTGTTTGGCGCATCTTGGCCAAATACGGCCCTTGTCCATAAAACACCAAAACAACTAACCTTTACTCTAGCAATATTTAATCCTTGAATCAAGCTGAAACATTTGTGTACCTTTGCTCAAATAAGTGTATCAGATCCACACTCTTAAAATTTGACAATAACGGGCGTTTGACATTACATCATAAGCCATTTATCTTTTCGGTATTTCTGAATTTGGTTCTGGAATAAATCTGGCCCTTGAGCCAGATTTAGCCAAGTTGCACCACACAAGACAGACAACTTGAAGATCCAAGTGGAAACAAATTTCCCTGGCCCAGAACAGGAGACAGTTTGGCACAGGTTTCTACACATGAGGCTGGACACTACAGGGCAGTTTTTGACTCGAAGATAAACCACCAAGAGGGTTAAAAAAGAAACATTACGTAGATTTTGTTTGAGTTCCTCTTAAAAGTAGCATAATAAAAATGCTCACTGTGATAGGAAGATTATTTAGAAATGTACATAGGAATAAAATCTGGAAAGCTAATTCATTCCACAGCTGTATATTCTGAATTTATATCGTGTACTTGGAAACACGTATATCGTTTAAGCACTAAGTTTCCACTAGAAGTTTCATAAGAGTTTATATAGTGAATTGTCATTGCAGAGATCTCTATTTTTGTTACTATTCATCCATCTTAATCGCCTACTTCCATACCTGAGAGTACTATGATCCTCATAATAATTATTAGAATGAATATACCACTTAACTTTTTAAACGCAAGTAGGTTAAATCACTAAATCGATGAATGACGCTTATTTGAGTTCAGGAAAATGGTATATCATTTACTCTAAACTGGACTTTTGCCCAGTTTCCGTGCATCGAATCATAATTCAGCCAATCTAAAAAGAACGGTTATTGACTTTTTCCGAACATTTGCGCTCAGTCTGGAGTAACGAATTGCTATCTGTTGAGCTTCACTCTTGTTTTGTGTACATCAGCGCGTTTCAACCTGTGTGCCTCAAGAATGGCGATGGTGTGTCTAACCGATGATGAAGTGGTTTAATTTATGTTAGATTTATCTAATTTCTTGTAGAATTGTCTTTGTGTGTGCGTGTGCGTGTGCGTGTGTGTGTGTGTGCTTTCTCGTATCAACAGTTTCATACCTTTCTACATCGACCCAAACAACCATCAAGATCGGATCAGTTTTGATAATGATGAGACAACCCCTCTTGGTGGCTTATCTGCACGTCGATAATTACCCTGTATATATATATATATATATATATATATATATACATATACATATACATATACATATACATATACATATACATATATATATATATATATATATATAGTGGCCAGCTTCTGATACAAAAACCTATTCCACCCTGACTACTTCTGGGCAAGGAACAACTTCTTTTTAGTATTTGGAGCAATAGGGTGTTGTCTTGACTAGTATCTTGACATTAGAAAAACTAATCAGATCTGGATGTACGAGATTTCTCGTCATTAGCAAAATCTATCAGATCTTAATGGACGAGATATCTCGTTGAAACTACTTGGAGGATTAAATTCAACTTCATACCTCTGCTTGTGAATATAAAAATTTAAGTTTGTGATTTTTAGATATTCAATTTATGTTAAATTGTATTACAAACACAAATATTTCTTAATAGACTTAAAATTCCTAGGTGAAATACCTGTCATAAATAAGAAATGAAAATCATTTACTTAACAATACATTCGTGGATGTAAGAAATATATACATTATTTGACATCCTATGAACACGAACTATTTATCTTCCTGTCTATTTTGACTTGACTGTTATCAAGTATTCAATGCACAATATGTTGCAATTCGTTACCAATACGTACAATGTAGACAAATTATGCAAAAGCACCGAACTCTGTTAATGAAAAAGTTATGCAGAATCAGTGCAGAGTATCATTACACGCTTAACACAAAACTCTTATATATTAATAACATCACCTTCTTTTCTCTCTCCGTTTAGCTTATAACATAACTTAATTAATGCATCGCATACGTTGTAAAGAGCATGAAGTAAAAATAAAAATATACCGAGACAAGTTTCCTGAGCGATTCCAAACAAATAATACGATCGCGTTTAATAACTGAATATTTTATTGATGTGTATCCTTTTTATTCTAAGCCTACCCTGGTGCAGCTAATTACATCAGCACTCCTTACAGCGGTATGGAATTCATTATGCATATATAGTAACTTTGTCTCTATTCGTTTCATAGGTGATAAGGACATGAACTTGTGTTCAAGTTTCATCGACCCGTTTCATGGTAAACCAACAATTATGTGATTATAAACGCATACATGATAGAGTAATTAAATGGTTACCATGATGGAAGGCTGTGCTTAACCTATCTTCCCATTTATCAACCGTGTAACTTATCATCCGGTGTATTTAGAAACATGCTGTAAACATTTGGGGTAAGCTCGTATTTGGCTTGCTAGTCATTTATATAGTTCTTAAATGTAAATTTGATTGAGGGTGAGGGATTTTCAGTATAAATTCTCTAAAATGATGTATATGGAGATTATTTTTAAATGTTGTTTATCCCCGTTTTGGAAACGTTTGGCGTTTGATCTTATTGATGTTGACCAATCAACTATCATACATCAATTCGGAATTCATTCTTTGGAAATTTTTGTTGGCGAAGTGCTGAAGTAGAAGTCGTAAAACAAGCCAACTGAGTCACGTTCAGAGGAAGGACAAAAAACACTTAGCCACAGAAACACTACCGCCACCTGCATTTAGCTTGACATAAAATGCCTTTCATTACATATATCGATCAATAAATGTATTTTTAAGAAACAAAGATGAGCACACAGGAATGGTAAAGGGTTTATGAGAGGGTTTCCTGTGTAAACAAACTAGATGGAAAGCGGAAAGACCTACTTTGAGGTTACTTTAAAATGTAGTTTATTGTCGTTTTGGCGACGTTTGGCGTTTAATATAATTGACTTTGACCAATCAACTATCATATATCAATTCGGAATTCATTCTTTGGAATTTGTATTCGGCGAAATGCTTAATCCTCCTATATCCTGGCCAACCCGCAGGCTCTGTTCAGAATCGGGAGGTGTATGGGGGTGACTGAGGAGGTGGCTGAGGAGGTGGCTGACCTGCCAGATTAGGGCTCCTGGCTCGTCCGCCCTTTCTATATATTTATCTTAACTTATATGCATTTTAACATAGATTATACAGTTGGATTTTAAAACTCTTACTTTCAGACAATATGCTTTTAATTTTTAGGGGCAGACTTATTGGCGTCAGGAATTTAATCTATATTATAATACCTTATATAAATGCTTTAGATTCTATGTCCTTCTTTTAAAATTTTTAATATAAGAACTGTATTTTAATTATCATGTCTTTTTATCTTTCATGATTTTATCATCCATCATTAACCATGTTCTCGGAGATCTCCCCCTGAATACCCAGGCACTGCACTCTTAATGGAGATCGGATTTCCCCCTCACGTCTGGACTTACCTGGCTCCTCTTCCTACCTCGCCCGATTCCTTACAGACTCAATTGAAAGGGGAGAATCCAGAAAATTATTGCGTTACATAGAGGCTCAAATTTTATATATTCTGACAATTTTGAAACCCATGCCATAAATTTCTATACTAAAATTTTTTTTAAAGAAAAAAGGGATGATCCCCTCTTTAGAATCTCAGACCTCTTTTCAAATTTTTTAAGATTTTATCTATAAAATTATTTAAAATTGCTATATCCCGAGACCTCATGGTATCTACATTCACCAATGAACATCGCATTTCAGGCTTTGGGATTCTCCACTTCTTGACTTACAGAGGTTTTTTTCATGTATTAATGTAGTTCTATATGGCCCTGAATCTTTTTTTTCCCTTTAAAATTTTTAAAATTTTAAATTTTAAAATTTTACATTTCGTAGACTATCTCCTACATATATAGGGAGCCAACTAGTATCCTGAGTTATGGGGCCGGGGAGATCTCCCTATTGTGATTTTCTCTCCGGCCTCTGAGATGGGCCCTGTATCCCTTTTATTCAATAGACTTACTTTACATATATTTTATCCACATACAATTTTAAAATATCTCCCACGACTTACTGTACCTAACTTTTTGAGGACAACATAACTACTGTTATTTTTTCCCAACCAGACACACCATAATAAATAAAAGAATGTGTTCTGGTTGGGCAAACACTAATTAGGAAGAAACGGGAAAGAAGGCACACCACAACAAATTATGGAAAAGAAGAGGCACACCACAATAAGATATTGAGATAAGTGGCACACCACAATAAAAAAAAAATCAATAAGAAATAAAGAAATTTCACTTACCTGAAGACCTGGACATCTGGACACCATGGAGGAGCTGAAAGAGAGAACAAAAGATATACCACACCTAATCAAGGGAGGCTCCAGACCCTTAGAGCGACTTCAATTAAAACTTTTTAGGCCCTATTGGCCAAATTTCTTTTTAAATTCTTCCTTTTATTGAATGTGATGCCCTGTTGGCCCAAAAAAATCTCCGCGGCACAGCCGCGTGGAGCCATGTCTTATACACCTTTTTATGAAGCCCATGTGGGCACTTGATTTGTAAAATTTTGAATAAATTGTTCGCCCTGCTCTGGGCGCCTTTTTTCCGGCGGGGGTTGGTTTCGCACCCGGCTTGGTGTTTTCGACTGAGTGGGGGATTTCCCCCGCCCGTGCCCCCGTCCTTCGGGGCGGATGGCCCGGGGACCCATATCTCAAGTGCTGGGGAAGTACTCATAAACTCTCCCCGCCCCCCCCCTGCATATAAAACTCAAAGCCAATAGGCGAGTCGGGGGGTGCAAAATAAATCCAGACCTAGGCGCACACTCACACTGGGCAGCTGAGATCACTGACTTATTTCATTAAAATTGATCCTTATTCTTCCTAACTCCTAAATTTTACCGGATTCTTGTTTATTATTAGCTAGCTTTTAATTTCAATACTTAACTCAACAAGGCAAATTCCATTAAGTCAAGCTCTATGTTCAACACCGGAGATTTAGGCCCCTGCGGGGCCATGTGCTCCATAAATATATCAACACACGCGAGTCGGGGGGTGCGCGGGTCTCTAAACCCTCCTGATGGTTTATCTTTGCGTCGAAAACTGTCCTTTGATGGACAGTCTGGTGCAAAAACCTATACCAAACTGTCTCCAGTTCCAGGCAAGGGACAATTTGTTTTTTCTACAATGTATCTTTATCCCCTTAGAACAATAGAGCAGTTTGGTTTTGACAAGATTTCTCATCAATAGCAAAAATGACCTGATCTTGAAAGCGATATCTCGTCGAAAGACTTGGTGGATTAAATCGTAGAATATAAGAAAATGAATTCTTTTATTTTTCTTAGAAGTTCTCTGTTTTGGCTAGTGAAGTATTGCATGTTTCCCGCGAACCTGTGGTGATCCGCGGACCACACCTTGGGAATCACTGATTTATATTATGGGTATAATGAAAAAATAAATATAAAGATTCGGAAGCTAAGAATTATGTATAATAGTTTTTGATGCTTCATTTTGCTGACATATTAGATTATCAATTGTTAATTTTTACTTATAGTTACAATATAGGATTATATATCTCAATACTCATCCGTTGTATTGTCTCGAAAATAAGATCCTATAAAATGAAATGCTTTTAATGAATAATTGATATTGTTTCCCTAATGGATCACGGACCATCGCCTATAGTCCGTTGTATTGTGTCAGCGCGAATTCAACTACCTACCTACCTATTTTAGAGGACTGATAGCCGAGACGTTAGCGCTCTCAGCCTCATCAATAGGCCATGGGTCGAATCTCCATGTGGACATAATTTTGACACAATTAGAAAGTTTGAAAATACTATTATACGATTAAATTGCTTTCGAAAATACATTTATTCAAAAATGGGTAGGGTATTTGGGTATTTCAATTAACGTCACACTGGAGCAACACAATGGGCTATTGGTGACGGTCCGGGATCAATCCCAAAGGGAAAGATCCGAGGACAACACCACGTAATTTTGAACCACGGTCAGATGACGAGGCAACACCTGAGCTGGCACCCCACTCTCCAAACTTCCACACCACGCCAACGTGAGGACATTTGAGGCCACGACAGATTTAACGTGCACCAGCCCCCTTTGTACACGACGGTGTTTGGCTGGATTCGAACTCGCAACCCTTCGGTTGCTAGTTCGTTACTCTTCCAACCGGGCCACCGCGGCCCTATTCAAAAATGAACCGTATACATCCATGTTACCCGAATGAACAGAAACTGGGTCAATTGATTATAAAACTATCAGCTAAACTTTTACATCAATATAAGTATTACCTACTCTACTACCTAAATCTGAAGGTTATGAGATATTTTAGATTGCATTGAAAATGTATTTATTCAAAAGAAGACGCAAAATATGCATTTGTAATACTGGAATGCATTTGTATAGAATCTGGAACGTCATTAAATACACAACTCTGAACTAAACTTTTATATTAATATATTTCTCTTCTATCGAAATCCGGAGGCTCAAAACCATATTATAAAGTAAACATGTCCAACATAATACACATAGTTTGATAAACGATTGTGTACTTAAAACATTAGATTTATCAACAGAGGTAATCTAATATCGATTTTCATTAGGATTTGTAAATTACCTTATTGCTGGTGACGAGAATTACGGAATGACTGGTAGTAAGAGCGTTACAAACGAGAATAAAATAATATCCCCTAACATATTTACTCTAGACAGATTAGTTTCCAATTCGTTGGAGAAAGTATTTATTTACTTTGAGTCAATATGTACCTTATCTGGCGAATGCGTGTATTTACTCTGTTTCTCTCAGACTGAAGCATTTGGTGTAATAAGTATTAACCCCTAACCTGGATAAGTGGCGAAAGTGAGTATTTTATCCTAGATCTCTGCCGGAAACAAAATAAAAATAAGTCAACGAACTTGAGTGCAAGTATAAGACCTGCCAGGGTTAGAACTTATTGCACACCAGGTTAGGTGTATAATAAGTTATGTATCGCTTACAAGTCTTAGCGAGAAACGCATCGAGTCAGGAAGAACGCTGTAGACTATTAGTTACATCAGATCTCGGTCACATGATTTTACAATTCAAAAACCATTTCCAATTAAGGTTACATAAATACCAATAGACAGCATCCCTCCCCTAGGTAGTGAAGTCCGTTAACCAAGTAGGTGGGTGTTTGCACCTATTAGGTCTTGATGGTAAGGCAGGCCCTGGAATGGGCTTGGGCTGTTCATCCACAGTCGAAGTGTGTGTCCGGAGGGTCCGTGGCTGCTCCAACTGATTCTGAATCTTTGTACCCTTCTGATGGAAGGTCCAGGATCATTGGCCATGGTGCTGGATTATTGGTAGGAGTCCACAAGCTGCCATCGGTATTCTCAGGACCATCTAGACGTCTTCTAAGTTGATAGATGTGACGTTTCCAAACAATTCCTTGGTTTTTCTGCCCCTTATACGCAGTTAATCCTATTACTTCAGTTGGTTGCTGGTACCCATTTAGCATGTGGGGGAAACCCTCGAGCATATACAGGATCCAAGGATCAAGGGTGCAAACATTCGAAATCTAGATGCAGTATTTTGTACTTTTTGTACCTTGCATAGACTCAGAAAAATCTGGATGCAATTTATCCAAGCATGTCCTCAAGCGACGGTTCATTAACAGTTCAGCAGGCGAAACTCAGTGTTGGTGTTAGAAGGGACATGCTGTGTTAATAAAAACTATGTTAGTCTCAAGTCCCTATTCCCGGCGATATGCTCATCTATGAAGACTAATAGTCTCAATCTATAAAGAGATGTCTGCAAGAAAGAACTGGAATGTTTTGTTGAGAAATGAAGCTCGCATCCCAGGTGCCCAGAGTTATAGGAGTCGCTTGCTTTCGACTTCTTACCGGACATAACTACCTACAAAGACACAACGTATTGGAGTAGATAGATCAGCTATCTGTCCCCTTTGCGAACTGGACGAAATGACTGGAGATCACCTCAAGTCCTGCCCTTAAATTCCTGACAATAGAGTTAATTACAAACACCCTTGATATATAGTGTTTTTAAGCCATATTTTTTCACACCGAAACTCTATTAGGCTGCTCGTTGATTGGAGGCCAATACGCCAGAGACGAGCGTAGGATAAAAAGTATCTTACCCTAGATCTCTGACAAACAAATTCAAAATGAGTTAACCCTCCTAGTGATTATCTCGACGAAATATCTTGTCATTACCAATACTGACCAGATCTTGACGGACGAGATACCTCGTCATTAAATGAAAATACAACCACGATCATTAGAAAAACTGACCAGATCCTGATCTTGTCATCATAAAAAAGGGCAATATCTTGATAACGAGATATCTCGTCATTAGCAAACTAGGTCAGATCTTGATGGATGAGATATTTCCTCGAAATCACTTAGAGTGTTAACGAACTTGAGTGAAAGTATAAGGCCTACAAAGGGTTTAATACATAAAAAATATTTCTTAAGATCGGAGATGACATTTTCAGATACTGAAAGAATAGAACTCTTTCAATGCTGAATTATCATGTAAAAACAGCTGCAATGTGACAAACCCAACGAAATCAATGCTGAATGACTAGTGATCTGAATGCAGTTTTAAAATGCAGTGTCACTTAGGTAAATGTAGAGCACTAATGCATCATTGAAATATGTATTTGCATACTTAGCTCTGCGTCTTTTTTATACAATATTATTTTACTATAAAATTGACAAACCTCATACTAAAACGCCAATTGACACAATAATTCAAATCGTGAATTTCGTATGTGTAGAAACATGATGTTATGCATACGCATTCCAGCCTATTGTTTGTTGTTATGCGACTGCTTATGAAAACATAACATGTAACATAATTAGGAAATTGAAAATATTAATAAAATATTTACTGCATAATTTATTAAAATTTTCGGATTTGTAAAGCAAACAGTAGTGCTTTTTTTAGAGATAAAGTAAATCCATCCTTGATTTCAAATATAGCATCACACAAGTATGTAAAGTCAAGAATATAAGATAAAGGTTATAAAAAGAGATTTTGTATTAGAAATTTATCTAAAAGTTTGGAGTTAAAATTGTTTTGGTAAAATTTATAGAACATTTCAAGAAATTCTTAAGATCTAAACGATAGAAAAAGATTTGGTAAAACTCAAGAATAGGTACCAGCACTCGCCAAATTGGCGACTAAACTTTGAGTAGCCAAACAGCTAGTTGGATAAGCCGCCATAATGGATGCCTTCGACTGGCAAGCAAGTGGAAGTACATATAGCAAAGTGTACGACGAGTTATCATAGTCCAACGTTTTCGCCAATTGGGGATGGTACCGTGTTCTTGAGTCTACCCAAATATTTAATTTGTTCGTAAATTATTTTCTGTGGGATACGACCTAAAATGTATACATTTCAAGTTAGATATCTTTATTGATCTCTTTGGTGTTTCGTCTAAGAATCCAATATTCGTAATAATTATTTGAATGGAAATTTTTAACATATCGAAAAGCTCTTTCTCTCTTAAACATACGAGTATTTAAACGGTGAAGAAATGTTTTATTTTGTTGTTGGTAAACTATTTTCACAGGTGAGACTCAAATAAAAAATTTTCAAGTTAAAGATTAAAGGTTGATAGATTTCTTGATGCATCAAAAGATTTAATATTCACAATGATTATGTTGCTACTTTTCTGTCAACAATTTTTGAATCAGAACATTTGAGATAGGTAATTATTAATATTATTACTAATTCTTAATTATAGAGTATCACTAATTCTTAATTATAACAGTAATTAGTATTTAGTAAGTATGGGAATGTTCATTTAGTATTGATTATGGCAATTGTTAATTATTTATAAACGCATATTATTATTCATAATGATTAAATTGCTATTTTGTGACAAAAGTAATTTTTTTTAATCAAAAAATTTTATATTACTGTAGAACCTTGATTATTCGAGAGAATGTGAACTGAGGCTACCTCAGATAATATGGACATAGTAACACAAAACAGCCATATGAAATACAAAAAAAATTACACACTGTTATGTTGCTACTACTGCTACTGAAAGATTCATAAAGCTAGGATTAAGAATAATATATACTAGGATTTGTGTTACAGTATGTATTTATCAGGATATCTTTTCAATGAACCAGAACTCGAGTTAAGTATTCTTTAAAATCTCTTGAAAAAGTCCTTAACGATATTCTATTTCGCAACACTTTTTGCTTCACAGCACTTAAATTTGACTCGGATAATAGATATTCGGATAATCAAAGTTCTACTGCTTTTATAATAACACGTGTGTGTTATAATAAAAGCGGGGTTGTAGCGAAAAACGATAGTGACAAACAAAACGCATGTGTGCATATATTATTCTTAAGACCTTTAAATGCAGACTTAAACAGCTAAGTTGTTTTATGTTATATTTCAATCCGATATATCTTAATTAAATGTAACGATTTGAAAATTTGCTTAGGTAATTCGATGAATGGCATAATGAATACTGTAACCGAATCCTCCAATTCCTTCCTGATTTAATTCATTACTTAAATTTTTCAGGCACCTTCTGCATTTGATCTTCAGCGAAATTCATTGTAATTGAAGTCAATTTATGCTATTCAGATTGTTATGCAATTAAAAAGCTTAAATTCTCCTGAATTAAAATACTTTTTATTTCTGTTCGGGTATCAGTATAACTGACTTTGAAGTTAGGGTTGATAAGATGGAAAAATAAGGATTTAATTAATCAAGACGCTTATTTTTATTTAAACGGCGATGAATTTGAAGTATTTAAGACAAATGAAATGGAATTCAAGCTTATCTTTCGTTATAATCAGGAGGAAAGTTTCTTATTTTTATAGCTTTTAAAGTCATTGGCATCTATTTCTAAGACATTCCTCCAAATGGTAATTCTGTGTTAAAGACACTTTTTTATAATTGGATTATTTGTGCTCATTTATTTCAATTCTTTAATCTTAAGAAATAAAGGAGGAAGAGTAATAAAAAAGGAGATGGTAATCGCTGCTAAAATAATTAGTAATAAAAATAATGAGTCCGTATATAGTTAATGTGTTTATTTGATTTATTTTTAACTTGAGCTTTTATTTCGCTCAGAGCTATATTTGGTAAAACGTTTTCTACTCAATAATGTCAGTGTCAAAATTGTATCAACGAAATTTTCATGAATCCTCTGTTAATAGATTGTTCAGCAAAAATAAAAAACTGAAATGTAACTGAATACAGGAATAATTTCAATGAATTATGCAACACTCAAACTAATTATCAATTTGTTATTGCTAATATTTTACATTAATATTTCCAACCAAGTTTCACATTTTTTGAGCAAATGACACAATTTTATCTTTCATCCTACGCGTTTGTACACTGCCAATTTAACAGGTTTTTCTGTAAAATGGTATTCTTTATTGAAATATATTTATTTGATGTAAATGTTCTCAACTTTTTATTACTGTAATAAAACTTCAAGTAGGTAGATAGTTAATTAACATCGCACTGGAGCAACACAGCTATTGGCGACGGTCCGGGATCAATCCTGAAGGGAAAAATTCTAGGACACCACCAAGTAATTTCGAACCACGGTCAGCTGACGTGGTCACGCCTGAGTTGGCACCCCACTCTCCAAACTTATACACCACACCAACGTAAGGACATTTGAGACCACGACAGATTTAATATGCACCAGCCCCCATGTACACGACGGTCTTTGGTTGGATTCGAACTCGCAACCCTCCGGTTGCTATTCCGTTATGCCTCCAGTCGGGTGTGTACCGCGGCCCTATTAATAATAAAAATGTATTGATGTCTACACTTATGAGTCTTTCTGTCAAGCTAAATGTAGGTGTGGGTAGTGCTTCTTTAAGGAGGTAGTAACCCTTCAGATAGGTAAGTAAGGAATTGAATTAACGTTGCAATGGAACAACATAACGGGTATTGGCGACGGTCCGGGATCAGTCCCGAAGGGAAAGATGGTCTGCGGACCGGATAAATCTATTCGGAAGTTCGAATATTATGTGGATATATCTTACACGTACATTTTTTAAACGCTACCGGATCCCAATGAGAACAGCTATTTCTCAAATACTCTGGCGTGCAAATCTTAAGGAATACCATTATTTTAACGTTTACAACCTCAAAATTAAACGAAATAGCCTGTGGCAGTTTGCATAATCGAGGATATTTAGTAGAAAGCTGGTGAATATTCATATTTTGGAATAGTGACGTAGCTCTAACGAAGGAATGGGTTCTGCTAGCTCAAGAACTCATCCGCAACTTCATAAACCACCTTTTTCTTTGTTTTCTTTTCTGTCTCATGAAACAATAAGTGATAGTGCAAAGTCACCACGCCAATTAAAAGACTTAAATAGTCGCTTATGTTGTTATTATTTTGTTTTTACTCATCATTCGGTAACTCTCGACGTACCTTTTGTACCATTTTCACATATCCCGGTCACTTCACTGCAAAGTAGCAGCTGAAAACCTTACTGTCAGTTAAAAGCTGGTTTTACTCTTCGCCTATCTGCTTGTTATTGTTTGTTTTTACTCGTTAGTTCGGTAACTCTCGACGTACCTTTTATGCCATTTTCCCATATTAAAGTCGCCCTCAAGGACACATCTTTAGGTGTGTATGGGCATCACAACCCTGAGGTACCCAAGTGATCTGTCCTACCTACTTACATATCCTGTTGCTGTCTTGTGTTTGGTCCAGCTTGGCCAAATATGACTCTTGCGCCACAACCAACTGATATCCAGGTCACATCCCTACAAAGTAGCACCGTTCCTTAAGTCTCACCCGCCAGTGTGTGCAGCTAATAACTCATGCTTGAGAAATTAGCTCCTCGGATTTGCTCAAACAGCTGCACCGAGTCTTTCCCCAAAGTCATCCCGTTTTCAAACAATTCCAAAGCCGGATCGATTCCCCTTTCCGAATGATTTCCGAAACAATCGCCGATACTTTGAAACCAGTTGAAATGACAAAGTTAGTATTTCCATCACACTTCGCAGATTAAACGAGCGCCTTCTCTGCTTTCAACTGTTCCGTTCTAAGCCAATTCCCGGGGACTTTTCATTGAAGCGGAAGCACTCATCCAAATGGCCTCGATGGGGAAACTCAATCTATCTGCGATAGGTGTACTATTACGCCTAATTCAGGAAACCACTGTCTGTCGTAATTTATGTCGTTCAGATTTCATTTAATTCCCAAATTTTCATCGCCTTTTTCCCTTCGATGGGCTTTCGACAGCATTTTGTGGATGGGGATTTTTATAAAAACGTATAAATTTGAAACGGGTGTGTATATGCGATAAAATTGGTTTCTAACAAGACCAATGGCGATAAATGTGTTCATATTTAGTGTTTTGGATTGAATTGCAATCGTAAAGGAATAATTTAACTTTTGCAGGTGCCATATCAATGGATTTTTATTGGCTGTGTACTTTTTGTTGGTGTGTATGCGAGAGAGGAAGATCATTTCTAAAAAAAATCGAAGGCTATAAATGTTTTCGCAGATTTACTGTTTGGAATTATATTTGTAATGATAAAGGAAAATTTAAAACTTGCATATCATGTCGACGGACTTTTATTGGTTTTGTGTATTATAGTGGTTTTGTTGATTGTATGCCATAAAGATAATTTCTATCAAGTCCAAAGGTAGGTAGTTAATTAACGTCTACTCAAAAAACACAACGGGCTATTGGCAACGGGATCGATCCCGAAGGGAAAGATCCGAGGCAACACCTGGTAATTTTGAACCATGGTCAAATGAAGGGTTAACACTTGAGCTGGCACCCCCTCTCCAAATTTCCACACCACGGCTACGTGAGGACATTTGAGGCCACGACAGAAATGAGGTGCCCCCGCATATACAACGATCTTTGTGTGAACCTAGTTTCGATCTCATACCCTCCGGTTGCTCCTTTACTCTTTCAACTGGGTTACCGCGGTCCCATCAAGACCAAAGGCGATAAATGTGTTCACATTTACTGTTTAGGATTCTATTTGCAATTATAGAGGAATAATTTAACTTTCACATGATGCCATATCAATGAATTTTTATCGACTGTATATTTTTATTGCTGTGTTTGCCAGTGATGAAGATAGTTTCTAACAAGACCAAATGCGATAAATGTGCCCATATTTACTGTTTAGCTAGGTAGTTAATTAAAGTCGCACTGTGACAATGAGCTATTCGCGAAGATCCGAGGACAACGCCTCCTCATTTTGAACCACGGTCAGATGACGAGGTTAACACCTGAGCTGGCACCCAACTCTCCAAATTTCCGCACCACACCACGAGAACGTGAGGACATTTGAAGTCATGACAGATTTAGGTTGCACCAGCCCTTGAGTAAACGATGGTCTTTGGTTTGATTCTAATTCGCAACCCTCCGATTGCTACTGTATCCAGGATATATATTCGTGGCCACCCTGTGGCTCAGTGGGTTTGCCCAATCTTCGAGCTTACCCTGGGTGTATTTCTCTCTTCTGTGTGACTTTCCTTGTGTATGTCCATTACTTGACGTTATCTGTCTTGTGTTTGTCGGAGCTTTGCCACATATGTACATTGCGCCATAAAACCCAATCAACAAGTCCTCAGGGCACATCTCCTTCAGGTGTGTACGGGCTTCACGGTCCCGAGGTGATCTAGTGATCTTTTCCTTTCTTATGGGGCTGCAATATCCCGGTTGGAAGAGTAACGCCAATTTACTGTTTAGGATTATATTTGTATGATAAAGGAATAGTTTAAAACTATCATGTCATGTCGAGCAATTTTTATTGGTTGTGTTTAACGTTTTTGTTGGTTAAGATCATTTCTTTCAAGACTAGAGGCGATAAATGCGTTTATATTTAGTGTTTAGGGGTTAAATTGGCAAATACAAAGGAACAATTTAACTTTCGCATGTCCTCAATGTATTTTTATTGCTTGTGTATGTTTTTATTGTGTATATTCGTTATTGGTGTTTGCAATAAAGATAATTTCTAACATGACCAAATTCGATAAACGTGTTCATATTTATTGTTTGGGATTAAATTTTGCAATTGGGAATAATTTCAAACTCGCATGATGTCATGTCAATGGATTTTTATTGGCTGTGTATATTTTTAATTGGTTTTTTGCAAAAACCTAATTTCTAACAAAACCAAAGGCGGCGATAAGTTTGTTCATATTTACTGTTCAAGATATGAGCAATGACTGGCTCTGACTGGAAGCTGTAAATACATCAAATAGAAACGCTACAATTTATTAAGGAAAACTTACGTAAACTTCAATACAGGTATCTACTATTCTTATTTTTTCCTAAGAATCTCTTCAAAAATTTCTTGGAGTTTAATTTTGATATTGTGCGAGTTTTTTGTAATATTTTGTTGGAAAAGAATTCCTAAGCCTCCAGGTGGTTGTCTCCACGAGGTATCCACGAGGTCATTAGCAAAACTGACCAGTTGTTGATGGACGAGATATCTCGTCATTAGAAGAAAACTGAACAGATCACGATCAAAATTCATCAATACCTTTATGACAAGATATCATTGTCAAAATTGGTCAGATCTTGATGGACGAGATATTTCGTCGAAACCACTTGGAGGGTTAATATGGCCTATAAATATTCCGAAGAGCATAACGATTGCTTTTAATACAGATTTTACTTTTTGAAACGTAAATTTCAACACGAAAAACAAGTATAACTCAATTTTGAACTGGCTTTCAAAGAGATAGGTACTTATTTAACGTCGCACTGGAGCAATATAAGGGCTATTAGCGACGGTCGGGGATCCATCCCCATGGACTCTCAAAAAGACGTCTCAGTTCTGATATTGTGAAAGATTTTTGCAATATTTTGCTAGACAAAATTCTTAATATGGCCTACATTTTAATTATTCCAAATCATAACGATTACTTTTAGTGCAGATTTTACTTTCTCAAACGTAAATTTCCACACGAAGAAGAGGTGTATATTCAATTTTGGGATTGACTTACCTAGAATATTTATATTGTAGGTTAGTCTAGGCATTTATATTTTAGGTATATACCATTTTAAAAAGACACCCCATCGCCCAGAGAAAGTTGAATGTCCGAATATCAAATTTCATTTCAATTCTTCAAAAATTACGGTTGCTAGTCTCGTGAAAAGGTGTGATATATTTTACGACCACCTGTATATCTGTATATACTATATACACATATATAGATCTAGATACAGATGTATAATATTTCGATAGTATCCCACCAGCTTTGCAAGTCAGTAGATTATAACTTGTCAGTAAACAGCTATCGAAACACGACGCCGATTAAATGCCGCACTTATTAGCACTTACCGTCGCCGATTTTAATAGAAACCGACGTTACTTAGTGCGTACCATTCTGACATGTTGATGTCAGGCTTCTTCCCCTCTGGCGGCACTCTCCCTGGGTGATCTCGTAAATAAACAGTCCTCTTTGAGAGACAAGGCAAACAGTATTGGAATGCAATGTCAAGGCCAAACGAGGTCGGCGTATAAATTTAAAACTTGACGCCAACTTTGGCGATGAAATTATGTATATATATAACGTTACGGAGTGCGGGTGATAAATATGCACGCGCTTCCGGGGACGATCGGTGTAAGTCCATCGGAGTATAGGGAATTTTTATTCAACCCTCCCGGTGGTTGTCTTGACGAGGTACCTCGCCATTAGCAAACCCATTAGTAGATCTTGATGGACGAGATATCTCGTCATTAGAAGAAAACTGGCCAGATCTTGATCTCGTCTTCATAAAAAATCGGCAATATCTTGATGACGATATATCTCGTCATTAGCAAAGTTGGGGAGATCCTGATGGACGAGATATCTCGTCAAAACCACTTGGAGATTTAAGATACATTCCATTTGGGAAATTTCGGGATGTATACAAATAAGTCATTTTAAGGAAGATTTACAATATTGATATTTTTCTTGTTTGTGAAGTGATAGTTTGTCTTATCTAAAGTGATTTATAGTAAAAATGTTAAACTGTAAATCACCTTACAGATCAAATACTGGCATCTCCGTTTTTAGCGCATGCAAATGGTTCTATGATGCTCTTTTTAACCCTCCAAGTGGCTTCGACGAGATATCTCGTTCAAGATGTGGTCAATTTTGCTAATGACAAGATATCTTCTCCATTAAAATCTGGTTTGTTTTGCTAAGGACGATACCTCCTCGAGATTAAACTGCTCTATTACTCCACGGGGTATGAAGAACCACGTAGGAAAAACAATTTGTCCCTTCCCCAGAACTGGTGACAGTTTGGAAAAGGTTTCTGCATCAGCTGACCACTACAGAGCAGTTTTTAACGCGAAAATAAACTACCAGGAGGATTAAGGCTAAGGTATCTAAATATTCTTTCATTTGATATTCTGATGTCAAGGAGCGATTACCTCCTCTTAACTAACCAAGTGGTGTCGACGAGATATCTCGTCCATCAAGATCTTACCAGTTTAACTAATTTTGCCTACTTTGCTAATATCTGGATGACGAAATATCTCGTCATGAAGATATTGCCGATCTTCTGATGACGAGATAAAGATCTGATCAGTTTTCTTCTAATGACAATATATCACGTCCATCAAGATCTGGTCAGGTTTGCTGCTAGACAACCACCAGGAGGGTTAATCGCACCACATTTCTTAGTTTGAACATTTTCCTGGCGTTCCTTTTACCACAAATCGACGTCTTGTGTTTGGCGTAGCCTGGCCAAATATGGCCCTGTTCAACAAAGTCCAACAGCCAACTTTTACCACAAAAACCTTTCTATGGCATTACCCAAAGGAACACTTGGTGGCATTACCCAAAGGAACACTTGGGTAATGCCACATCGGGACGATGACCTACGAGACTGAGCGAACCTCTAAATTTATTTTCTGGCATTGATCACCTTAGGTAAACAGACGGAAACCTTAATGAAATTGGTAGCAAAAATCTACAACTTCAAAAAATGACTAATAAAGATTAAAAACTTATAAAAAATTGTCAAACGCCATTCCGATGGAGCAAAAAGTATACCGTCGTCAAGACAGATAAGACTACTTCTGTAATGAAGACGAATGCTTGCAAGGTTCATATTTGATCAAGCAGCGCCAAACACAAGACTACTTCAAGTAAGAAATGTCTCGAAAGGGGAGAAAAGAAAGTTTGAGAAACTAGTAGAATGAGAGCAAAAAACGATTGCTTGTTATTCCGTGAGCGCGACCCCAGTGTTTACAAAAGACCGTAAGCCCCATGTGGAAAGAAAAGATCGTTAGAGTACCTCAGGTCCATGAAGCTCGAACATACCTGAAGGAGTCAAGAAGGTGAAAAGTGGTTAGAAGTCATGCAGGGAAGACTGCAGATTGCAAGGTGGAATTGTACGTGGAAACCCCTTAGAAGGGTAAATGCAGGACAGGCGATTTGAGGCGTGGTTCTGCGGGAAAACAGGAAACTAATGGTAAAGAAACCACTATCCTCCCCCAACATCCCATCGCCGAAACACCTATTTCCAAATCCTTATTTTCCTACTCATTCCCACTCAAAATATACGAGACCTGTTTCCATCCAGTACCTAGACTTTGTGTCTGGAGCAGTTCTCACAGACAAGACAGACAGTACCGAAACGTGAGCTATGTCTGTAAAGATGAAGTTGGACGAGATATCTCGTCATTAAAAGAAAATTGCGCTACCACGATAATTAGAAGAAAACTAACCAGATCTTGATCTCATCATCATAAAAAATCGGCAATATTTTGATGACGAGATATCACGTCATTAGAAAATTTGGTCAGATCTTGATGGACGAGATATCTTGTCGAAACCACTTGGAGGGTTAACTTGAACATGCTAACCGGACATTGACGTTTTGACTTTCAACGTGGACGAGTCATAAGAAGTCATTTGAGAAATGTTTCAATGCGGAACATTTCAGTTGAAGTAGACAGTTCATAATCGACTGTCGTGGAACAGAACAACGCAACACTGCAGGAAGAAAACCTTCAGAAAAACCAAGTAAAGTGACGAATAATGATCGAAGGGCACTGGTCGGAAGCATAAGAATCTTGTTATTCATCTGTCGTTTCCGTCCCTGCTGACGGAAGAAATTGTAGTGGTGGCTTAGTTAGTACCACAATAACTATCCCCAGAGTCACAGAATGGATTACTACGGTAGAATAGCGGCACACAAGCTCCATATCTACCATTTATTTGCCTCGTACAATTCAAAAACCATAAAACATTGTCTATTCCTCCCCTCCCCTCCCCATTCTCGGTATCCTCGAATCCCCCTGGACTGTCTTTGTATTTAACCCTCCAAGTGGTTTCGACAAGATATCTCGTCCATCAAACTCTGGTCAATTTTTCTAATGACGAGATGTCACTTCCATCAAGATCTGATCAGTTTTGCTAAAAAATGACAATTACCTCGTCGATACAAAACTGCCCTATTAGTCCCAAATAGGAAAGTCAAATTTCCCTTGAACAGAACTGATGATAGTTAGGAATTCGATTTTGCATCAGGGTCTGTCCACTACAGGACAGTTTTCAACGAAAAGTTAAACCACCAGGAGGGCTAAAATACTGCATCAGATTGCTCTAGCAGGATTTTGAAGCGGGCACACAAGATTTATGGTTGGCCACGAAAATGCAACTCGCCTCACTGTCGTTACTATATGTGGAATAGCAAGAGAAATATGGTCTTAAGACATGCCAATGAGGAAATTAAAAGGGAAAGTATGCCAACAATCCCAAGACAATAGCTGTCAGGTGCATTTCTCCCTTGATGTATTTCTCTCTTCTGTGTCAGTACTCACTTTTCCTTTAAAATTTAATAAAATATTCTCACTCGAACGGCACGTCGAATTAATTGTGTTGTTACTAATTCCCTTGGTTAAGGTATGTCCTAGAACAAGTACCTAGATCAAGTCCCAAAGATCATGTTTTTCACGTCGCACAGACACCAACTCCTGTTCGTCCATTAGCTGTCCCATAGAGACACGGAAATAATCCAAAATATGGAAAAGAGTTGCTGAGGTTCCGAGCATGGCACAGAAAGTTCTTAATTCCCCTCATAAGTCGTACAGGGTGGACCACGAAAAAGCAGTCCGGTTCAGTCTCGTTATTGTAAGTGGAATATCAAGAGAAATATGGTCTAAAGAGATGCCATTGGGGAAATTAAAACTGGGTATACCAACAATCCGACACTGCAGCATACTCCTTACCTTTTAAATTTAATAATAAAATACTCTCATACGAACGGCACATCAAATTAATGGTCATACTAATCCCCTTGTTCAAGGTATAACCTAGATCAAGTCTCAAAGACCATATATTTCACGTCTGTGATGTATGCTACAGAAGTATGCTATTGTGTCTTATGATTGTTGGCATACACTTTCCCTTTTAAATTTCCCCATTGGCACGTCTTTTGATCATATATATATATATATATATATGTATATGTGTGTATGTATATATATATATATATATTCAACATACAGTAACGAGACTGAGAAGTGCTGCCTTTTCGTGGCCCACCCTGTATATGACCTTTTGTGAGAAGAATTAAGAACTCTCCAACCTGTCCATGCTCTGTAACCTGAGCAACTCCCTCCCATATTGTGGATTGTATTGGTGCCTCTATGAGACATCTCTTGAACGAACAGAAGTTGGTCGCTGGGCGACGTGAAAAATATGGTCTTTGGAACTTCATCTAGGTTATAACTTGGCCAAGGGATTGTAACACCATTAATTCGATGTATAAGAGTATTTTATTAGTTCCTGGACTGATTAAAAAGCAAATGTCTGAATTGGTGAGTCAGTTTTCACTATTGCAGTATTATTAATGAGTTTAGATTTGGCGACAGCCTTGTGACCAGTGTTTTTCGAACTGTAGCTCCAAGTGTGAAATTTGGTGGAACTCCTTTGTTGGTATGAAATTGTTTTACGTGAATCGGACTTGGCTATCTGGTTAATGTGCCACAATCCATGAACTCTGAAGTATACGTTGACGTTATGGATAATTTGACAATTTTACCTAACTGACCATCGTCTTCCAAGATGATACGACGATGATACGACCCTGCGACGATTCATGTGGTGTGCAGAATTAGTTTCTGAAATTGAGGTGAACTTGTTAACCTTCTTAAGTCGTGGTCAAATAGGAAGCGCAAGGTACAAAGCGACACTCGCAGACCAATCAGAGGTGCTGGAGCGAGCGGTGAAAACGCTCTAACTGATCTGCGTTTGTAGCTTTGCGCCTTGCGCTTCCTATTAGACCACGACTTCAGACTCAGGATATGAGTGTAACCGATCTGGAGTGACAGATAAAAATCACAAACAAGAACCACGTATTTCATCTGTCGCAGCCGTTTTACAGAACGAATGGTGAAATATTTCTGTCGAAAGCTATCGAGTATTAATAGCATTGATCTGTTAACTAACTGCATAGCAAGCACAAGTGGAACGATTAACTACAAAATTCCAAATGAAACTTATGAAACAGCAGTGTCACAATACTTTTAATGGTATATATCATTACTTATTCATTAATAAATTTAATCAAAATTAAACATTAAACAAATTCAAGTGCATTCTTACAACTACTCATAGATAAACGACTTAATATATATATTTTTTTATTTGTGATTATTAATTTAGAAATTAAGTTTTAGAAATACGAATATTATTAATTTTTATTATTTAAAGGAATAGTATCCCATAGTATTTTTAATATCTCAATATATTCTACTTCCTGGTGCCATAAATTGGGGACCTGGGATCGAAATATATAGGGATACTAACAATACTTTTTAATATTAATGCACCAAAAAATTTTGAAAGCAGCCGTCTCAAAATAAGAGAACGTACATAAATACAAAGTGAAATATTTTTATTGCTTTAATTTTCAAGTACTCTAAAAATATATAAAAATCGTCAGCATGCATTATTTTCTTCCAAATTATTTCATAATTTATATTTGCGCAAACTGTGAGCTCTGGAGTGCTAAATTCTTTTTACTATCAATATAAATTCTTATTTAATAAATAAGTTGTTCTTGTCAACAAAAAAATAGTTTGCAAGATTTGGTTTGTATTGTCACTCCTCTAAGTTCATTTTTGATCTACTAAAGCTAACTAGACTACTGGTTCGTAAACTTTTATAAAACTTAAGGCGTATTATTTTGCAGCACTCCTAAATTCTACAATTTTAGGCCATAGAAGTCTTGGTTGAAAATGTTATATATTAATGTATTACAGGAATCCGCTATTTCAACAAATTGCTATTCGCAAACCGCTATTCGTAACAAGGTTTAAGCAAATCTAAATATTTTGTATTTTATATTCATTCACCCCACCGTAATATTTAAATAAAAGAGCAAAAAAAAATTTCAGCTTTACGACTTATTTTGGTCTATCTCATTAAAAGAAATAGCAAGTAATGTAAAACTCTAGACAATGTAATTGATAACAACAGTTTGGTATATTTTCATAAATTTTGTTCCTACTTAATATCATAATTTGTACTATACATTTTGTTTAGAACAATAAATAGAAGAAATTGAGAAGTTTCATTAAACCATTTTGTATCTCCATTAGACAATAGGAATATGCAAAAAATACAAACCTATTTTAATAAAATCAATTTACTGCAACAAATACAATTTCTAGTCATAGTAAGTCTGACACATCCTCTACATTTTGTGAAAAGAACTGATTATGCGGCTGTTCTGAAATACGGAGTCATAAACGTCTCTCGAAAGTTTTGCTGGAAAACGTGCTTTGACGCGGATTTAAAATGAGCGCGGAAACACCATAGATTTCAACAGAAACACAGCAGCGCCATCTGTTGGTTGTTTACTAATCTTATAATGGGGAAACTCGTAAAAAGTTTTCTGTGGGCCACATTTTGGAAACAATTAATAAACAAAAGTTTTCATTCTCATCAAACAAACCGAAATAAAAAATATGGTTGTAAAATTTTAACATTTCCTTGTTTCTTAACTGATAAAAACAATGAAGCATAAAAATGTACAATTTTAGCGAAAATATGCGAGTAGTACGAAAATGCATCTACCAGTAGTCAAAGTGCGCCATCTATTGGATACTTCAAAAAATACAACTTGAAAGAGCTTTGCTTGGAATAAAAACTTTGAAACTTAGAAAATGTAATTGCTTCTGCGTAATACTTGTTGACACCTTTCGAAATTAGAATGAAAAGTGAATATTTAATGAGTTTTACCCTGAAAAATACTTCCTATTCCAATTAATTCATTTTAATCAATATACAAACCACCTAATTGTGTGGTTTTATACGAAAGCGTGAATAAAGTATGCTGAGTATTTACCAAAATGTTTCAACGAAAATATTTAATCAATTCTAGAATAATTATATTTCTTGCTTCGTCCACTATCTTATAAAACAAGGAATTCATAGACGTTTAACCATGTGAAATCAATATTTTGTCGATGTAAAGCATTAATTAATACTAAAATGCTGCATGACAGAACGAGAGTAAGTGATGATTTTATGAGAATGAAAGTTTATGATTAGTAAAGAGTAATTGTCTTTGAATTAAATTAACACAGCTTTATGAAACTATAAAATACATTTATAATTAAATCATGTAAAAATGAAGAAACTAATCGCTTAATCGAACAAGTGTTTTCAGCGTTTGGCTTTCATTATATAAGAGACATGTACACTTGCTAAGTAAATTTTCCTTTTTGCAAAAAAAAACAACAGCGAATTGAAAGGGATATAGTTTATAAATTGTGTGTCTGCTATAATTATTGATTTTCTCAATTATGTGCATAAGTTTCATGAATTCTGTATTTTTGAATACACATACCTATTTTCACGTATGGATCGAATTATGTATTCATTTTTTTAATCTAGAAGCACGTAACTTTTACTCAACGTAATTATTAGTGAAAACTATAATTTCTTCTTTTCTTTTTACAAGTCATTTTTTTACTTGCATGAAATCAGACATTCAAATTAAGTATTATATTTACATTCAAGAATAATTAGCAATGTAAAAATTAATATTTTATTATTTTCTTGAAACCTTTCTTAAATCATATGTATCCTAGAGTTGCATGCAGATAAGTGCAAAGGTAGTACAAAATACGTGATATATTAATTAAAAACTAGCAAGGTGGAAAATACTTTGTCTCTGTATTATTATTAATGTATTCAAGACAAAATTAATACGTAAATTAATTTCCCCATTAGTATGATGATGGTTACACTGCATAAAAATGCTCCTAGTTCTGGACAGAGTCCTCTACTTTTTTGGTGTCGCCATCTAGTTTCTAAATCAGACACTATAGTTACACAATACAAATAGTTAATGTTAAAAGTAATGAATATTATACAGCTAAAGTTATAAGGCTTTTTTGATGTTGGATCTTTTTAATTCAACCGTATAAAGGGACAGTTTTTAAATTGCATTTTAGAGTTAGCATCGAATATAAATTATGTGTACTAGTATACAATTTGTCTTAGCTAGAAATTATAGCATCTTTATTTTTAATCCTCCTGGTGGTTGTGTCGATGAAGTATCTCGTCATTAGAAAAACTGACCAGATCTTGATGGACCAGAAACCTCGTCGTTGCAAGAAAACTGACCAGATATTAATCTTGACATTACCAAAAAATCGGCAATATCATGGTAAAAAAAAATGGCGAGTTACCTGGTCATAAGCAAAATTGGTCAGATCTTGATGGATGAGATATCTCATCGAAATTACTTGGAGGATTAAAAACACTAAATGCTATCCAAAATGAAATTAGGAAGAATAATGGCTGGAGACAATCTTATTAATCAATTATGCAGCTTTCTCTAATCTATAATATACGTATACCATGTTTATCAAGCGTATCAACTATCTAATTTCAAGCCTGACAGCAACAATGTGTTGTGACTATGGAAATAAATTATTTTTGTAGTTAACTATTAATTTTTAAGACCCCAAAAATATGCTAAAATATGGCAAGAAACACGATTGTTTTATAGGATTGAAAATTTTGATTGTAGCACTTATAATAACATGATATATAAGTCATTACAGATAAAAGGAAGTCCACAGAGATACATAGTACGATGAACGAGGACCATATTCGTATCGCGACAATTGATACGATGCCAAGCGCTATAAACGACGGACAGTAAAGGAGATTCATCGCATACGGACTGCTTCCTGTCTTGCAAAAATTTAACTAACCGGCAAATATGCCGCTGACTATTCTATCTGAACTGTCAGATGACTAGATATTTCACATAGTCTACCTCTGGGATGTACCCCACACTGGAGGGACTTTTATTCACCGGCTTGCATTCGCATTACGTGGAATGAAAACCAGGTAAACCTTCCCCAGGTGTGAACAGAGACATTAAGTTGGCTACCGAGGTAACGTAGCTGACGACGAGATGGCCAAAATGGTTACCTAGAATGCGGTCGTACACTTAAGGATGCAGAGATATAGCTTAACAATGAAGAGAATGTTATATGAAACCACATTAAAAATGTGGGAGGATAGATGGCAAACCTCAGAGGAAGGTCGATTCACAAGATAGTTCTTCCCAACACCAAATCTCAGAATGCATCTGTACGACCTTTTGCAATCCAAGAAGAACTAGAATTCATCATAGATAGACCCAGCGACATCATGCATCACCCGAAGTGTCTCCGAATGAGAATCCCTTGGGTAGATTGGTGGAAGACAATTCCTAGCCCTCCTCCGAGGGTCCGGAGAACGGTTCAGGCATCTGAACCCTGACAAGGCGTGTAGGTTCACGTAAGTCTAAACATTAAGGGTCACAGGAATAAGTCAGATGCCAAGTAGCAATTCTGTTAGCCCTGCAAACTGAAAACCAAACCAGGCTATAAAGGTACGATGGACAAATAGGGATAAGACCCTATCCATCCCCCGTTTAAAGACAACGATTAGGGTTCATGTAAGGATGACCTGAAGAACACCTACCTCCGGTTCCTGCGAAACTTGCCAGCCTGCGGTTGACCAAGCGATGCCTATATTTCGTTTTAAATGACCAAGTGAAACGCGAATCTCGCAAGTTACTAACGAGAAGCTCAGCCGAAACCTCTCAGGGCCTTCATTATATCCGTAGTGACCTCAGCTGGTCCGAGTGGAGGGGATGCGCCCTAACTAAGAAGAAGGGACATTGAGTATTACCCGAGTATACTCCGCGGTGTAAATTGCTAGGCAGACCACCTAGGCTCATGGATCCGAACCCCTAGGGCCTCCGCTAATATTTTTGATCGATTCTCCCAAACCTGACTAACATATGCAAGATAATATGGTTAGGTAAACATACTGGGTAAGTTCACTAGTATTAATTGGTACACTTTCGTTCAAAACTTAAGAAAGGGTAGTTTTCAGTTGGTACTTTTTAGTGAAGTAACCTGGAAGTGGGAAAATGACGCAAAAGGTACGTCGAGTTACCAAACCGATGAGTAAAAACAAAACGATGACAATATAAGCGAACAGTAAAAAGTCTTTGAACTGAAGTGGTGTCACTGCAGCGAGTGTCACGTGACAGAAGGGCAACTGAAAACTTAACAAAATAGGAGATTGTCCTTTGTAGGCTGCATAACCACCTCGAACCCTGATGCAGGCTTTGCAGAGAATGAGGTTGTGGATGCGTTCCTGCGGTGTAGTAACAGAACCCTTTCCTATGATAGAGCCTTTGGTATCACGATTTCAAACTTTCAATATGCATCAGCTTTCTACTGAATATCCTCGATTACGCAAATTGCCACTGATTGTTTCAATTTTAAGGTTGTAACCTTTAAAAATAATGGTGTTCCTTAAGTTTTGCACTTCAGTGTAGTATGGTCGTTACATCAATTCCTACAAGCCCGAACACGTAGGATTTTCTTATATTTTTCAGGATAGAATCGGGCCACTCTTAAAACCCGAGTTATAATTATTACAAATATACCAATAATAAAAAGTATGAATAATAAAGTGAAATTGCTTTAAAACACATTATTAGCACAAATGAAGAATTTCGTCGGTTTATATCAGAAACTCATTAACTGACATTTTTTCGGAAACTAAATGCTTAGATTCATGATGAGAAAAACAGTCGCATTGCAATCTTTTGAAAAGGTATATAACACTATCAAGATGTTTATAATTATATTTTTTACCTAAAGTCTTTAAACAGCAAAAACAATTTGTCAGTTAACGGTTGGTTGGTTGGTTGGGGGTCCTATGGCGCAAAGGCCATATTTGGCCAAGCTGCACCAAATACAAGACAGACAACTTCAAGTAAAAATGTTGTGAAAGGGAAAAAAGAGGGATTGGGGATTATAGAATAGAAAGGTGAAATGAAATCAGAGTATCCCGGGAGTGCGACTGTACTAAAGACTACTAAGTGTGTACTGAAGACAGTAAGCCCCATGGGAAAAGAAAAGATCACTAGAGTACCTAAAGGAGATGTGTACCTGAGGACGTCAGTTAAGGAGTTTCTGCTCTATAGAGACGATAAGGGGTCTTACTTAAGCTCATCCCGATATTTTATTGGCGCAAATGGTTATTGTGCTACTTGAGACGGAAAAATAAATTTCGAAGCGAGAATTGAGAAGCAACATATCCCATTTTCTTACCATCCGTTTCACAAATATCACCGAAATGTTAAAACAACACAAGGAATGTGTAATACTCAATTTATATATGTAGAAGAAAGTTCACAAGCATAATGGATTAGATATTTAAGGTTCATTTAAGGAAATAGGTAGAGAAACACTAATATATAAATTGAGGGTGTTGAATGCATAGAATCAGATGATGGGTATAGATGAAAGAAATTCGTATGTCTGCCTACCAGGAGAACAGCTTCAGACACCAAGAGTGGGTGGTGGCGATCGCTATAGAAACGGAGCTCGTTCATTTTTGAGTAGGGGTGACTAGTAATGTATTTTGTTTTTCGTGAATGTTAGCGGCGGAAAGAGCTAGGGCTTACCAGTATAGATCTCGGCAACAAGTAATAATTTTTAAAATATTTAGAAATTAGAATTAAACCTCCTGGTGGTTGTCTCGACGGGGTATCTATCGTTAGCAAAAACTGACCAGATGCTGATGGACATCTCGTCGTTAAATTAAAACTGATCAGATCTTGATCTCGTCACCAACAAAAAATGGCAATATCATGATGGCGAGATATCTCATCATTAGCAAAATTGTTCAGATCTTGATGGACGAGATATCTCGTCGAAACACTTGTAGGGTTAAGTGCCAATGTGACAAATTGAATACATTTGTTCAAACATTACCTATGGAAAATAGGATGAAGTCCGTTTCTACTATAACAGACAGGGGTAGACTTCATGCGTGTAGTTCTCTTGGTAGCAGACAGTAGTAATGCAACTGTTAAAAATAAGACACTCTGTTGCCTTCGCAAACTTCGAAATGTCGCCAACCATGTTATTTAATGTATATCAAATTCGTATTTTACCATTTAAATATAAAACCTATGATTAAAAAGCCTAATCCTTGCACTGGTTTTAATAGTTTTGATACCATACGGTTAAAAGAAATGTCAAACCTTTGAAATGTTTGAAAGATAGTACGTTTTATTACTTGTTTCTTTGTTGGTAGAAGTTACTTAAGGAAAAGAAAATATACCGAAGAGCTTGTGCTGTTCATATTTGAACCTTGGACACGATTGTGTCAATGCCCATTTATTTAGAATCGGACTTAGAATTCGCCTAATCGTACTTTATGTAATTCTTCTGGACGACCGATGAAGAGCGAGCATTTGAATACGTGCACAATACTTAATGGTTTTGACTGTATCTTTCATCGGTATTGAGAAGCAATAAGGCTAATGGCTTAACTGTCAAACACCTGGCATTTGAAAATAAACATTCGAACATCATTAAGGGATTAACTCGCTGACCCTATGAGCATAAGTCCACCTTGCAACCTGCAGTCTTCCCTGCATGACTTATAACCAATTTTGACCTTGAACTATAAAATTTTCCAAAGGATTCTATTCCAAGGAAATGAGCAACAGAATCTTTCGAAAGGATTCTATTCTCAGGAATGGACCAATAGAATCTTTCTAAAAATTTTTTTAAAAAATGGACTCTAGAAAGATAAGGTTTAGTCATTGTGTTGTGGGACAAAAGCAACACTACACTTCTTGCAAATCTTGCGATGCTCAGAGGGTTAAATATAAATAACACTAGTCTACAAATTGAAAAATAATTTTCATAACAGAAACCACAATAATTGAATTTTATGCGTTTGACGACTCTGAAAATGAAATCATTTTTTTGTTATACAACCTCGAGTAATTGCTGGAAAAGTATAAAATTTGCATTGACTAAATTTATCAGTATATGAAATTATACAAAATGTTAAATAAATTTGAAATACTCATAATTTATTTAGCTATTACATGAAAAAATCTTGTAGAATATAAATATAAGAGATAAAATGTACCTATAATGTGTTATAAGTGGAGTTGGAGAACACAAATTACTTCTTCCTTCTGTGTAATGTAGGGTCCTCTCTTTGGAGAAACCAACAGTAGTCACTCATCATTGATTCATCCCATCTACCTTGGTAACGCTGCTCAATTTGCAATGTCCTGGTGGAAGCGTTCTCCCTGCACCCAAATTTGGTGGGAAAAAGTCCAGATGATAATGCAAAAAATGAATTTTTAATGACATCCGGCAGCCTAAATTTTTATAGTTCAACAAAAGATTTTGTACTAAAAGATCCCAATTGTGTGCTTTTTCATTGCCAAGAAAACCATGGACTAGATCCTTAAATGATTTCCATGCCGCTAGCTCTACATTATTCAACTTGCTGTCAAAATTTTCATTATTGAGTAATCTTCTAATCTGAGGTCCAACGATTATACCTTCTTTCAATTTGGCTTCACTTAACCTTGGAAACACTTGGCTTAAATATTTAAATCCTCTTTTGTTATTCTTCATTCAGCGCTTTCACAAAATTCTTCATCAACCCCAATTTGATATGTAAAGATGGCAAAATTACATGCTGAGGGTTGACTACTGGAACATACTTAATATATTTTCCCCAGGAGTGAAGGTGTCTCTTTTGGGCTAGTCTTTAACCACATAATGTTCACTTGTTGCACGACATAAAACATTCACTTGTTGCATCCCACAAACATAAGCAGAAGTATTTTGTAAAGCCAGTAAGGCGAGGTTGCGTGCGTGTTCGTAGAATGATTCAGTCTCATTATAAAACATATTTATTCAAACTTTAACTGTATAACATCGACACAACAAGAAACATGCCGGGTGAACATTCTGAACTACGAGAGTGCGAGATCCCGAGTGAACATTCTAATCTCATTTTAGGCACAACGTATTCCTCCGCTGCCCTCTCATTGGTTAACAGTGTGAGAGCATTGGAGGAAAGTGACGTCAACTGCTGATGTCACCTTGCTGGTAGCAGTGTTGCCAGATCACTAGAGTATCCCCAGTGACAAGGGAACGATTGTTAATACACGAGACAAATACAATTGAAAAAGAAAATTATGAGTACAATAGAACACGTTTATGCAATGTACTGAACAAACTTTTTGGGAAAGTGTACCTTTCGTCCAGATCTGGTCACGATACTTTTAACAGGATTGCTACTTTTCTCAATGATTTTAACAGGTGGTGGTATTACAGGCATTTTGAAAGATTTAAAGTCATCATTGAACTCGAAAGCAGGTTTAAGTCTATCAATTGTGACAGTGGTCTTATTGCCATTCAGATCTAGCACAAAATTCTTGTCATTGCGATCTATAATCAGATGAGGTCCTGAATAGGGAGATGTTAAAGGATGAATTCTGTCGATTCTTAAAAACACATGAGAACAATCTTTCAATGACTTGACTATTGCCGTGTGATGGTGAAGTTACTGGATTAAGTTTACGCATCACTGAAATTAAATAAGAGTTAAAGATGAGACTCAAAATTTTGACCTTGGTCAGTGGTGATTGTGACATGTGATCCAAATCTGCTGATCCAATTGTGCAAAAGTACACGAGCAGTGGTCTCTGCCGACATATCTGCTGTGGGAATCACTTCAGACCATCTTGTGAATCTATCTAATCGTCATACAATACCGCATTCCGTCTGTTGGTGGCAATGGTCCGATGAAATCAATATGTATATGAGAAAAACGAGCGTCCGGTTGGGCAAATGTACCAAGTGGAGCTTTCGTATGTCTGAATATCTTAGCTCACTGACATTTGTCACAGTTACAAACTCTAGTTTTTAAGTCTTTTCTCATACCAGGCCAAACGAAACGACTAGATATTAATTTGGTTGTGGCCGATATGCCAGGATGTGAAAAGAAATGCAAGTTTTCAAATATTACACTTCTATACGATTTAGGTATAAAAGGTCTTGGGTGTTTGTTGAATCACAGTACAATTCAATGTCCTCTAGGGGAAAGTAGTGCTTTTTAAGTTCTAGTGAATTGGATTGAAGTAAGAGTTTTGCAATTCTTCATCGCGAAGTTGTTCTTCAGCTAATTGCTTATAATCCAAAGTGGAAATTTTTGAAATACTATCAATCTCAATGCGAGACAACGTGTCTGCGATGATATTGCTTTCACCACTTATGTGTTGAATGTCGGTTGAAAATTGTGAGATAAAATCCAAATGTCTCAATTGACGTGGAGAACATTTTTCCGATTTTTGTTTGAAAGCAAAGATCAGTGGTTTTTGATCGGTGAATATGGTAAATATTCGACCTTCTAGCATGTGCCTAAACTTTTTGATTGAGGAGTATATGGCTAATAATTCACGATCATATGTAGACAGTTTCTTTTGACTTTTACCCAATTTCATAGAAAGAAATGCTATAGGTTCCCATGAATTGTTGAAAAATTGCATTAAAGTGCTCCCTATAGCTACATCTTATGCGTCTGTCCACAAACTCAATTTTGCATTAGGAATTGGGTGCCTAAGTAAAGTGGCTTCTGCAAGTGCAGATTTTGCCTTTAGAAACGCTTGGTTAGTGACCTCATTCCATTCGAGTGGAGGTTCCGTTTTCTTAGGGACGCGAGTTGATTTCTTTTTACCCTCAAGCAATTGATTTAGCGGGGCTAGAATATGAGCAGCTTTGGGAACGAATCTTCTATAAAAATTAAATAGACCTAAAAAACGTCTAAGTTGGGTCAAAGTATTAGGTTGAGGAAAATTTTGAATAGCCTTTACCCTATCTGGTAGTGCTTTTAGACCCATGTTCAGACACAAGAAAACCTAAAAATTCTAAGGATGGTTGACCAAACTCACATTTAGATAAATTGATACAAAGTGCATATTTGTCTAATCTAGAAAACAAACATTTTAAATGAATGAGATGTTCGTCATTGTTTGACGATGCAATTAGAATATCAACAAAAGCAAATATACCATGAAGATCACGAGTTACCTCATCTATAAATCTTTGAAATGTTACACTAGCGTTGCACAAACCGAATTGCATGCGAGTACTCTCAAATGTACCAAAGGGACAACAAATTGCAGTCTTGTGAATGTCTGCAGGATTAATAGGTATCTGATGATACGCTTTCACAAGATTGATATGGCTAAAAATTTTTCAACCATGCAATTCAGCTGTGAAATCTGATACATTTGGTATGCAATATTTATCTTTTACAGTTTGAGCATTAAGTAATCTATAATCGCCAACGGGCCTCCAATCAGTTGAATTTTTCTTAGGCACTAGATGCAAGGGTGAAGTAAAGTTACTTTTAGAAGGTCTCATGTGACCTAAATCTAACATGTGTTGTATTTCATTTTTGGCGATCTTTAAACGATCGGGTGCTAATCTGCGAGGTTTACATACAACAGGAGGACCGTTAGTTTCAATGAAATGCAAAGTGTTATGCTTCACCGGGTGATTTGGATCATGTAGTTTAGTTACATTTGGAAATTCAGATAGCAATTTCAGAAAAAATAGAATTGTCATTAAAAGATTTTACAGAAAAAATATTGCACTCGCTTAATACACCATTAGAATTTAAATTTGTACAGGAATCAGTAAGTTGACGATTTCTTAAATCAGGTTTTAAGTTAAAGTTATGCAAGAAATCAGCTCCAATAATATTACAGGATACATCACATACATAAAAAGGAAATGAAAAATCTCGTCTTAATCCAAAATTAATTTTAACTGTTTTTCTTTTGTAAACATTAATTTTGGTACCGTTTGCGGCTTGGAATATCTGTTGAACTGGTAGTCTCCTGTCAGCTCTGCTGGCCGTGATCAGAGAGGCGTCGGATCCAGTATCGATCAGGTAGAATGTACCCGTTGACCGATCGCGCATGATAAGGCGACGAGAAGTTGTTGGCAAGTATGTCGCCGCTACTTCTGTTCGTGGTTTTCCGAAAAACTACATGGAGGAGTGCACTTCTTTGCTGCGACCTTGTATTTCCGATGATACCAACATACTACAAACGCATTGGCGGAAGGGGATTTATAACGTCGTCTGGAATTGCTGCGGTGTTGTCGGGAATAACTTCTTGTACGGCGAAGGTTGTTTACCTCACGTCTCAGCTCTTTGATTTCCTCGAGCAGCGCGTTATCACTAGTAGTTGGTGCCGTTGCAGAACATGCAGACGTTTGCGTTGTGGTTACCTCCATGATTCTGTCGGCTACTTCAGCTGCCTTTTCAATAGGCACAGGAAGTATGGATGCGAGAACGTTGAGAGGCATTTGCTGCATGAATAGCTCCAAAAGAAAATTGTCTTCGATGTGGTTATTCTCGGCGCGTCGCTGCATCACTCGAAGAAGTTCACTGGGCTTTCGATCTCCCAGTTGTTCACCGGAGAGTAAACGTCGAATTTCTTGGGTCCTCGTTTCGCCGCATCGAGTAAGGATTGCTTCTCGGAATGTCTCGTATGGTTGGTCGGAAGGCTTGATGATGACATCTCGGACGATCGCTGCAACTTCGGGTGGTAGGTGAGCGACCGCGTGGTTGAATTTCGTTTTTGAAGAGGTAATTGGTTTTGGAGTGGCCAATTCGAAAGTTGCTTCTACCATGTGCAACCATAGAGAAGGGTCCATTGGGTTGTAGACAGGTATTCTCACCGCCGAAGTTGTTTCGTTTGGATCGGTCATCCTGCTTGGCCAAAACGAAACTGCTGGAACTGCCAGAAGTTTGAAATCACGTCCGGGTCACCATTAAGGTGAGGTTGCGTGCGTGTTCGTAGAATGATTCAGTCTCATTATAAAACATATATCTATTCAAATTTTAACAGTATAACATCGACACAACAAGAAACATGCTGGGTGAACATTCTGAACTACGAGAGTCCGAGATCCCGAGTGAACATTATAATCTCATTTTAAGCACAACGTATTCCTCCGCTGCCCTCTCATTGGTTAACACAGTGTGAGAGCATTGGAGGAAAGTGACGTCAACTGCTGATGACACCTTGCTGGTAGCAGTGTTGCCAGATCACTACACCACCTTGAAGGCCTAGAAGAAGACCGATAACTTTGAGGTCGCCACAGGTATTGGTATTTTCAATTAACGTCACACTGGAGCAACACAATGGGCTATTGGTGACGGTCCGGGATCAATCCCAGAGGGAAAGATCCGAGGACAACACCACGTAACTTTGAACCACGGTCAGATGACGAGGCAACACCTGAGCTGGCACCCCACTCTCCAAACTTCCACACCACGCCAACGTGAGGACATTTGAGGCCACGACAGATTTAACGTGCACCAGCCCCCTTTGTACACGACGGTGTTTGGCTGGATTCGAACTCGCAACCCTTCGGTTGCTAGTCCTGAGGTCGCCACAGATACGCCATAAATGAGCATCGTAATTCACTGCTTTTAAAATCAATGACATACTTTCATGTCTCTTTCATTCCAACAGCATGCGCTATTGGTATGGAGGGATGCTTGTTTGCATTATGCAGTAGCACTGCCTTTAAGCTGGTTTTGGACGAGTCTATGAATAACCGCCAATCATCAGTTTTATAAGGAATACTCAGAGCAGACATCAAACCTTGTATATTGCAGCAGGAACACAGCAGATCTGTCTTAGTGAAATATTGCATTAATTCTTTATTTCTGTTTCTGAAATATGAAACTTTGGTATCATTACGCAATAAATTCCACTCCTTTAAGCGTGAGCCTAGAACTTCTGCTTGTTGTTTTGATAAATTCAAGTCGCGAACCAGATCGTTCAGTTCCACTTGTGAAATGAGATGTTGTTCACTATTTGATTTTTCTGGTATGAAATCAACGTCTTTTGAAGCTTGTGCCACCGCAGTATTTTCAGAACTATCGTCTTCAGAATCAGAAATTTCCTGCCACGAATCTGGGGCTGTAGGAATAGGTAAACCATCTCCATGTGCAACTGGTCTCATAGCCGATGGAACATTTGGATACACAATATTACTTTTATTTTTTGCAGAGAAACCACTGACACTTGTTAAACAGAAGTAGCAGTCGTCATAATGATTTTTTGGTTCACGCCAAATCATAGGTATAGCAAAAGGCCCCCAAATGCGTTATTTTCCCTTTTAACCACTGCGTGAGCTCCACATAACACCTAATACACGTTAGATGCGGCGCCCACAATTTATCCTGATCTCCGAGTGGACAACGGAAATAATGTATATAAGCATTTTAATCAATTTTGAAATCGGCCTACGCTGACTCTTTTTTGTGAATTCGCCACAGACATAACAAAATAAATTCGGAGAATTTTTACACGAACGTGTTTGCCGACTCATTATGTAAATAAAAGCCGACGTAAAATTATAACACAAAACACTATTTTGATACTTGATTAATATTAACTAAACTTGCGTAATTGGAAGAAGTATAGGACACTTACTGAACTCGCAGAATTTAATACGGATTACCACACCCGACAATGGCCTTAGCTGCATTGAGAGATTGTGTGATTTCAAAAGGTTCAGCGGGGATGACTCATCAGTTAAAGCATTGCTGATTGGTGCAGGGAGGATGACTCATCAGTTAAAGCATTGCTGATTGGTGCAGGGAGGATGACTCATTATTTATTGGTTCCGGGTGAGTGAGTCTTTGTCTTTTAAGACAGCAGATCGTTTCTATTATGTGCCAAAAATGACATAATAGGGATCTTTAAAGTTATATAAATAAAAAACGTGACGTGATAGAAAAATTTTGATTACATTTTCTGTTTCAGCATTAAAAATACTTTATAAAACACTCATTGACTTATCTGTTACGAAAATCGTGTAGACCAGTGTAATCAATCATACGATTGTTTCTATTTCTACCTATTCTAGTTTAAATTTTAAATACAAGTTTACTACCTGTTTAAATAAAATATGAAAAAATTAGCTACTACTCTGCAATTCCTCGATTTATTAAACTTTGGATTTTGAAGTGTATATACTAAATTTTTTCGAGATTTGTCATACGTTCGTTAACACATTGAAATAATATAATGTATCCATAATTACAAAATTATCTCTTTAAATAAATGATTTTGATCCTTTTAAAGATTTTAAGTACTATTATAATGTGTGAAATTTAAAGTAAATTCTTTATCTTGCTCTAAAGATCTGCTGTCAATCACCACTCTACTCAAATGTTACAGCATATGATAAAATCATAATATTCTTAAGGAAACAAAGTATTATAGCAGAAAATGGGAAATTATATCATCTGCATTTGTTTTAATGTTTCATTTTGTAAGTAATATTTTTATGCTTAAATTTTCTGACATAAAAACTCTTGTTCAACCTTTTATTTTATGCATTAACAAACATTTTAAATTTACCAAGTTGTCATTTCTAGTAAGCCCATATTCTTTGAATGAAAGAGTTTTGAATAGATATCAAATGCGATAATATATATGGAATTTCTGATGCATAAATTATATTTATTATTTAGTCTCTTGTTAAATGTTTGAGGTTACTCAACATATGGAGGATATATATATATATATATATATATATATATATATATATATATATATATATATATATATATATATATATATAATTTTTGAGAACTTAAGTCAACTGAACTTATTCGAAACAAGCTCATAGAGGTTACACATAGATTGCTGCTCATGATAATTGATGGAGAAATCTTCCATGCTGCAAGCCCTAAAAGAAGACCAAATTAAATTAAAGGACAAAGAATCATTAATTAAAGCCACCTTCAAAACAGAAATGGGTCTAATAATTCATCAGGTTCAAGCAAAGGCTCAGGTACATCTAATGATGGAAACTGACTCCCCGCTTCTTTAGACTTTACAAAGATTCTTCCAAGATAGCAGAAGTTAATAAAAATTTTATTAAACGTTTTAAAACTATTTTACAGGTCATTCCTTCAGGGTTCAATATAAACGTAAAGATGTTTAATACATATTGCAGAGAAACTGCTCAACTTTAAGTAAATTAATACCGTTATTTGTCATGATCATGGGTATCAGTCTATAAGATACTGCTGCAACGAGCCTCTATTGTATTCAACTCATCACTACCGATTGGACAATTATCCGAAGACGCTCAAGAGGCAAAAGCAATTATCTTAACGCTCCTGTGGTTGGCTCGACGAGGTTACTCGTCATTAGCAAAAACCGACTTGATTTTGATGGACGAGATATCTTGTCTGAAGAAAACTGATCAGATCGTGATTTCGTCACCATAAAAAAATCTGCAATATCTTGCAGATGAATTATCTCGACATGAATTACATGAACATGAAAACACATGAATTATCTTGACATTAGCAAAGTTGGTCAGATCTTGATGGATGGGATATCGAGTCGGAATCACTTGGAGGATTAAGCATTTTAGGAGTTCATCCTGAAAAATGTTGAGAGAAAGCAACAAATGAGGATTTGATACTTACTCTTTGTAATTTCAGATCCTTTTAATGACAGTTTATGCTCGCTCCTAAGAAAGGATACAAATGCCATTTTCTGTGAAGCTACGCTGTTGGAAATGCCAAAAGTATCAACTCAATTTCCAGATTTCAGTTTTGATACAGAAAAAGAGATCAGACTTCAATGAAGTACGAAGTGATTATGAGGCAACGATAGTTAACTACTTTTGCCGGGAAAAGTGAACTTATTGTTAAAAAGTATGTTATTAATCATAATATTAAATAAATTAATCGTAATTTTCGATACCGAAAATTTTATTTGGGAATTTTGATCCCGATTTCAGGGGTTTGACTCATTGTGCCACTGTTTGAAATCTCTTCCCTTTAAGCCAGCGAGGAACATCAAGGTAGTACACCTTATAAACCATTTGACCTGGAGAAGCGTACTCAAGATGGAGAACACCTTCATAATCAAAAACACAGTCAACATGGTCTTGACGTTGCTGCGATTTTATTAAACTTTCTTCAGGCGAAAGAACTAGGCATCTATTGGGAAGACTTAATCATCGGAAGAGTCTCTGCAGACGAATTATCAAGTTTAACGAAAAATTTGATGCAAATTCGCATGTTTACTAGCTCGGTCATAGCAAATGCGGTCTCACGAAACATACACTCACTCAAGGGCGTCCAGAACCCAACAGATTAATTCAATGGCTTCGGGAGTGCATATGCATCAATGCATATACCCCCTCTCCTTAACTATCAAGTTACATCAATGCCACACAAACCGTTCTCGTTATATTAGCGATGGATGGATACTTTCCAGACAGACCTCGTACAGTTTCCCCCCCCCCCCCAAAGAAATTCAGAATGATTTTTACTAAAATGGATGATTCTACACTTCTAATCTAAATTCAATCACAATTTAATAGTTACAAATAAAGTTTACAATTATATTCTTTCACAAAAAATTAAAAACGAAAGCTAATTTTTGTATCGGGAGGAATCGGCACAACCAAGAGATAACAACTCTCTTGCGGAGAGGGAACTTTGGTCCACAGAATTCCCCGACTTTTGAAGTAGAGCAAAAAAATAAACAAGGTGTTTCTAAAACCAGTAGATCATCAAACGTTAAAACAGTTTACATTTTGACTAAAAATTATTAAATTAAAACAAATTTTAACAGACTGAAACTTGTAAAAATATTTGAAAAAGTTGTTTTTCCAAAAAAATTCAATCGCTTTGCGGTTGATTAGTTACCAACTGTTAAAATTAACCGCTAACGCCATTTTCCATTTGTAAATAATAACTTAAATTAGCTGCTAATTGTTAGTGTTGTTTGCTTATTGTTAACAAAACAGTTAAAAAATAACTGTTGTACACTGCTGGCCACCCAAATTGCAACACCAAGAAAGACAAGAGATATCACAACAAAATTTATTTTGTAGATAATATGTTGACCAAGTATCAAATGATTAAATTTATAGACTTCTGTGAAGTGTGGTTCCTGCCAAAATCAGTAGCCAGAGTAGCCGCCATTGTTGGAGATCACCGCTGCCACACGCCTCGGCATTGATTCAAAGGGACTTTGGATGTGTTCTTGGGGTACAGCAGACCAAGCAGCTTCCACACGTTGCCAAAGTTGATCTGGTGTGGCAGCTGGGGATGTATTCTGGGTCAATCGTTGAGCAACCATGGACCACATGTTTTCTATCGGCGAAAGATCCGGAGAGCGAGCTGGCCAGGGAAGCAATTCAATCTGGCGATTGACGAAGAACCCTTGGACAATGCGTGCCACGTGTGGTCGCGCATTATCCTGTTGAAATATGGCTGTGGGCAAGCCCTGAAGGTAAGGAAGGACAACTGGCTCCAACACCTCGGAGATGTAGCGCTGGCTGTTTAAAGTACCGGCAATGCGTACTAGAGGAGTGCGAGAGTGATATCCAATACCGCCCCATACCATAATACCCGGTGCAGGACCAGTGTGGCGGTGCATAACGCAGCTGTTCAGCATCCTCTCTCCACGGTGTCTCCAGACTCGAATCCGACCATCGTGGTGTTGCAGACAGAAGCGTGACTCGTCAGTAAAGACAATTTCATTCCATTCTGCCGTCCACATCCTTCTTTCATCGCACCATTGGCGGCGGAAACGTCTGTGGTTCTGCGTCAAGGGTAGACGAAGCAATGGACGTCTTGCGGACAGACCACTCTGCTGTAAACGGCGTCGAATGGTACGCGCAGACACTGGATGATGCGGTACAGACTGAATGTGCTGTGCTATGGTTCGTGATGTGGCTGAGCGATCCGTCACTGCCATACGCACAATATGCCTGTCATCACGTGAAGTGGTGCACTGAGGTGGATGCGATCGAACACGTCGGTCCGTCGTACCCTCCTGCATCCAACGATCACATATCCGCATTACAGTTGTTTGGTTTCGTCCAACACGACTACCGATTTCCCTGAAAGATAATCCACAATCTCGGTAGGCCACTATCCTTCCTCTGTCGAACTCGGATACTTGATCAAAAGATGATTGCTGTTTTCTACGAGGCATAATTGATCGTTTTTTTGAAAAAAAACACAAGAAAAACACAATTGCCGTACTTGAAATCGTCGAAATCCCCAAGCCTTAAATAGCGCTTTGAAGTGGCGCCACAGGCGCGCGTGATGTGCGTCTGCGCTGAAATTCTAATCATTTGCATATCTCACCTCCGCTAATGCATGTTGTAAATTTCATATTATTTGCATGCTTCCTTCAGGGTGTTGCATTTACGGTGGCCAGCAGTGTAATAAATTAACAGTTAACATTGTTATCGTAAAATAACAGCTTTGCCCACTCGAGTCTAGCCTTAAAGGAAAAGAGGGTTAAGGATATATACTGCACACGACGAATACCACTAACTGATCAGATACAGCATCACGGAACGCCAAAGCGATCCACCATCAGATCTGTGACAAGATTGCATAGTCGTAACGATAGAAGTGCTGGAGGAAGTGCACATTTGAAATTGATGTCAGCAAAGTTTAACTTAATTTTAACACCCTGTTTTCGGAATATGTAATTGAGAGAAGTGATCAAGTTGAGAAAGTGGTGATTCTATCTGATTCTACTACCGGAATTCAGGCTTGTCCCACATTCGTGACTCCGTAGTTTGCTACCATCGGGAAGTGTAGAAATTGTCTAAATTCCCTGGCGTCTCGTGGAATTGAGGTTGTTCTTCAATGGATCCCACCCCACTGTTGTATTTATGAAAATGAGATGGACTCCAATTGACCAAAAAGAGGGCACATATATTCAGACCTGTGAACAAGATATACCCCTGTAGTTAGAGTCAAGATTAAAAACACATGTATAAATCCAGAGTGGCTGACAACACTGAACATAGAAAGTGAAGGAAGTCAATTTGTGACATCCTGTCGGCCCTCGACAGGACGATTGCCAGGCCAAGCATTTACATCAGGGGTGGGCATTAAGTCGATCGCGATCGACCGGTGGACCAGCAAGACATTTTGGGGTGACCGCCTTTACTAATTTACCATTCTTATAAAAATGCAACTTTGCATTTTTATAAGAATGGTTTTTAAGGATATGAGTGTAAAAGAAGAATTATCAACAATATTACCTCTAAAGAAGAAAACACGAGGTGAAGATGTTTACTGCCCCTTCAAAAAATACATAGAGGAGAAAAATTCCAATTTATAAAGTTGTATCGATGACAACTGATGGGCCCCCATCAATGACCGGCACAGTCAATGGATTTTTGGCTATGTATATCAGAGACGATGACTTACCGCATTTCCTTTCTTATCATTGAATTATTCACCAACAGGCCCTCTGTTGTAAAATTCTAAATATGCGTCATGTTATGGGAATCTGCATGAAAATTGTGAACTCAATTCGAGGAAGAAGTCTTCAGAGAAGAATGTTTCGGGCCCAACTAGAAGAAAACGAATCTGATTACGGGGAATTGTTATATCATGCAGATGTTCGTTGGTTAAGTCGCAGTATATTCTTACAAAGATTCAGGGACCTACTACAAGAGGTAAAAGATTTTTTGGAATCAAAAGATGAAGCGTACGTTGAACTTAGTGATGACGTTTGGTTGATGGATTTAGCTTTTGCTGTTGATATAACAAGCCATCTTAATGAATTGAACTTACAATTGCAAGGGAAAAAATCAAACAATAGTAGAATTGTTTGGATTTGTTAATACTTTCAAAAACAAGTTAAAGCTAATATCTTCCCAGTTGATGAAGAATGAACTAAAAAATTTCAAAAATATTTCTGACGAGTTGTTTAAAAACGGAGGTACATTAAATAAAGAGAAATATTATGATGAAATAATAAAACTTGACTCCGAATTTGAGAGACGTTTTCAAGAATTTTCTAGACTAGAACCAATTGTTACATTCATGTGTTACCCATTTGGCAATGTTGATGTGGAAGAAATAACTGAAAATATAAATTATATATTCTCTTTATCTCTTGAGGAAAACGAAGTTTTTCTCCTTCAAAATGACATAATTTTAAAAGCACGTAGTTCAGAACCTAAGAATAACTTTTGGAATCTAATGGACGAAGTAAAGTATCCTAATTTAAAAAAAGTTGCATTTCATTTAACATCGTTCTTTGGCTCTACCTACCTGTGTGAATCTGCATTTTCAACGATGAATATAATTAAGACAACGTATCGTTCCCGTCTCACAGACGACCACTTAGAATCCAGTGTAAGATTAGCAGTTAGTAATTATATACCGAGATATTCAAGATTGGCGGACAGTATGCAGACTAAGTCTTCTACTAACTATAACTACGAGAACTAACTTTAGATGGAAATGATTTATTTTTTAATGTATTTTGAATTGTTTGATTTTAAATGCATCATTTGATATTATTATATTTGTGGCTATTATTATTTCTTGCGTTTTGCTTTAATCGCGGTTTTAAAAGAGTAAGTTTTTTTATTGTAGTTATGTAGGTAAGTACATATATATTCCGTATTTATTATTAAGTTATAATAAATATTGAAGACCCTTTTTTTTAGCTCACCACTGGGTGGACCGCAACACCTTGAAAAAATTAGAAGTAGCCCGTACCCTGGAAAAGTCTGCCCACCCCTGATTTACATCATTTTAACATCTATAGTAGCCCGAAATGTGTCCTAAGCAGAGGGATGACTGACATGGACTGTGACCACCTTTTGAAACGTTCGACGTTAACAGGGGAGGGTGTACCAGCATAATATTGGAAGGCTCGAGAACTTTTGAGGCAGTTGGAATCTTGATATTTTTTCTTTTTATGAACTCTAACTTCATGTGTCCCATAGGGTAAATAGATGTATTTTTCTATGTTCCTTTGCAATATAAAAACGTGCCTTTGTCGATGATTTACTTTTCAACATGAATGCCGGACTTCAATGGACGCTACGCCATTGCGTTTTAGCACCCCAATTTATACCAGATTCAGCTCAGCTCTCGGAACTCCTGGATTCTGCAGTGGGGACACGTGGCCTTGGCAATTCGAATTTGACTGGATTCTCAGAAATCCCCTTATTAAACACATACTTACTAGTGAACTGCATACACACACAACTTGTAACGTAACCAAATTTTCTAGTTTGGACACCTATAGAACAGTGCTCGCGAACAGCCTAATGTTCGAAGCTATCTAATCAGTTGGTTTGAGGAACGAACACAAGGGCTATTGTCTTGACTAGTCTTGGATGACCGGCTTCAGGTGGAGGAACTTTTGAAATGTTAAAAGTAAAAATGCAAGTTAAAACAATTTGACGTATAAAGGAGGCAACTTTTTCATTTGATTCAATACTAGCAAGATATCAAATTGATTATTAATTCATTTGATTTATTGTTTTTCTCGATTACTTTCGTTCTTATGGGAATGAGATTAAGAGGGGTGGCAAATATACACTTTTATTCAATGTAGGAGTCTTTTCTCTTATTACTGTGTCCATTTTCTTTTCCTGGATGAGGCCTTTAGGCTCACTTAACTGCTTAATTCAGCCACGATAGCTCTTGCTGTACTTGAAAGACAACATAGAAGCAATGCTAGTCTTAGTATGAGTTGATTTCACTATTTATGTATAAACTCTCTAATTAGAAAATATTTAAATTATATTAAAAAAATTCTCGTTTAATTTTGAAATTTTTTTCTATTGAAAGCCTGACACATGAAGCGAGTATTTTCATTTCTATACACCATGGATTCAACTACTGGTGAGCTGTCACGCATTATGCCCAAATGAAATTGTTGCAATTTAACTCTTCTGGTTCAATTGTGACAATTTTACATATCTTTGCTTCGTACGTTTGCGATTATGATTTGGTTTATTGTCTTAACAGTCATGCTTGTTGAGTTCTAATTATACGTAATGTCTGTTAAGCCATGTACTCTAGCAAACTGTAGCATATTATATAAGTTCACATGCAGACGTTTTGTCCAGAACAGCCTTAAAGAATCCCAAGTATGCTTGCAAGTAATCTCTACAACCGGACCACACACTGGAGCAGCATGCGACAAAACATACCTACTGTTTCAGTGCAGAAAACATGTAGGTGCACATCTACATTTCAGTCAATTTAGTGTTGCATAACTGATGTTGGATCAATGTGTGGGCTAAGGTTTAATTGCATCAGTGTGTGGCTGGGCCTAAGAGGCGACTCGCGAGCAAGCTCAGGATTAAAGTTGACTCTGGACTTACCATACCACCCACATCTGAAAGAGTTACATGTTACAATTCACTCGAGATTATGTGGCTTTACAGGCAGTATTAGATCCCATATAGCAAACATAATGTAGGGCAATAAACCAAACCCTAATCAGAAATGTATTGCAAGTCCTCTGGAACCATCATTAAATTGTGATAATATCATTCAGACATTCCAATGCTAACTATTTTCTGTTATATATAATTTGTTTTAGTATCAAATATTTTAAGAGAATTAAAGGTGATAGAAATGAATTGAATAGATGGGGAGGAATTAAGTTAGAATGTATTCGTTTCAAAGGTTCAAATGGCAGATAATAAAAAGGAGTCTATTTGCAAAAAAAGAGAGAGAATATACAGTCTTTATATTTAAACATATTCTAAATTGAAAATACTTTTGTGCTCATGTTCCATCTGACTAAAAATAATATGAAGAACTTGCTTACAGAAAGTCAAGCAATTGTAGAAATTAATTATTGAAATACTTCATATTAAGGACTATATATATAACGTATTTCACATCTTCAAACAAATTTTAAAAGCGTCCTACAGATTAAATTACATGAAGATGGAAATTTTAGTGTTGAATATGGTTTGAAAAATTAAAGGTTTCTTATATATTAATAGATACTCTTGAGTAAAAGAAATAAAATTCTACAAGTTTTAAATTATGGATTTAAAAGGTTGAAATTTTTGTATAAGCAATAGTATGAATGTATTAATTATTGTCAGAATTTCATTAGACATACTTTATTCCCTTAATAAATTAATGTAATACAAGATACTAAAAACATTAAATAATTAAATGAGCACTAACAATATAAATGTTTCAAACCTAACTGATCTTTTAACCACTGTCCTCAACCAATCAATAGTTTTGGAGAATATCTAAAAGAAAAGTCCCTTCGCCAGTCAGCATGAAACCAATCTTCATCTTGTAATCACTTCAAAGATGCAAATTGGGAATGAAACCTGACTAAGTATACCATTTTGAAGAAAAACTTATGAAACATGAAGTTGTAAACTAAAGGTTAAACAGTAAAAACTGATCTCGGTATTTTTGGTCACCTTTATTAAAAATATATATAATGATATTGTAATACAAAATAGACAAGAGCAAATGTTATTGTATAACACATATTAAAGGAAAATAATTTCACACATGCAATTTAAAAATATGCAAAAATCTATTTTAAAAGTGGAAATTAAACAGCTGGTAAAACCTCCCTCCATAAAGTCTTCATGTTAGAAATAAAAACTGCAATTTTAAAAAGCATATCATTATGATGAAATTTTTATTTAATATATACAACACATGTACACAAAAGTAGTGCCTTTTAAATTGTTAATACAAAAAAATACTTTTTACAAATACACCAAACCATTTATATATAAAACATAATATCAATTAATTAAATCAATAACATGAGTAGATTATAACAAAGTATTAAGAAAAATAAAAATCAATATTTTAACAAAATATATTGCTAAATTTTCTTTCCAAAATGAAAGAAAAATGTCAATTGTATCCACCCTTTATATCCAATATTGAAGGAAAAGCTCTTAATATTTAAAGTTTGAATTCCGATTTTGACAAAATGCTAAATCTTCAAATTCCCACTGCATACAAAAGATCAATGTACCATACAAAAAACTATGCAATTTGGAAACAGACCAACAATAAAATTTTATTTTCTTCAATATTAATTTATGGTTGAAAATATAGCACTTCTAAGCTATCTTGTGCAAATTGGACAGAAATGATAAAAATTCAACAAATATGAACTGCATAAAAATAATTTTTTTCATACTTTAGTACATAGAATTCCATGAGAAAATATTTTTGGAAGCTCGCATATTAAATTACCTCAATTGGAAAGTTATACTAAGCTCCTTAAATGTATAAATTCCGCAATAATTAGTATAAAAACATGTGATTTCAAATGTCTACTTTTAAATAGTAAGGCATGGAACGATCTTTAGCTTCTTCAGGAGAGTATAAGGGTTGATAATCAAGACGAAGAGTAGCTTTACTGCGATTGTAAAAAAAAGTAGAGCACATATAATTCAATTGGGAAACTGGAGGTATATCAACCTCAAACTTAACAAATATGTTAATGACATGTATGAACATGCAGATGAATGAAAATAAAAGCCATGCAAGCCAATATGGAAATATGTATTCACTGACTGTGAAACCTTTAGCCTCTAAGTAAGGTCGTAAATGTTCATGGATGTCAATAATCGGGCTATCATCAGTAACAAAGAAAGCTTCACCAGAAATAGTTTCATCAACAGCAAGTCGATCTTTGGCTTTGATATGAGCCCATGCAGCATTGCCAACATAGCATATTTGTAAACGCTCATCCAAACTTCTAATTCTACGATAGTAACCATTGCTCTTTTTAGTATACTTTAAAATAGAATAAAAGAACTTAGTATCTTCTTCTCCATAGAATGGTGTAGGGCGAACAGCAACAGTACGCAAGGCTTTTTCCCCTAGAAAAAAAAATGAACTTCAGCACAAACAATAATGAAAAAAGAATCATAAACATTAGGATTATGGGTTACCTGAAACCAAACCCCTTAGGTATCAGTTTCTTAAATGGAGTGTTAAAAGATCTATATCACATTATATTCATGTAAATAGATAATCACAAACAATAGATAGATTTTAGATAGTTGAAATCTTGGGAAAGGTGCTTTATTTAAGACCATCACTGAATTCACCATTCGACAGATAATTAGTATACTATAATCAACCCTAATAATGAACATTTCTCTTACAAGAGCTATTTACACTTTTCCAATTGTTTTTACATAATTATTACTGTATTTTATGATTGCTTGGCATTTTCATTTTTGATGATAGGTCATATGTATTTGTTCGATATATAGTGAATTGAAAATAAGTTTTAGATATAAAAGCTTCCATTTGTAATCATACAGTTAAAGGTATTGTCAGCTTAGAGCAGACACTTCTAACTACGTCCCGGATTCTTTGGTTTTTACATAGTTAGTTCTATGCCTTCTATTCCAAATATGTTAATACATATAACACTAGAGAAGGAAGGAACACACGGAAGGGCCTTTTGGGCCCCTCATGTTGTTTCCCGCCCTGTAATTTCCTTGCCCATGGACTGAATAAGTTGAGATATTTAATAACTTTTCATTATTTAGTTCATACTTAATGTGTATTTAATCACTTTGCCCTAGCTGTCATAGAAGCAGAGATAATGAGCCATATACCTAGAAAGATGGGAAGGGGCAAAAATGGCCCCTATCGCATTTTGCACTGATGGCACGAAATGTTTCCTGATTGATGGTAGGTAGATATTTAATTAATGTCACACTGGAGCAACACAACAGGCTATTGGTGACGGTCCAGGATCAACCCAAAAGGGAAAGATCCAAAGACAATACCACATAATTTTGAATCACCCTGATTGATGGCTATTATTTTGTAACGACATTAAAAGTAATTTTATTTTGCCTTCCCGTCTACATTCTGTTTACAAGCATTAAACGCCCTCCCCAGCTGTGAGTAAAGATTAGTAACACAATATGTGATTTAGTAGTGATTGGTGACACTGTCAGCACAGCCACAATTCTTAGACTAAACAACTGCAATGCCCAATGCTTTGCTCGATGGCATATTTAATAGGAACATACAATTAGTTACTCTTTTGATTGAGAAAGATGGCTTGAGACACGAAGAGATTTCGAGAGAATTGCAAAGATTATATGAAAAAGATTATGGGAAATGGTGAAACTAGCAGTTCTGAAAAAAAAAAGAATATTTTCCCATCTAATGAAGGTAGAAAAATAGCAGTTCTAATGATGAAACTAGTTCTCAGCCCCTTCCAAAAATGAAAAATCCACAAAGGCGTGAATGTGGGTGCAGCAAAGAAGTAACCAGCATAAAATATCGTAAACAAATTCGCAAATCAGCTCAGAAGGTAGTGCCCAGTTCATTGTCAAAAGAAAATGAAACATGCAATGAAAGTAAGTCTCTATAATTCTGAAACAAATCTACAGCCTTCTACATCTAGAACTAATCTGCAAGGGCAAGGATATGGAAGAACCAGTAATAAGTTCAACAGCAATGGATGGAAACGTCATAAATCCTCTATTATTGCACTTTCTGTCGGATTGAAAGAAACTTCTGTAGATAATACAATGATGGAAACATCAAAAACAATACTGCTTGTTTCAAACCTGGAGCGAATCTCACAGAAGATGAGCAGTTGCCAACTAAAGCAAGATGTCCTTTCATTCAATATACACAAAGAAATCCGGACAAATGTGGCATTAAATTTTGGTTGCGTGATTGTGTGAACACCAAATATATATCCTCAACAGATTTCCTTACACTAGATCAAATAGCAATCGGCCAGTAGATCAAGTTGTGCATGAAAATGTTGTCATGTATCTCACTGTAGGTTTTCCGGAAAAGGGAGAAATATAACCACAGATAACTATTTTACATCCTTAAAATGGTGTGAACAATTGAAATCAAAATGCACAAGCCTTGTAAAAATCGCAGAGGTGCCACCAAATCCAAGGAGAAATTTCATCCTACAGCTGTGAAGAGCTTCGTACTCCACGTGACATCTAAAATTAATGCAGCAAATACTCAGATTTCATCACAGTTAGTTATAAAAGACATCACCAATAAAAGATTGAAATACAGATTACGGAGATTATGCATGGGAAACCACACAAAAAACAGCGCAAATTGCAAAAAGGCAGTATGCTCGAAATGCTCATTGAGAGAAGTAAAATGTGCTGATTTCTTCAAGGAATGAACAAAATAAAATTATATAAAAAGCAGGACAGTGTGATAAATTTTCAATTTGAATACTGGATTGGATTAAATTGGACATCGTAGGCGGACACTGTTTCACCTGTGCGGCTCTCAGCTATATAGTCCAGCTTACGGAGGAGTTTTGAGGTTTAGGGAGAGCCGAGCAATCCACTATACATACAAAACATTTAAGATAGTATATAAAAACAAAAGGTAAGTGAAGGGCAAAACATGTAAACACAAAAATACAATGACATAAGAAAAGGATTTCAAAATTTGTTAATTTTACAGAGAACAAAGATTCTATTACTCATTATCTATGATTTGAAATGTAAAATAAGCTGTATAACATAATCTGATGCTCAATAAGAGCCAGGGGCCAAATTGGCCCTTCTATCTTTCTAGGTATAAGGCAACTTCCCGTCTTTCTAGAATTAAGATACCCTGAACAAAATATGTAAATTTTATAGCACCTAAAAATACTTAATTTGGGGTTTTGGATCTAAAAACCTAAAATGATCTTAAACACCCTAGACCTAAAACGACTTTTGGACATATATAACCTTTTCCAGCAATTCCCCCTCTTTAAATATATTTTAATTCAAAACAAAGAGGTGCGCTGAGTCATTTCCAGTAACCCAAGTGTAATACTTTCTTGCTACAAAAGAAAGCAAAAATAAAAACTCAACTCAGTGAATTATAGCCCATAATCCATTCTTATATGCTATTTCCATTCCATTTTTAAATATTTGCCTTAGTTAACAATTTGAATATGAATTTTTTACCTAATGGGTAGGAGACAACTAACATTTTAAAGATGCCAAAAGTCTAGAATTCTAGTAGCACAATGCCTAAAAGCTGGATTCAAGGAGATAAGAATTTTACTATAGATGACAGTTATCTTATGTCAAGCATGTGAGAAGTGGGTTAAGTATCCTTTTTCTAAAAATGTGTAATATCCCTGGTTATACCCAAACTGCAGAGGGTTTACAGGATTTTTATAAAAGTTAGAAGGGCATTGAAAAAAAGTGAATAAATGTTTGCTTTTAGAGGAAGATAGTTTCTAATTTTATGGCATGGTTATATTTCAAAAAATATAAAAAATCAGTATATATATAAAAAATCAGTTCAGCTCTTTTTTTCAGATTATGCTGTTTTAAAAATTGGCATCAAATGAAATTGGAAGACTAAATAATGGTGATAAAATATTGGAATAAGTACATGTTTATATTCTTTATTAAAAATAGTTAAAACAAGCTTTGATTTAGATAAGTCATAAATTGTATATTAGTTAATTTCAAAATTATTAGTACAAAAAGCGTGAAACTATTTTTAAACCTAAGCATTGCAACTAAATTAGTGGACTATAAAATGAAATGTATATAAGTATAATAAAAACAATGTTTATTTAAAGTTTAATAAGTTAACAATTAAAATGAGTAACATCAAATTGATTGACTGATGATTTAACTCGAAGACCTCCATACTGTAAAGGAAACAAATACTTTGACCTATTGTTAAGCATTACCAATCACTCATGGTTACTTCTATTTGAAAAGGTATTCGTAATTCAGCAACCCTTTTTAAAATGATTAGAGCTTAAAACTTTTTACATTTACAATAAAAACTGATAAAATTTATTGGAATGCTGAATGTGATCAATTTTTAAAATTATGAAATTGATTGAAAGCTGATGAATATAATATATGTATTAACATACATAGTAAAGGTGCTTATATTTTGATTAGCAAGCTTATATAATTGAAAATATTATAAAATAATAACAATTTACTAATTTATTTTAAACTGTTTCAATACAAAGAAATATAAATAAATGGAAAACAGATTACCATCTACACACAAAGGTTTCTGTAAAATATTTAAAAATTTACCATTTGCTAGCAATTTTCCACTGGCTTCTACAACAAGTTTCTCACTTTCACACTTCGTTTCACCATATTTTCCAATCATAAACGTTTTGGGAATCGGGGTAGTATTTTCAGTACCATAAAAAATATGTTCACTACCACATACCATATCTGTAGTACTAGCAAATACTAATCTTTCCACATTCTTTTCAATGCAACCATCAATAACATTTTGAGTACCTGTAAAAGAAATTCACACCTAAAAATGCATCTTACTATTGTTGAAATTCATAACGCAGAATATATCAGTGAATTAATTATACTCTCATCCATGCACTAAGGAAATCAAATATACTTAAAATGTAATTTAATATCAATGAACACACACTGAACACCAAAAAATAAATCAAAGTAAAGGATCACTTTAGAAAAACTTTATTATTTATGCCAAACTAAAACTTTTAGAAGTGTTGTCACATTGAAGAATAACTCAGCAAAATACGAGAAGCAACACTCATCTTTTTCTGCAAATCCGTTAATACTGGAATGTCCGTTGGTGTCTCTTCATCCATGAAATGTGTTTAAAACTTTTTCCCATTGAATTTTCTGAATTCAAAAATTTCTTTTGATGTAACCATTTTACTTAAGGAGCACACAGCACAATTTTTACTGTGTAACTCAATCAGGAAGAAACCTTACACCTTAATTCACCTAGAACTTTTGTTGGTATCATTTTGACACCAGGCAAAATTCCCAATCTAAATAGCTTTCCTTCACAATATAATGACTAGAGTTTGAAACAAGCAGGTTTCTAAATACAATTAATTTTATATTTCTTATCTCACAAATATTTATAAGAAACTGCTCAGTATAAATAAAATACTATGAAATAAGTATCATTTCCTTATGACACTATAATACTTGCATGCTAAGATTTTCATTATATTTATGAATTATTCATTATAAATTTTTAATACAACAAAAGGTTATTTAAGGACCATCTTAAGTAATGATAATTGAAACACTGCACATATTTTGTTTCATGCTCTTTGGAAAAGCTAAAATAACATGTAAGTTGGCACAACATGCTTAAGAATTTAATTCAAACCTGAATTTTATTATAGCAAAAATTAAGAATGATGCTCTTTATTTTACAAACCGACTAGATTTCTTGAAAACAAATGAGTAATGTCTACTTGATGTGTAATCCTTACATCAACTAGATAAAACTTGTCCCTGAAATTTAAATCTTGTTAATTTGATTTCAATGACTTCAATTTGACAGTTAAATTTCAGCATGATCCATTCACACTGTGACAATATAAATTCAAACAAAGAAATTTCACCTTTGTGGCAGTGTACAAGTGAGCAGGATAATTGCTTTTAGTCTGAATCATTTCAAAATTTATCAGAATTCTTCAACCATGAATACGGGGATATCTATTTTTATCGTCAATGACCTTTCAACTTTGAAATTAGACATTTAGAAGTTACTGTCAATTCTTTTTTCTAAATTAAGGAAAGTCTGATAAAACCTAAGTCTAATAAAAGCAAATAGTCATGCTAAGCATAGTAGTTATTATGTGGATAAGTATGAAAGCATTACAAAATTAACAATCGAAATTTTACATAAATTATGTATTTATAAAGTGTTTCTATTGTTTTTCTGGAATAGTCTTCATTGAAAATTTATTCACATTAAAAAGAAAATTGCATAATTATATGTACCTTTCACATTTGTAGACACCATCTCTTTAACATCAGGATACAGACGAAGATCTGTAACACAAGCAGCATGTATTACACAATCAGCTCCTGAAATGGCTTCAAAAAGTGTTTTCTGATCTCGGACATCAGCAACAAAATGTTTCATGTATTTTGTCTCTGCATGCCCTACAAAAACATCACTTTTTAAGATTCTGACAAATATATACATAATCACTAACATAGAAGAATAAAAAGTTTTCCCAGTGAGAGAAATTTCAAATTTTGCAAATAAAACCTCTAAAGTAGTAGTTCATAAAATTGTTAACAATAGCACATAAATAAGTTCATACAACCAACCAGCAATCAAACCGCTTTTTATACGTATATAAAAATCACTATATCATAAATACAAAATTGGATATTTATGTATCTAATTTTGTTGCCTTTATAAATTTAATTGTTAGATAATAAGCATGCAATTTACATTGGAAGTTTCTAGAAGTTTAAGATAAATTTGCCATTTTGTAGTAGTTTGGCAATGGTCAATAATAATCTTTGGTGTAAGTAATGATTAACCGTAACTATTCTGTAACATGATTGACTGTAACACTACCTATACGAGGTGTGGCTATTAAAAAACTGGATTAGTGCTATAAAATCTTTTATTGATTTTCTTTCACAAATTTAATATTATCCCCCATATACTCCCTCCACGATCCCTACACCGCTCCATGCAAATTTTCCATTGGTTAAAGCAGTGCTGTAAATCATTTTCTGAAAGCATGTTCATGGTCTCCGTTGCTCTTTCTTTCACAGCTTCTACTGTCTCAAATCTGGTTCCTTTCAGTGCCGATTTGACCTTGGGAGATAAAAAAAGTCACAAGGGGTGAGATCCGTGAATAGGGTGGATGTTCTAACACACGGATCCCATGCTTGGCCAAAACCCTCTTGACAGAGAGTGCAGTGTGGGCCGGAGCTTTGCCCTGATGAAGAAAACATGACTTGTTTTTCCACAATTCAGGTCGTCGTCTTCTTACTTATTCACGAAGGGTAGTCAGGACCTCAATGTAGTAATGCTGGTTCACAGTTTGACCTTCAGGTACCCAATTAACATACACAATCCCATGAATGTCAAAAAACCAATCATCATTGCTTTGAATTTTGATTTGCTCATTTGAGCTTTCTTTTGTCTTGGTGAACTGGGGCTCTTCCAATGCATTGATTGGCACTTAATTTCAGGATCGTATGTAAAACACCAGGATTCATCACAAGTTATCAAGCAACTTGTTCAAGCTGAACTGTTAAAATACCACACGAACTTAATTTGTGAAACTTCTAGTTTATTCACTTTTACTAAAAAAAGGGAGATTAATGATTAACCGTGACTGTATTCTGTAACTGTAACACTAGCTATATGTATGTAAACATGTCCTAACTTAACCCTAACAAAGCTTGTTCATATTTGCATATTGTCGTTTTATTATTATATTGGCCAGTAGTCATTACAGTGTAATAATTAATGAATTAGAATTGTGAGTACCATTTGTAGGTTAGTGACCAAATAAGTAATTGTGTCATTTAATCCTCCCGTATTTAGTAAAATAATTTGTTCTCCTAATCAATGTTTACTGTTTATAATAGTGAATATCCTCAAAGCAGGGTTCGGTTTCTTTTGTCATTTAATGCTATGTGAGGGTTAAATGAATTGGGACAACATATGTACCCAGACCAGGATTCAGATCCAGAGCCTGTTGGAACCAAGATTTAGAGCCAGGAAGCAAATGATCATTTGACAGCCAGGCTGGCCTTCAAAACAAGGAAGGAAATTATTTTCAGGTGGTAAAAGTTATCTAAAACAAATAATCTAAAACACAATACTCAAAATGTATTGTTTTTACCCCACAGCATTGTTAGCAATTTATTTTTAAGATTTCTATCAGTTTGACCATATCAAGCTGAGTAACTTTTAGAATTGTAATGTTATCAAAAAAGAAAAACATCGTGTATTTAAAGAAACTGAAATAAGCATTATGAAAAATTTTTTTAAATAATTTCAAGCAAAAGAATAAAAAAATTAAAGATCACCAAATTATAGAAATTTGCAACCAATTCGGCTTCATTAATGTTTATTCATTGATACAGTTAATAATGCATTCTGCTTCCATTGTATACTTGCTCCATTTTATGAAAAAATATAAATGGAAATCTTCAGTGATCTTGGATATTTGAATAATTGTTTCATTTTTTTTACTTTTCAATTACAAACTAACAGCTGGTGAAAAAACATAAGAATGTTTTGGACTTTTAGATAACTATTTAAATTCTGCTGTCAGAAGAGAAAAATATTTTGAATTAGCTTGAATCGATTGAGTTTACAAATCACTTAAGCCATTTGTACCAAAAATAGACAACAGCTTAAAGAGCTAAAGATCCCATTTCAATTTCAAAGATAATTAGCAATTATGCTTATGAATGAATACATTATTCTAAATGAACATGAAGGAAATATACAACACAATAGATAGCTAAAGGTAACTAGTCTAAAAGGAAAGTGAATAACAGAAATAAATGTAAATCTGGTATCAGAAGATAGATTAAGGGAAGACAGAACCTTCCAAGTTCGATAAAGTTGTGTTTTGAATAAATATTTAAAATTAGTGAAAACTTTGAAGAGAAAATTTTAAAACAACCTGCATCAAAATCAGAGAAATCATTTGCTCACAGCAGTAAATCATCATTTTGTCATGTACTAAAATATGCTGACAGGTATACCACCAATGCATTCTTCCTATTTTCTGATTTTTACACTTTTCCATAACAATTTGCATTCTCTGAATTAGGATTTAATGGCCTAATATTTGGCCAAAACTTTTTAAAATAATTTTAAAAAAAATACTTAAACTTAGTTTTTCCTATTATCTTAGTTCAGAGAGTGACACATATTTGCATTCAATTGCCATAAAAAATTGTTTCTAGAGCATTTATCTCAAAACTTTTAGGAAACTTAAGTACGTCTTAATTAATCGTTATTTGTGATTTAATTATGAATATTTAATTACACAATCAATTGTTTCATTCCTACAAAAATGTATATATAAATACAAATATTTCTATTAAAAGGCTTGAAAAATTTGATTACAAAATATACAAAACTTCTAGCTTTAATAACAAGTAAAGAAATAATTCAATTTTCGAACTCAAAACGTGATTACTTCCTTAAATTCTAGAAATTTAATGCTATGATTTATGCTAAACATAGTAGATAGAAAATTATAAACATACCAAGTTTGTTTTCATAAGGTCTTCTATCATAAAGTCTTATTTCTTCAACATTATCATCTTTTTCTTGCAAAAGTTTTACAATGTGTTGTCCTAAACAACCACTAGCACCAGTGACAACTACAACTTCTTTCTTTAAAACCATAGTTGTTTCTGTAAATGGATAAATATATAAAAAGAACTAGGAACATTTTTAAACACATGGACACAATAACAGCACATTTTTTAATGTAACTTATTACAAATATTTTTTGTGTTAAGTGAAGAATAAAATTTAATGAGGAAAGTAAAAGTCCAATTTAATTTTTTCATAATTGTCTTGTAAATATTTTTCAATTTTAATTTATATCATTTCAAAATAAATCTAAAATATCTAACTTAGTTTATGAAATTAAATTTTATTTTTGTAAGGATTCAATGGGGGGGAAAACATTGCTGTTTAAGAACTAAATCCCATTGCTGCACATCGTCTTCAATTCTTGAATTATATTCATAATTATATAACCAACTTATTTTCAATGAAACAATCAACTGGTTTTCCCTGAGGTACTTCATTGTTCTGATATCACTTTTTATCTCACATCGGTTTTAACAATGTATACTTTCACCTTAAATATCTTGGATTATTATATTGAACTAGAACTGTTCTCCAGCTAATGATAACAAGGTAAGATTTATTTGATAGCTTTAAGCAATAGTAACTCTAACCCAGTTAAATTAAGCATAGTAAAGATACAAAATTCAGATTTGAGAAGGTGCCATTGTTAGCAACACAAATTTCCTCCAAAAAGGTTAATCTGAAACTAAATATTGTTATTTCAGGTCTAATGAAAATTCCTTAATTTATTTATTCAATTAAAGTGAATTTTTAAATACATTTCTTGAATAAATACTTAAACAATCGTTTTTAAAATTTTAAATACATAAAATTTTGAAAGAAACATAACCCATAAAGCTGCAAGCATGCAATAGCTATTTAGGGTTCTTAAAAAATTTAGAAAAGGAATAAAAAGAATTCAAACAATGCATAAGATAAGATGGGTTCTTAAAAATGTCAGACAAAAATTGAGAACCATTGCAATCATAAACATCTGAAGTGATTTAAGATAATCTAAAATCTGAGAACCAGCAAGATTCTAAAATATGCTTATCTAAGCACTCAAGGCTTTGTGCTGCAAAAGAATTTGCAGTTGACAAATAAAGCTTCCTCAACAATTCAATACTCTCATAAAAAAGGTCAGATATTTGTCAACATCTGGTTTGAAATGATTCACTTACTCTTCAAAAATTATTTTCCACTGAGTGATGCTTTGCCTTTTATCCATTTTTGTTTATCTCTAATGAAGTTTCTTGTGTTTCATACTGAGTTGAGCATGTTACCTTGATCATTGATCCACAACATGAAATGATTATATTTTTAAACAGCCTCTACACATTAATTCTCAACAGAGAGCCTAGTATACAAGGATATCTTTTGAGTAGTGTAAGTGAAAAAGTCAACTGCAAACATTAGAATTGTCTTTAAAAAGGAGAGTAACTACTACTAGCTCTTTTGAAAAACACTTGGATTTGGCTTCTTTGATTGTATCACTAGAATTGAGTCTTGTATATGCCCAATACCTTATCAACAAATACCGAGACTACACACTTGGGATCAATAAAGCAATTGTCAATACCTATGCAAAAGTATTTATAAATAAAATTTTCCTTATCTAAAAGGTGTTTCACAAAAGAGGTGAACATTCATTCCTAAAAATAAGATAACTATCACCTATGAGATTTCAACTTTCAATTAAATAGCTAATGGATGTATCATGTGAGGATTAGTTGGTTATTTTTAGGTTTATGGCACAAGGGCCATATTAGGCCAAGCTGCACTAGACACAAGACAACATATCATGAGGAAAGTAATATAAAAATTTATCATGCCATTCCCTAGTGTAATACTTGAGAAACTTCTTAAAACATCATTAAAAGGAAAATCTTGGTTTTAGGCCATGGTTAGGTACTAGAATCTTTTTGTAATAAGTCAACACCTTTTACATTTTATTTCAATAGCTGTGATACTTAATTGCTTGTCAATTACATGATACCATTGCATCCGCTATATAAACTTTAGATTATATACATAAAATATACTTTAAATTAATTCATGAAAAGACTATTTTAGAAGGTACAAAAGCCACTGAAATTATTATGTTGAAAAAGTATAACAGAGAATCTGCTGAGATGCATGAACATTTTTAAACTACTTCAAATTTAAAGCAATTTTATTTTTAATAGTAGATAATGTAATAACAAAGAACACAAGAATATCCATGTAACTTACTGATTTTAAATCTCCACTGAATAAAAGCAGGAAATGTTGTGTAAGACTTAAGGATTCAGTTCAGTGTGAAAGCTGTTGAAACATAAGATAAATGTAACACTTATAAACTAAAAAAATTAACATTTTTAAAACTTTCAGAAACTGTTTATTTCTCAATATTTTTCATATTCAGTACATTAAAAGTCATTGTTTTTCATTTTCCTGATCTTAAATCATTTTAAAACATTTCCCTTAGCTTGTTACTTTACCATTTTTAATCATTCAAAATATGTAATAATCTTGAATTTTCTGATTTTTAACAAACTGCGACAAAATTAAATATTAACTGTTTCTGAATTTAGATAATAGATGATTGAGTTATTTATAATTAAACATACATTTTGTAAATTGATGTTTAATTATAAGTAAATCAATTACACACTGTGTAAAAAGCAATACTTATTATATGCAAAGCATACATCTCATATTGGATATGTTAAAGATATAGTCTTTGTTTATTGATGTTAAACTAATACACATACTTGCAAAGTGTGCAACTTTTGAAAGTAAATCAGTTTTAAAATTTCGCAAAATTGACAGAAAATAAAGACAAAATGGTTTAAAGAAATACAAAAAAATCAGACATCACAAACCAAATGCAAAATTTGAAATGAGCAATAAAGGTTGAACGTTAACATCCTACTGAAATTTTTTTTTATTCTAGTCTGTTTTCAATCAAAACTTTTTTAAATTTACTGAATGAGAAATTTCTGTACAATTTTGCAAAAAGTAACTTACACCATTTCTCAAATAAGAATTGGTATGTTTTAGCATGGGAATGTTCAATAAACAAAGTTAAATTCACTTTGAAGCAAATAATCGCATCTGATGCTGCCCTATCATCAAAACCGATAGCAAAGACTTTATCATATGTTAACAATAACACAAATTAACAATACGAAAATATTTGTACGCAAAATTAAAATTCAATGATCAAAAATCATCAGAACTCTACGTGTAATTGAAAGAAACAAACCTGGTTATCATTCCTCGCTGGGTCCTGCACTTGTCTGCTCTTCAGGAAAGATCCCAAATTTTATTTATCGCACGCTATCAATTACCGACAATTATGGCAGTCTCATATGCATATCTCTACGATAATCCACTCAAGCAAAGGATGGACATCAAATTTGATGTTGCTATGCAACCGCTATGACAGATAGTCAAATCTCAATTGCCACAGGTAGAAGCGAAACGAGAAGAGCAATTTTTAATGAGTAGTGCAACGTCACTTTAAGTGATGCGTTGTGATGGTTTTGTAGATAAAAGTGCGATGTGAGAGGCTATCGCAGAATGAAGTTTCATCGAAATTTTGCAGTCATGAATAGAAGATGAACTCTGTTTATTTGTTTTCAATGACTTTCTTTTCCAGAAATTCAAAAGAGAACTATCTCTTAAATAGATATAATTTCACACTGCGATTAGATATTATTTATAAAATGTTTACTTTAATTATTAAACTTTCACCAAAACTTTTATTTAACAAGCAAAACTTGTTTCGGAAAAGAAATAAAATTTTCTATCTTGATATTTTTAAAGGCCGTGGTAGCCAAATTGGGGGGGGGGGTATTTCAATTAACGTCACACTGGAGCAACACAATGGGCTATTGGTGACGGTCCGGGATCAATCCCAAAGGGAAAGATCCGAGGACAACACCACGTAATTTTGAACCACGGTCGGATGACGAGGCAACACCTGAGCTGGCACCCCACTCTCCAAACTTCCACACCACGCCAACGTGAGGACATTTGAGGCCACGACAGATTTAACGTGCACCAGCCCCCTTTGTACACGACGGTGTTTGGCTGGTAACGAACTCGCAACCGAAGGGTTGCGAGTTCGTTACTCTTCCAACCGGGCCACCGCGGCCCAGCCAAATTGGATTGGGTATTGGGTATTTCAATTAACGTCACACTGGAGCAACACAATGGGCTATATCCAGCCAAATTGGAAGAACGACGGACTAGCAACCAGAGGGTCCAGAAACTCGGTCCAGTCCAAGACCATCGTGTACACGGGGGCTGGTACAAGTTAAATATGTCGTGGCTTCAAATGTCCTCATGTTGGCTTGGTGTGGAAGTTTGGAGACTAGGGTGCCAGCTCAGGTGTTGACCTCGTCATCTGACCGTGATTCAAAATTTCCAGGCGTTGTCCTTGGATCCCCAAGGGAAAGATCCGAGGACACCATTAATTTTGTACCATGATCAGATGACGTAGCATTACCTGAGCTGGCACCCCACGCTTCAAACTTCCACATCAAAAAATTGGAGTAGGGTGCCATCTCAGATGTTTCCTCGTCATCTGACCGTGGTTCAAAATTACGTGGTGCTCTCCTCGGTCTTTCCCTTTGGGATTGATCCCGGACCGTCCGTCACGAATAGCCCGTTGTGTTGCTTCAGTATGACGTTAATTAAAATACCTACCTAACACACCAATAAAAGTAAAGTAAAAATGAGGTTATTTCTTTACCTCCTGATTGGTTCAGACTAAGATTAAATAATCGTTATCATTTCAGAAAAATTCGTCTGTTTATTTACAAACATGAATGCGGTAAAAGTTACAAATCCTCTAAGATTATACAGGTATTTACTTCGGCAATGTAAGAAATTACCCAATAATGCGCAAGATCATTACAAGCATCATCTCAGACAAGTATGTTTGAAATTTGACTATCATTCTCTCGATAAATGCAATCATAATGCAGTAGGCAATGAATATTGTCGGTAATACCATTAAAAGCGCTTTTAAAACAGCGTTTTAAATTTTCGAAGGAATATTTTTAAACTAATTGAATTGAAGTAACTAAAGCGGGAATTGATAGTGGTCGAAAATTATGTCATGTTTCAGTGAAATGCGGCAGAACAAATAATATTTTCTTTGGTTAGAAAGCCTGCCATGAAAGGTCTAACAAGTTGCATAAATTATGGAAGTTTAAAGTCTCCATGTATATGAACAATTCATACATGCATGCCTAGTTTCTCATTCTTGAGTTCTTAACCAATAGAATAATGTATTCGACTGACAAAGTCTGCAGAATTTTTTTTAAAAATACATTATTTTGATCTTAAGTAAAGAGCTTGCAGAATAGACCTTGTGCTATTCTGCATCAACAGTTTGAAACTTTCCCATATCAGCTGAAATTCTGTTATGGAGTGCAACATTTGGATCCTGAAGTCTACAACTTCAATTCCTCAAATTTATCCCCTGCAACTTAAGTTGTAATTCTAAATATAGGACAGCATTCTGTCACCTGTAAATTCGGGATAGGAATCGACTGGACCATTAATTATATCACAATAATCTTCTATGAAATGTTGATTTAATATTTCTACCTAATCTCTATCCTTCGACCTCATCCCTAATTTCTTTAACTTGTTACATGGTAGGGATCAGTGGCACCAAGGATCAACACCTGCCCATTCAATTTCCAAAGTTAAGCACCTTCAGTCATGGAGAGGACTTAGGAGGGTGACTACTTAAGTCTGGTTCAAGGATGTGCTATTAAATTGTAGTTCTACTAATTAAGCTATCCTACTCATTCCACATGCATTTTATTCAAAACTTTCATTTATGCACACTAATTTTCTGATTATTTCCCTTTTTATTAGACGAGCTGCTGTGCAGCATGTGCTCTGTGATATGTCCAGTCCAGTCTTAAATAAAGAAACACCCTAATGTCACTTCTGATCCCTGGGAGAGAATCACTTTAAACTAGAACCATACAATGATTCTAGCTAGTGTTTGTTAAAGTTCTGAAGTACTATCAATGAATGTACAGAATATGCTATTCAGTTTTTTGCATTCAAAGTTGGGCATGTGCAAAATTGCCTCTAGAATTGTTCATCTTACTATTCTAGATCAGCAGTTTCTAGAATAGTAAGATGAACTAAAAAGTATTTATACCTTTAGGCTATTTTCACACACCAGTAAAACTGGTGCCACCACCAGCCCCAGATGCAATGTAATCAAATGAGAGATTTCACATACAGCCCATCTTCCAGATTAGCTGGCATTGAATTCGGCAAATTGCTGTTACTTGTTTCTTTACTTTTACTGCAGTTTTGTTCTTGTAGCTATTTGAGTGTTGCAGGTCTTATTTTTATACATTTTTGTTTTTTTTACCCAAAATGAGTAAATTACTTAAGCACGGTGTTCTCACCAAAATTGAACTTGTGGAAAGTAAACCTTGTCTGTGGGACCAGACAGCAGATAGCTTCAAAGAAAACATTGCACACAAAAGAAACAAGCAAAACAAAAAGTGTGGAAGGAAGTGTATGCATCTTTGAAGTTTTTCAAATAGCTTGTAAAAACTGTCTTCAAAGTATCTCACAGTCAAAAGGGAATGTACCCAACATTATCTTTTGTTTTTACCTCTTTGGTACATCCTTATAAGGTACAATAGCACTAGGTTGGTTGGTTTTGGAGTTTATATAGCACAAGGGTCATATTTGGTTATGCTGCACCAGACACAAGACATACAATATCAAGTAATAGACACACACAATGAAAGTTTTACTGACACAGAAGAGAGAAATATACCCAGGGGAATGCACCTGACAGGAATCAAACCTGCACCGCCTACAACTCGAAGGTTGCTAGCACATTTGGCATACCCACTGAGTGATAGCCCCACAATAACATTAGGTGATACCATCTGTTGACAGTGGCACACATCTTTCATCACAGCCCCAAAACAAACTAGTTACTGTTATCAGCAATGTCGATGTTGTGTGAAAGATGCTAACGAAATGAGCAGGTTGCAGCTTCAGCACCGATTTTGCCCACATGTGTGAAAATGGCTTACTTTTTTAAAGGAAAAATGAAAGTGTAGAGATTATGAAATCTAATGAAAATCAAAGCATTATCCCTTGAACTTCTTATTTATATGTGATAAAAATAAATTTGAAACAAATAGTAGTACCTATTGTAAATGTACTTAGGCAAAATTATTTCTGAGGACACAAACGATTTCTTTTTTCTATAACAAAAGTTATCAAATTTTGATGTAATGACTCTTAACAGTTTGAGAAAGAAATTCATAATTTATATTACGAGATTAAATAACATCAATTCCTAAATGAAAACACAAATTTCATAATTGTTTTAGTTTTTCTTTTCTTGGATATTAAACTATTGAATGTTCCAAAAGCAGTTTTGGGAATGAACTGTGACAGTAATGAATTGGATTATTCATGTTCTGGAAATTCAAAAAGTAATTAACGTATCAGGAACTTATTACAGGTGAGAGTGAGGTTTTGATGTAAATATTTTATTTTTTCATCAGTGAGGGCCACAATGGCACAATTTCCCATTAGATTGTTTAAAATATCAGCTTAGTTTGATTTTAACTTTCTCTTATGCCTTGATTCATTTATGATTCTGAATTTGTTACTTGCTAAATTACTGTATGTATGCAAAATTTAAATTGATTTAGCCAATTTGGTATGATACGTGCAGACTCAGACAAACAAGCATAAAACACCAGAAACAATTGATTTTACTATAAATTTGCACAAAAGAGGTTGGAAAATTGAAATAGGATGAAAATATTCTTTGTACAAACACTTCATTTATATATATATGGTTTGTTTTCTTGACTTTTAATGTTCACTGCTAATTAAAAATCATCTGACAGTTCAAACAATATTTCTCTGCTCTTTTCTCTTAGTCTTTCAATAGTCATATCGATGAAACTAATCCAGATCGTATAAAACAGATTATGACTAGAGCAATACAAGATGCCGAATGGATTGTGAACAAGGTTTGTCTTAATTTTTAAATCTAATAAAATTGTGCTGTTACTACATTTAGGGTGTATTTTAAAACTTATAATTTTTGTGAATTTTTAAAGTGGTTGAGAATTACAAATATTTATTTGGTTACTTAAGGTGATTGAGTTTATTAAAGCTTGTGATCAAAGTTTACTATGATCACTTAAAATATGCTTTAAGTAGATTTTTATTTCTAATGTGTTTGTTTGGTTTTACAAGTATCAAATGGATTATTTATTTGTTAGCAAAATATTTAAAGTCGTGTTTTTGCACATTGTAGGCAGGCTTTGTTCTGTCATTAATTGAGGATTAAAACTTAACTTCCACACTGTTGGTTATTTTAGACTGACTTGTGGGCTTAGGTTCTTTAAACAGGATAAGCTTTTGCAAATGAAATTTAAATTGAATTTTCCTATATTTTATTCCAATTTTGATATTTTCAAGGTTTTAAGCTTCTAAAAGCCTTTTTTAAGTTTATATTTTGTATGTAAGCAACTTTTGGTGATCACTACAATGTCTGAAATTTGTAAATTATGCCTTAAATTTCAGTATTTTGCAGATATTTTTGAGCCAAAGGTAATATGAAAAATCTTACCCCAAATTGTAGAAATTGTTTAAATGCTTATACACACAAAAAAGCATATTCAACTCGAATTAAGTTTTTCTTCTATCAAAATAACACTCCTAGCTCTCAGATCTACAGGTCTTGGTCTGAGTATAAATGTTTATAGTAGTTCAGAGTCAAATTTCAGCTATTGGCCCCAGACTAATCAGCCCACAGGTGGTAAAAATTGACTTATAATTAACAAAACAAAAGAAACCCTCAGAATAATACTATTGTGCTCTCTTTTACTGTATGCAAAAGAGGTTTACATTATTGAACTAATAAAACATGACTTGCTGAGTTGTTATATAAGTACTACTAGGCAATGATTAGCATATCTGAAAAAGGGGCAATAGATTTTTAAAGGTTGGGATGATCAAAATGAATATACACATATTTGATTAAAAGTATATGCTCTAGATTTACTTCATTGCTGGATCCAGTGAATAAAGGTTCTCTTCTAAATTATTGTGATTTAAATATGCTCCCTGTCAAGCCGTTTTTGAACAAGTATCATTTTCAGGCCCTTGTGTATAAAAAGTAGTACTTATAGAATTAAATAAATATGTAAAAATTATCTATTTTTTCTCTTTTGTGAGTTGGAAACTTATTTGTAGAGCAAATATTCAAACCTTAAAATCTACAATAATAAACAAGTTTATTTCATGTTGAAAATATATAAAATCATTGATCACTTGAATCTGAAAATGTGTTTCATTGTGGATTGAAAAAAGTATACATGGCAGGGAATGTTAATATTCCAATGGTCTCATTTTTTTGAAAAATCTTATGCATTATGAAATCTTGTTTAGTTATTCATAAGTCATGACTCATCATTCAAAACAATGTATTAAACATGTGATGAGGCCAAATCGTTTATTTCTGCCCATTGTATTCTTTTATGGTCTTTGTCTTTAATAGAATTTTTTAAATATATTACAGGAATAATTTATAGTATTTATATGAATACTAAAAGTAATTTCATTTTATTTTTCAGTACTCAAAACAGCCTAGAGTATAAAACAATAAACTTTGCTATGACATTGCTGCTTTAAATATGTATAGATTCATCATGTAAATTGAGTTACTAATAAATGTAGTAATTATTGACACTTGACTTGATTTATTATTTTTTCCAAAGGATTTTCTATTTGTGGAAATTCTTATGTATCAGTAGTATGTTTTTTTTTCCTTTTTAATACATTTGAAATTATTCTAAAACTGTATTACTGACCATTCCCCAACAAATCTTTTTTGGATGAATAATTAAAGCCCATAGACATTAGTAATTTTCTATTTACTTAGCAATCTTATTCACCTTAAACTTTTTGTGTAAGTGTTAATATGATAGTTATAAGTAATTACAATTATGGGGAAGTCACTTTGGTCATTGCTAATGAAACATAAATTTTTATCCTGTTGTCAGTGTCGAACTCCTGTGTTAAAACAGTGACTCCTAGATACAAGGGTATTACACCAATGCAATCTAAGCAGCAAAATTGTTTTAGAGCTCTACTCCCCATATGATGTCAATCATACTAATCGTTCAAGTTGAAGTTTTTAAGTGAAGTTATAAATTTCCAAAATGGCTTTTATAGGATCATTCATGAAGCGGAAGACCATCGTTAATCGAGCTTTCTGTGCCAGTTCTGTGGTATCCAACATGGAACCACTAGCATCTGAAACTATTACTGGGACTAGCAGTGAAGCTGCGAGATGATTAGGATGTTCCTGCATCCTCTGTTTGGTGTATTTTTGACAATTTCTTGAATCTTCCTTTTAAATGCAATCACTCCACAAGCTGATACCACTCAGAAAGATTTGCCATATGAGCTGTCCTAAATAACACAGAAACCTGGTTGTTTAATAGGTAGTGGACACATGGAGCCCACTTTTCATTGCATGGAAATGAGAACACCCACAACTGTCGCATATAGGTGACCTGTAATCCACATGAGTTCACACAACAGCCACTTCACTCACCAGGCATTTGGGTTGACTTCAGTATCACCTACAGCCCTCAGGGGCACATCTCCTTTAGGTGTGTACAGGCTTCATGGATCCAAGGTACTCTAGTGATCTTTTCCCATGGGGCTTATTGTCTTTAGTAAACACATGAGTCACGCTCCTGGGATACCCAAGTGATCTTTTTCTACTTTCATCCCACTACCCAGTTGCTATACTCTGCAATCATGGATGTCACTCATCTGAGTTGTGTCATACTTAGTGGTGGAGGACAATTTGCATGGTACTTGCGGGTGTAATAAAATATTGAACACAAAGTTATCATTTTCATTGTTTTAAGAATGTTTGTGCCATCTATCAGGCGGGTTTTCAAACTGCAATTTGTTTCTGTTGTCACCCCCAGCCAAACAATACTTATTATTCAAACTACATTCCACACAATGTGACGATCCCCCTTTTATGTGCATTTTTCAAGATTTTACGGATTTTTGGCTCAGTATGATTTTGGAGGTTGTAAAGGAAAAAATGCTGTGTAAATGGTTTAAGAAATCAGCTTCATTGAATTTAATTTTATAAGTAAAATGTATAAATTGTGAAAAAACTTAGTTTATAAAGGAATTAGAAAAGAAAATTTGTTTCATGCAAAGTTTAGAATAGGTTTCGTGAAAACTATCTCGTAAGGTAAATCTTGTGAAGTAAAAACTTCTATTAATTTCCTTTTAATGGTGGTGGGAATTAATGAAGCAACTGCAGTGCTATTAAGAAGGATAATATATTTTTATTCATGGGGATTTAAGAACGAGTTGCTGAGAATAGATTAAATGGTTGAGAAATGTTCTTTTTTCCTTTGCAAAAAGAGAGAAATACAATGAAATGTGATTATGAATGTTTAGAAAGAATAACATGTTGCTACACGGAAAATTTTATCACTGATCAATATCATTAAATAATGGCATTTTCCTACTTCTGGTAGTTAAGTAGAATTCTAGTCTTGCAAGATGGTCATTTTATCCATATAATGAATGCATCAATTACGCTTAGTTATTTGAAGCCAAAAGTGATATCTAACAAAATCTCCCTCATAATATTTATAATTTTTACTGGACACTGAGGAAAACCGTTTTGATGAGAATCCAAATTCAGTACCCATCAATGACAACGAAGTGACCTTTGCTACTTCTCATGTCCGTTTTAGCTTTCGAGTTTAGGTAGAGGAACTAGGAGGAAATGAGGTATAGACTTTGTTTCAGACATCAGTTGATATAATGCCCTCGGGGGCACATCTTTAGATGTGTACGGGCTTCACGTATCCGAGTTATTCTAGTAATCTTCTTTTCCCGTGGGGTTTATGTGTTTAGTAAACACGGGGGTCGTGCTCCCTGGATACCCATTCTATCTTTTTCTGCTCTCATCCCACTACTCTTCCCCAATCCATATCTTTCCCCCAGGGCCGCGGTGGCCCGGTTGGAAGAGTAACGGACTAGCAACCGAAGGGTTGCGAGTTCGAATCCAGCCAAACACCGTCGTGTACAAAGGGGGCTGGTGCACGTTAAATCTGTCGTGGCCTCAAATGTCCTCACGTTGGCGTGGTGTGGAAGTTTGGAGAGTGGGGTGCCAGCTCAGGTGTTGCCTCGTCATCTGACCGTGGTTCAAAATTACGTGGTGTTGTCCTCGGATCTTTCCCTTTGGGATTGATCCCGGACCGTCACCAATAGCCCGTTGTGTTGCTCTAGTGTGACGTTAATTGAAATACCCCCCATATCTTTCCCCCTTTCGCAACAGTTTTGGCTTGCCGTCTTGTGTTTGGAGCAGCTTGGCCAAATGGCCCTTGCGCCGTAAAACCTAAAAGCAATCACTCAGTTAATATAATCAGCCATGTCAGTCAAACTTACATAAATAGGCACCGTTCCTCAAGTATATTTGTTACTTGTGGGTATGCTGTTTTTCTTTAGTATTCGATGCTTTTCCATCTCAGGTAAGTGAAATACTTTTGCAGCTGCACAAAAAGAAACTAGCCCCACCCCTCTATTCCTACATTGTCCAGAGTAAATTCAAGTTACCATTGAATAAGGAATAACATCTTTCTATAAATGCATGTGCACAAAATTTGCTCTACCGAATTGCGCACAAACTTTATAATAGCAACACCCAATTTTGATGTCGCTATTTTGAATCTCAAAATTCATATCATTGATATAAAATTTCTAGCTATTTGGTCCAGCCCTTTCTGGATTATGAGCTTATGTCAATTTTTTTTAGTTTCCTAGAAGGCTAGTATTGCTATCAAACAGACAAAACCTTATAATAGTGATGAACATTTTATTTATAAATTTGTGTTACAGAAAAGTCTTCACGAGACACATCGCACAGTTAAAGATATGTATACAGATAAAAGAGTCACTTCACAATTATTGTGTCCCGCAACAAATGAAACATTAGAAAGCAGCAGGCATATTAATGAATATTATCACAAGAACTGCATTGTGAAGCTGTTCAAAGAAGTTTTCCCTGAATTAGTTTATAAACATCCCTCTAAGTTATAACTGATTCTCCACATATAAAAACTCGGTAAGTGTTAAGGCAAAACTGGCAGAACTGCAAATGAAATCCAAACCAAAAATCCATTTTCTCTTATATGAAGTTTGCGGATCGAAGAGTAAGTAATACGTAACTCAATCTGATCCGTGATCTTACATTGAAAACATGCCTCTGAAGATCAACCAATAACATTGAAATCTATCAGTTATTAATAATGTACTTTAAGTTAATTGATTTTTCATTAATCTGATGGGGAAGTGCTAACTGATCTTTCTAGATTTTGTTAATTATTTTATGGGAATAGTAAAGAGTTTTATTTTAAAAATGTTGAAAACTGACAGAGATCTATTAAGAACTAAAATTTCCATCCATTTGACCAAAATTATGTAATTAGCAATACGTTAATCTATTTTTATCCTTATAACCATAGTATTTCAACGCTTATAATGAATTCTTAGTCAAATTTGATAACTAGTTTTATGTGTAGTGAGTTTGAAGTTCATCTGATCAGGAACGTGTACTCAGGGGAGATCCACTGGACTAGAGCCCTCCCCTAAATATCTGTAGTGTTAAAAAATAAAGAATGCACGCTGAAGCTAGTTTAACAGCGTAAATCGTAGTTTCTTTAATCAGTGGTAAAATACGCGTAGACATGTCTGAAAAAAAATCGAAGCCATCTTTAAACGTAATGTTTATTTAACATTAGGGCAATTACGTCATTACGGAACTGGATTTGGCCCTGCCTGAAATTATTTTCTGAATACGTTCCTGTCTTACCAATTTAAATAAAGCATCTGGATGTTGTTATTACTACGCGAATTAGACTGCTCATAACATCTAGCTACAACTTTTTAATTAAGATTTTATGTATGGTAAAAGTGCCTACCATAACATTAATATAAAATACTGGATAATGAACACTTCTCAATCATTTAACCATAATGATATTAAAGGAAAAAATCTTTGATTCGAAATTGATAAGTTTTTATAAAAATATTTACATAAGTATTCAATTTAAAGCAAATTTTAATTTTCGAACAATCAAATATAGTTTTCATATTTTTAGACAACTTGTTTGAATAGTTATTAACAAAAAATAAAAATGATTGCATAAAAGAACCAATATTGTTATACTAAATATTAAATTCATTGAAACACGAGCCGATGCAACTTAATTTTTACAGCATTTTTCTTACATACAGTGGGGATATAAAATGAAAGGTAGAAATAATCTGTTAATATTTAATATAATGATTATAGCCAGTTGTATAATACTTTTGGTCAACAAAATATAAGTTTTGAACACGCGAAACTATAACTACAAATTAATATACTAGGTCTGTCGTAATGTATCTAACCATATAATATTAAACAAAATGCATTGCATCTAGGACTTTTGGTACCTAATCTCCTTCAAAGAGGCACCTTGGGACTTCACACACTTTTCCCAAGGTCTCTTCCACTTTTCAAAGCACTGAAAAGTCCATTGTTGGAATAGCCATCAGCTGCGTCGTCATGTTCTGAATCGCATCCACATTCTGAAATCTCTTCCCTTACAGAGGGGATTTTAGCTTTAGGAAAAGCCAACGGTCACAGGGTGTCATACCCGGGCTATAGGGGGGCTGAGCCACCCTATAAACCAACTTGGCCAACTTGGTGATTTGATATTTTGATATTGCAAAAACTCAGATTGAGACATGATTTCATGCTAAAATCCTATGTCAAAATCTCGAACACGATCGTTTTTGGAATTCCCAGATCATCTAATTCTCGCACCGGAAGTCGCCGAATTTTGTTGAATGCACCCCGTACACTTTACACATTCTAAGATGTTTTGTGTTGAAAGCCTTCCAGAATGTATATAACTTTCAACAGATTCCTGGCCTTGAAGGAGTACCACATTTTTATTTGCACTGCAATCATTAAATCGTCCTCCGAAAGCCTCCTTAATTATCTGAATAGTTTCCGTGAACGAATTTTCAAATGTTACGCAGTTTGATGCAAATTAGCTTCTCTACTCGCTTGGTCATAGCGAATGCGACGGTCTCACGTAACAAACGTTCACTCAAGGGCGTCTAGAACCCGTCCAATGGGTCAGTGACTTTTCACGTATGCACATCAATGTCTCTTCTTTAGCTGCCAAGTTACATAGATGCCCCGCAAACCGTTCTCGTTATATTAACAATGGCTGGGTACTTTCCGGATGGACCTCGTATTTGCGACATTCCTCGTCAGATTTAAGGGCATTTTTAAGATTAGCATTTATTTAATGTGATATTCCGTGTTTTCATTTCTCTGTTGCAATTTCACTCCCGTCTATTAAAGTAACAGTTCCTTTACTAATTTTAACTTCCAGAAAATAAAAAGGTTCAATTATTTTTCATACGACTTATAAGAGCATGTTCAAAAAATTTGAATTCAAATATCAAAATAATTTATATTTTTTGTCATTAACGCATCAGTGAGCACAAGCAAAGGTAAATTTTAAAACTAAATTTCTTGAATGATAAATATATGTTTAAAACGGAGAGATTTAAATTAATAAGATCTGAGATTTTGAGTATCATGTTGACTCCAAACCTTATACCGGTTAATAAGATGAACCAACCTACATCTGGTTCATGTCACATATTGTCATGAAAATGCAAATCGGTAATTTAAAACTACAAAAAGCAAAGATACGCACTAAATCGGTCCCTCGACAATGTTCTCTTGTTCACTTTCTTCTAAATTTTTCGTTTTTACTTCGCGACTTAATTTTACTTCACTTATAAACTCTCTTTCCTTGTGAAGTTCATTTTGAAATCACATCTATAATTATTTGAAAAATGCACTTCAAAAGATGAGATGCTTCAGAATGTCCTAAAATCTTACTTTTTAAAAATCCAAATTTCCTTAGTAACTCATTTTTATTAATTAATGATGAAACATTTTCCATCAAGTGACGTACATTTCAAATTGATTAGAAAACTGCGACTTTTGGACTGGACAATACAAATAAAAACATCAAAACGTTCGTAACGATAAAGGCAAAAATGAACAAGAACTCCAATAAAAGAACTATTAATAATGAAGATACTTTCGATCTTGTATTGCTCAGATTAAATTCTTTCGTTCAGCAAAAATTATCCACCCTATTAGAATTTTTTTGCATAAAATCTTGGATTTTTTCAGAACAGTTTTGTTTGTGGTAGTCTGGTGGATGTACAGCTTATCACTCTAATACTAATCAAGCGCCATCCTTGATAAAGAACTACATAAACCATTAAAAAGATAGTCGATGATATTGATCCTCGAGCGATATTCAAAATAATTTTTATGGTCTCATGCATTTAATCTGACTCTGAATTTTTTTTTTTGTTTAACATTGAAAAGAGTAAAGGTTTTATATTTCTAAATATTTTCAAGAAGTATATCTATTTTATAGAAAATCAACGTGATCTACAAATACTTGCGAAAATAAAAGGTGCAATTTAACATAACGGTAGTGGTTTTGTGGAGACAGCTCTATTGTTATGGAATTTTTAAGATATTGTTTTGATTCTATACAACACATTTATATTGACTAGCCATGCCTGTTGGTTTTCGGTAACTTTCGATTGGTCAAAGCTAAAGCTGATTTAGGCCCTTGTAGAAAATACTGATGGTGGAAGTCTAGAGTAATGCCTGCTTAACACAGTGGAATGTTCGGATATTTTAGGGTTAGATGTATGGAATGTTATATTTTGTATAGCAGAGTACTGTAGTTGTGTTTTCAGACTATTACCCAACCGAGAATTATTTTCTAGCTCTTCTCTTTTCGTTGTTAAATTAAGGAACAAAATTAACATTTTCGTAAGAAAAATATAAATCTTTAAAGAATAAATTTTATATTTTTATGCTACATAATATGCTAAAATATAAGAATGATAGCATTGCTTTACTGATACAATATTTGTCTCATCTCATATTCTAATAACCTATATCGTGTTTGATTCCATTCAAAATTATAGATTGGGAAATCATTTTTTGACATCTTTTAAAGATGAGATGTTTTGATAGATATTTAAAAAAAATTAAGGTCGTATTCGTTATAACTTTTCCGAAATATTTTTCTTTCGCCGATTATGAAAATTAATTTTTAAAACCATTTGTCCCACATATGAAGAAAAATGTAATTGTCCACAAGTAATAACAGATTATCCCATTTAAAAAATAACTTTTCTGTTTTTAAATATTTTTTACCGTTTTTTTACATTTCGTATTACGTTTGCAGCTTCACAATGCAACAGTGCAATAACAGAAGACATCATTCAGTACAGATATGTTTTACACTCATGCAGATTATGAACTACATTATTGACATATACCAGCAGTGTTTGTTACAGTTTGCATTTGAGTTCCAAAAAAGTTGGAATTAGCCCTCCTCAAGATCCATGCTGCATACACTATGTACAGATAGAGAAAATGAGGAACAGAGAAATTCAAAAAAAGCACCAGAGATACCACGTTTCCTCTTGACTTTCTTACTAACCACATCTTTATCTTTCACTTCTCTCCTTTTGTGAGGTTCGAGAAACATTTTGGTTGTTTTAAAGGAAATTTTTAAATTTGAGTATCTCATGCTATCGGGGTATGCTATTTTTTGAATATCTTATTGCGATCACTTACTATCAAACACTAAAAATAAATATAGCTTATACACATACGTTTACGTACGTGCGTAAACGAACAGACTGTAAGAAAATGTTTTTAAATGGAATGGATTTCATAATTTGATAACTATAAAACTAATTTGTTTCTTCATTAGACACTGACACACATGTGCAACTTATAGCAATCATTTCAAAATCTACATTTTTCATACAAAACTTCAGTTTACCATATTTACCACGTACACATGAATACTTATACGTCTATTTGATTTTGGTTTATACTTTGATATTTTTATGTATTTAATAGTACTTCATTCTAAAATTAGAATGCTCAACAAATCTGTTTTGCTTACACGATTCGTTGTTATTGTCAACACATGGATATAACGTTTGCATTTTTCATAGTTTGCAAAATGAAGAGTATTTAGTAATTCTAAAATATATTTCAATACTGTTTGATAGCATTAATAATGTAATCAACGACGCAGCTGCGAGCAATCTCTCCTTCCAATGATTATCCCTTATCCTCCATCATTTTCCTGTCATTAGTCTTGTAAATTGAAGCCATAGGGTTATATGCTGGTGACATAAGACATTTGTTGTAACACTAGTCTCGAAATCGCATTTATTTTACAAACAGAGCATTTGTTTTGAGTATGTAATGCAGTCTACAATTAAAATTTTCCTAGCGTTGTAATGCAAAGTTACATGTCTTTCAAACATGCATAACTAAAAATTGCTTGTGAATTTTTCTAAGCAATTGGTTTGTTGCTAGCAATACTCGCTATGTTTTGATCCTACATATTCAAGAACATCGAGGAATAAAAGAAAAGCAATAGGTATTCACAGTGCAGAGAAATTTGTACAAAACCTTTAACTTTTATATAAGGCCATGTTCTTGTCCCTTCTTGGAAATAGTTATACTTCATTTTGTGTATGTTTGGAAAATATCCTACATGCCCCGTTGTACCCACGGCAGCAAAATTCTTACCACCAGTTTGTCCGGAACTAGTTATGGGACGCAACTATGCTCTGCTTCTTAACCACGTGAACATTAACATTGACACTTTTAAAATAATATCTAATGTAATAGCTACTTACGAAATAAAAATACGAGGAATGTACCAAAGAAAATAACCAAAAATTGTTCAACGATGAAATGACAAATCAAAGCGACGGATTTGACAAATCACGGGTTTTCCTGACTTCATTCACTATAATACCTTTTTATGAAGTTATTTTTCATATTGAAAACCGTTTTGCGGAAATGATCATTAAATTTAATCCTGCATGATGTGTGGTGTCGCAAGTGCAGCTACAATTCATTTGGAAGTACGTTAAACAAAAGGGAAATCAAAAGTATTACAGGTTAGAATCACGAATATGATTGACCCGTCTATAAATTTTCAATCTCTTGAAAAGTCACAGTTTAGTTAATTGAAGGTTATTCGGAATGAAATACCTACGTATATCTATGTATATATATTCACACATGTAGATAAATTAATACTTAAGACAAATTCCCATGCTTGAATGCTATGGAATGAAGTGTTGGTATACACTTTATGCTTTAAAAGGTAAATCATTCAAAACCCCTCCATGTTAAATGTTAGATAATTTTAGTAGTTGTATGAATAGTGATAAAATATAAAAGGAAATTGTGCAGAATCCATAGATAATACGTTTCGGATTAAAAATTTTGCAATGGTATTCCATAATATCCGTATTATGGTTTCTTAACCTTTGATTAAATAAAATTGCGAATTAAAACTGTCAAAAGTGAATGCTGCTTCCATAAAATAATTCTTTGGAGAGAGCCAGGTTAAAAATCTGATGCAATAGATTTCATTCAATTGAAGATAAATAATTGAAAATATGTGTGGTATGATTTTTGAGATTCCCGTGAGCACGCATTAATACGAAGACTTACAATCAATTTGATACGCTTAAAATTTTGGAAGGTGACTAAGGAAAATATTTGGCACTGTTAGCACGTTAGTACTGAACCCACTATTACCTTAGCGGGATTTTATTACTTGAATAAATCATATTAGATAGGTAAATACTACATCACAGTTAATGCTATGTGGACACTAGTTATGAAACTAAGTATGGAGAGGGGCTTTATGGTATGCATAATAGCATTACTTCACGTTTTCAGTTTGTCTTTGGTTGTTGCATTTTGTAAAATATACAAATAGTTTTGTTTCTTAGTCCTCGTGTTAATATTTTCGTCAAAAGTTTTTCATTTTAGTGTATTGAAAGTAGAAGTATTAATGGAAGTAAAATTTCAATGTTTCAACGAAAAATACTTTTTAATTAGTATCGAGAAATGGCAAAAGAAACTGTAAAATTACAAATTTAATACACATATAAGTTGATATATTGTTCCCAATCAATTATAAATTAATGATTCGAAGATTTTGTCATTTTTACCAATGTTTTTAAATGTCTCAAAATATTAACTTTTCCTTGAGCCTTTGAACATATCTTTAAATGAAGAAAGTAACCCTTTTCGACCGTCCTTTGGCAGCGAATCGTCCTGCATCTGAATGTCTGGTGCAGATCCCCTTCTCTGTTCTTCTGTAGATAGGTCACGACTTCCTGGATTTGCGTTTCCCTGAAGGTGAAGGAATGTTGGCCTGCTACTAGTGTTGATCAGATGGAGGTGGTGGTCCGGAAAATCCCTGTGGATGGGCCATCCGCTGACCTCTTGGTGGTATGTGTGGTCCTCGAGGTACAGGTTCCGATTCGAAATCTCTGTCGTCCCATAATGTGGAAGGTGGTGGGTATCCGGAGGATGTTGCCACGCTCTTGTGCCCGGGGTTTGTTGCGTAATGTGTCTTCTCGGACTCTCGTCCATGTCCTCTTCCATGATTAGCTGTCTCTGTTGCGTTTTGGATATGTGGTGCTGGAAATTCGTCTCCTCGGGATCCTCCTCCTGAAAAGCGAAAAATCTTCCACTCATCAACATACAAATTTATACAAATGCTTAGATATCGTCATCTTACAATAAAACTTAGTAAATCAAAACACAGCTCTGTGAAAAAACGAAGGGGGAAAAATTCTATTCACTAAGTGTGTTTTTCAAGAAGAAATATAACCTTCATGTGAATAAAAATGTTTTAGTGAACTTCACCAGTCTTAAGATCGCCATATTCTGGTCTAGAAAAGCATTGAAAATGTTGACTTATTGTGTTTCTTTTGTAAGCCGATTAGGTTATTGCAAATGAAATGACTAATGAAAGGTATGGCGAATTCCATTGACTGTCAGATTATGCAAATCTTTGATGTTACGTTATAGGTGGACGCAATGTTAGCAATTGTTGCTCAAAGTAATCAACTGACGATTATTTTTCTTTTTGAGTTTAAATTGGAGAATTCTGCAACGTACTGCAGGTAAGAACATTATTGAAGCGTTCGTTAGAACTTTTCCGATCAAGCCATACTGTCTTGGTTTTCAAGATTTAGATCAGAAGTTTCGAGTGAAAATTGAAACTTGTAGCTTCACACGTCCTCTTTTGATCCTACCATATCAAAGGACGTAGTTGAATCACTTCCACGTAGTATGAAAGATCTTCCAGAAGTTGAATGGTACACTATTCAACTGTTTTTCGCCATTTAGCTAAGAAGATAAAGAAGTTAAGATAGCTCGACAAGAGGGTAACCGTAAGCGTAAAGTGGGCTGCAGTATAGGACCACACGAACCTGCTTATCAGGCAGTGATTCGAAATGTGCTCTTCTCTCCTGAACGAAACGGATCAGGAAATTATTTTGCGAAGTATTGTATAGTAAACGAGGAGTGAATGTTATTCGACAAATTCAGATCTTCGGCTCAATTGTTGTGGTAAAGAAGCTCCAGAAGGAACTCCGAAACCATTTCTACATCCAAAGAAGGTAATGCTCGCTGTATGGTGGTCCTTTGTCGATAACATTCGCCTTAATTACACCCACGCGGGAGAAAATAACCGATTGGTACCATGCAGACATGCCGTGGGAAATTCACGAAATATTGTGTATTAAGCAGCCAGCGCTTTGTCAATAGACACGGTGTCTCGTCGCTTCAAGGCAACGTCAGACCCTATATCGCACTGACAAACATGCAGCAGATTTGGATGCGAAAATGTGCCTCGTTCACCATATTCTCCTGATCTTTCCCCAACAAATTATCATATTTTCCGGCACTTGTACAACTTTTTCTCGGAGAAGCACTGTGTTAAAGATGCATCTATCTATCCGGCAATGAAAGACTTAACTTCCTCAGACGCTGAATTTTTCAAAATTGGCATAGAATATCTGTCCACCCCTTGAGACAATAATACATTGATGCTGCTAGGGATTACCTTTATTAAATAAGTACGCTGCTTCCTTTTCCTATTTGCTTTTTCAATCATCCATGTATTCGGTCATTTCTTAGCAACAACCCAATACAACACTATTGGAAATGCTCCTGTTTTGTAACATTGACCCTTAGACCGACACTATGCTAAAAATAGCTTTTAGAAAAGCCATTTAGGGGTGAAGTCTGTCATCTTAATGAATGCATTTTGCTTATACTTGGCAAGAATTTAGTACTTTAGCAAGATGTGTGAAAGACTGCAACTTTGCCAAAAAATACTTCATGGATGGAGTTAAGTTACACTGCTCTATGTATACTACTATAGTGTTAGTTAATTTTTGTAGTGGTGGCTAAGTTCACCACAATATTCCCCTCCCGAATTCAGCAGTGGCTGAATTCGATAGATGTACCACTAGTTGATAGATCCCAATTGAGTGAGAGCTGTGTTAAGATCACGGGTGTACTTCCGCATGCGTATACAGTGGATGATTGCGACTGTCTGACTGTCGTGTCTTGCCTTTAGCAGCGGAGTGTGAGTGCAGTCGACAGTTTGTTGAAATGAGGCTGAGTGGCAACGAATAGTGAAGCTGTGATAGGAGTGGAGCAGTGTCTGCTATCATATAGTTTCAGTTAGTTGATGGAGAGTGATATGCATTGGCTACTCATCGTGGATCATCCATAGAAGTGTGTGCCGATTGAGAAGAGAGCCATCTGGAATTTATCAGAAGCACCATCTGGCTTTTTTCCCTTGGAAAATGCGCGTGTTCGTATCACGTCTACCAGTCACCAATTTAGCAGGACGTGAAAAAAAAGTAAAATTTGTTTACCAAAAAGTACTTCAAGTTGAAGCTAGTTTGCACTGTTATATATACGTATACTATAATACTGTAAGTTAATTTGTATAGTGGTGGCTAAGCTCACCACGGTACTTTTAGGTTTTTTAAGGTGTGGTGGGACCCCATATATCAAGAGTACTCCTAGACATTAGAATATCAAATGAGAGAATATGTATATACCTTTACATTAATATACATCCATCATAATTATATACCTAACATATAGTTGCTGCGTTATTTTATACAGTTTAAAGTGCTTCTAGGTAAATATTTGAGTCATATTTAAAATTGAGTATTTTGAAGTAAATAAAATAGGAAAAATTATATTTACTTTAAGTTTTTCCCCCAAAGTGCCTCAATTACAAATGCAATTCAATGTTAAGAACATGGCACAAGTCGTCTGATTTAAAAGTTTATAGCAATACATGTTTACGCCGTAGGAATGAAAAGTAATGTTACGTACAGTTTAAAGAAGGTAAGTCCTTCGAAGAAAGGGAAAAGTGTTATAATTTTGCTCCTTCAAAAAAGTCTTATTTCAAGTCAATTTCATTCAAGTATAAGAGTGATGGACGTTGCAAAGTATTGGGTCATCCCATAAGTAACGCGTTTTTTTCTTACATGTCATAATGGATGATGCAATGTTTTTGCAGTTATTGTGTAGTCGTGCAGTATGTATATTTTATTAGAATTTGCAGCGTTTAAAGTATTTGTGTGTTGGTTTAAATTTTCACACATGAATTTAAATGTGAAAAAATAAACGCTATCATGTATCAAATGTTATCTATATTATGAGCCTAGCTCCTGCAAATCAAATCAACGGCTAAAGAGCTGTATTGCAAATAATTGACGCTGCTAAATCAAGTTATCAATGAAAGAAGACCCACAAAGGGGTGTGTTTTTCATCATGACAACACACTACCACACTTTCATCATGACAACAACTACCATATTCTCCTGATCTGGCTCAGTCAGATTACCATCTTTTTTAAAGCCTTCATGAAATGAAAAAATTTTGAATTTGAAATAGGATATCCGAAGAGAGTTCGATTCATTTTTGGATTAAAACACAAGAAATATCGCCAGTGTATTGAAAATTTAAAATTAAGATAGAAACAAGTTATAAATAATGGTGGTAAATATATCCTAAATAAAATCTCAATGCTGTTTTTCGCTACTAAAACTTCACCTAAAAATCGCATTACTTTTGGGGGGGGGGGGTATTTCAATTAACGTCACACTGGAGCAACGCAACGGGCTATTGGTGACGGTCCGGGATCAATCCCAAAGGGAAAGATCCGAGGACAACACCACGTAATTTTGAACCACGGTCAGATGACGAGGCAACACCTGAGCTGGCACCCCACTCTCCAAACTTCCACACCACGCCAACGTGAGGACATTTGAGGCCACGACAGATTTAACGTGCACCAGCCCCCTTTGTACACGACGGTGTTTGGCTGGATTCGAACTCGCAACCCTTCGGTTGCAAGTCCGTTACTCTTCCAACCGGGCCACCGTGGCCCCTCATTACTTTTGGGATGACCCATATCTGTATTACTTATTATCTATATAATTATTATTATCTTATTATATATATATGTGTGTGTGCGTGTGTGCATGCATACTTGTCACATTTGGGCAACCTTATAATTATCCCGGACTGGATTTTGAATTTTATTGCGCAAGGTCCTAAACATTATACAAGCTGAGCCATATAATCATCCCGGGGTCTTGTTCATCCTTCAAAAATGAATATGAATGTACAAGAATCACTTCTATGCGTTTTATAGAAGAATCAAGTTAATCTTTTCTCACTCTCCTATGTGCTCCAGTCTTGAAGCTACGTTGTTGACTAAATGCTTCCCTTGAGTCGTCTCTCCCTAGGTGAAGACCGCCCCAATTTGCATTTTGACCAATTCCATGGCGGCTCTCCGATGTCCACCACAACACAAACCAAGTAGTTATTTTTCCGAATTACAGAAAATAGAAATCTTATCTACGAATTGAAAGATAAGGACTTTATACTTTGCAGTGGATTCCCACGAACTGTGGTCACTGCATGGAAACGAAATGGCAGACAAATTGTCTCCAAAATCGAGTTCAGTTCCCTAGGATTGGACATTACTCTCACGAGCCTAAGCAAGATCACAACCGGTTTTAAGCTCAGTGAGTGTGTTACCTCGAAAAGTATTGAAGCAAGTAGCCACTTCCTTTCTTCTCTACAGGAGCCTAATGACCTTGTATATTTTACGTAGGCCACTCGCCTTTTAACCACATTTACAGCCAAGGCCAGAATTGGTCACAGTCACACACTCTTTTGCAGAGGTTCATCTTGTGGACAAGAACAAATGTCTTGTTTGCTCAGTGGAAAAGGAGATATCGGAGCATATTATGTTTTCTTATACCGGAGAGAACTATAACAAAGGATATTTGACACGATGGTGCAATTCACAATTTATTTATATTTTATCGAATTCCTATTTATGACCGTTGCATTTCATGTGTATTGAAGACACCGTGGAATCGGATCAAAGTGCTCTGGAATCATGAAATCAAGTTGTATTGCAAAAGTGAAAATGCGTAACATAGATTATTTTCATTTTTCTCACCGGATCATATTTTTTAAAGATGTAACAGGAGTTGTACAATAACGTAGCGTACCATTGATAAATGAGTATGCCGAGAGATAAGATCGCGAAGAAAATCTAACGCTCAGCCTTACACAACCTTTTAAGTCAACAAGTTTCGCCGTGAACTCTCCAAGTGGTTTCGATGAGATATCTCGTCCATCAAGATCTGATCAGTTTTTCCAATGACGAGTTATCTCGTCGAGACAACCACCATGAGGGTTAAAAGGGAGTCCAAAAGGCGAAATTGCTACCAATCCTGACAACTCTGAATGATCCAAGCACTGTCCAATCGATTCAGGCAGTCTTACAAGATGGGAAAACGAGAGAGAATGATAGACCATGGGCAAAGACCATCTGCGTATACTATCTCGACTAGTTTCGACGATATATCTCGTCCGTCAAGATCTAACCAGTTTCACTAATGACGAGATATTTCGTCATCAAGATATTGCCGACTTTTTTATGATGACGAGATTAAGATTTGCTCAGCTTTCTTCTAATGGCGAGATATCTCGTCCATTAAGATCTGGTCAGTTTTGCCAATGACGAGATACCTCGTCCTTAAAAACTAAAATCAAATGTCAGGCTTTTTAATAAATATCTGTACTTTCTAATAAAAATATCTGCACAGGGTTCCCACAAGCCTTTTGGTTTGTGCAGATAATCCTGTGCAGATAATTTTCATGAAGATAACTGCTTTTCTAGTTTTATTTTAGGTAGGTAGTTATTTTAATTAACGTCACACTAGAGCAACACAACGGGCTATTGTGTTTTATTTTAGAAAACGGAAAAAACTCGAAATTATTTCACAACAGTTGCGCAAGTTTTCAGTTTATTTACCTGATTTAACAACAGTGTGTTTTGAGCTAGCTTTTTTTATGGATAACTTTATCTAAACTGAAATAAAAATGATAATATTTATCGTATCGAATATACATATCAATACTCCGATCTCTCAGGTCATCAGATCTAAGGTATGATTGATTTTTTGCTATTTATAAAATGTTCACTTTTTTGGATTTTATCGCTGATTTTATGTTCGCATTTATAGTCTGATTTATGAGATAAAGTTGATAAGCTGCCGTGGTGGTCAAGAGGGCAGTATCTCCAAGTTTGACCTTCCGGGTTAAAGATTGTTAAAATCCTGCATATAGAAGTATCACATGTGTCATAATGCTGGAAAATAGTGAAGCCCATTCAATCAAGAATTGGTTGAACTGTTGACAAAGGCACTCCTCACTTAACGACCGAATTCCATTCATACGACTATGTCGTTAAGCGAATTGGTCGATAATCGAGGAGCTTAATTGTTATTTCTTCTGAATAAATGAAAGGTTTTCACACCCAACTTTGACTGTGTCTGTAACTAGTTGATTTTAGGGGACTATCTAGTACTTTGGAAGTAGGCATGATAAGAAATGACAGGTGCAGAATAATCAAGGCATTCCGATCACCAATAGAACATGGAACGAGAACATTCCGGCATCCGGTTTGTCGAGTTCACACATAGCCGGCATACAGGACCAGGCTATGTGTGAAATCCTCCATTTCATTACATTGTATCCAGATCGGTGTTGGCACTGTCTCGATGTCTGCCTGTGTGTATGTGAAAATGACCTAAGGGACGCCCCACACTAAAGAGATGGTCGTTAAGTCCGAGCGGTCGTTAAATAGGTTAGGTATCTAAGTGAGGACTACCTGTACTGTTCTTGTTGTTACTTCTTGTTCCTCCTGGTCCAACCACCTGCTAGACTGAGTCCAAAAAGTCAATTCGTCCTCAAAGAAATTGGAATGCCATCAGGATTGTGGAATAAGTCTGAAGAGCTTATTCCAATAACGAAAGAACGTGATTACTAGAGACGTGTTCCCCTACACTTAAGGCAAACTGGAAAAGATTTCTGTTCATTCAGGAATTTATGTTTCTAAGGTGTCCTCTTCGCAATCTAGGTAAAGCCGTTTGGGTCTTTTTTTTCCCTTTGTAAAACAGGATGCCTAAGCGGTCTTTCCCTACTTTTTCTCTCCAACCTTTCTTTTCACAATTACTTGACATTGCCTGCTTGTGTTTGGAGCAGCTTGGCCAAATATGGTCCTTGTGCCATAAAACCCAAAACCAACCACCCCTTTGTAAACCAAGGATACACCAGGAATTTTCCCCCTGATACCAGTGATGATTGGGCGGAATTGCATTATTTGAAATTCTTGTTTAGGAGCAGTAGATAATTTTTGTTTGGAGAGTTTATTAAGTGTTGTTCCCTGCGTAAGATGCTCACACACGCAGCATGTAACGCTCACTAATCCGAAAAGACCAAGCTTAGAGAATCTGCCTTCTCTATCTCAGCCCGACAGAATAGAAGTGATCACAACCATCTACACAAATGAGCATAAGAGTTATAAACTTGACAGAAATAGAGAGCGAGTTGCGGTCTAGAAGCAGCACATTCATCAAGCATTCAGAAGACTCTTTCACACAGTCTAAGAATTTTAAATCTACTTCACATTCCACTGACAGTCTGCCCGGCCTAAATAGCTTCGCCCCTGACCTTTGGGCCTTCCCCCGCCATGTCTCCTCTCATCCTCTTCGATCGGCACTTCTCGTAAGAAATTAGATGGCACCAATCCTTTCACCCCATTGAGCTCGCCCATGTAGAACCCGTCTTCGTCCACGTCTCCAATCACGTAGATGACATCGCCAGTACTGAAGGATAATTCAACCTGCAGGAACACAAACACCTTTCTCAGTACAGATAGTGCATTTGAACCAAATACAGTTTAGTGACAGAAAAGCTGAAATTGAATCAAATAAGTGAAAGATACACAGAACCAACTCAAGCTGAATTCAAATAAGAAGCGCAAAGCGACACGCGCAGACCAATTGGAGCGTTTTCACCGCTTGCGCCGGAACCTCTAATTGGTCTGCGCGTGTAGATTTGCGCCTTGCACTTCCGATTTGAATTCAGCTTAACTCTCTGAGCGTCACGAGATTTCCGAGAAGTGTAGTATTGTTTTTACTTCTCAACACACTTAATGTCCAAATAACCACGCCTATTGGTTAAAAAAATCCATAGATTCTTTCAACCGTTACAAAGATTATATTGCTCCTTTCCTTAGAGTACAATTATTTGGAAAGATTTATTTGTCCTTTTCTTAGAATAGGATCCTTTGGAAAGATTCTATTGCTCATTTCCTTAGAATCAAATCATTCAGAAAGATTCTATTACTCATTTCCTTGGAATGAAATCCTTTGGAAATATTTTATTGCTTCTTTTCCCATAAAATAGAATGTTTCGGAAAGTTTCTGCTGGTACTTAGAAAAGTATCCTTTGGAAAAATTCTATTGGTCAAGAAGGTCAAAACTGTTCAGAAGTCATGCAGGGTAGACTGCAGGTTGTAAAGTGGAATTATACGTGTGAACCCCTCAGAGAGTTAATATAAAATGGTAAGAATGAAAAGTCAGCAATTGTCAGCGAACAGTTCGTATCCGCATGAATCTCCGGTTGATGAGCCACCTAGTTACAAGGTGGCTCATCAACCCAATCCGTATCTATCAGCCCACATACAGGATAAGGGAAATGCACCAAGGATGGTAAATTTGAAAGACAAAAGATGTGGATGGTCCATGTGTCAAGTAGAGTAAGATCGGTGTGTTTGAAAGGCGAAGGACGAAAGGGGATTTGTGATCCTCGATACATCTCGTCCATCAAGATCTGGTCAGCTTTGTCCATGATGTCCTTGTTGATACAACCACCAGGAGGGTTAACCTTCTGGTATGCATATATCCGTTTTGAAATCTGCTGTCTTCCTTGCATGCTCCATAACCAGTTGCGATCTTCCTGACCAATGAAATATTTCCTAGGATTCTTTCAACCAATAGAAAGGATTATTTAATCAATATGTGTGTTGTGGGGTAAAAGCAACACTACACTACCTGCGAATCTTGTGACGCTCAGAGGGTTAAATTCAATGCTTATGCCCCAAACGTCACGTTGGATGGGTTAAAGCTGGTTGTCATTATAGGCTCATCACCCTCGAAAGAGGACAGGGCCGCGGTAGCCCAGTTGGAAGAGTAACGGATTAGCAACCGGAGGGTTCCGAGTTCGAATCTAGCCAAGACCGTCGTGTACAAAGGGGGCTGGTGTACGTTAAATCTGTCGTAGCCACAAATGTCCTCACTTTGGCGTAGTGGGGAAGTTTGGAGAGTGGGGTGCCAGCTCAGGTGTGACCTCGACGTCTGACCGTGGTTCAAAATTATTTGTTGTCCTCGGATCTTTCCCTTCGGGTTTGATCCCGAACCGTCGCCAAAAGCCCGCTCTGGTTGGACGTTAATTAAATACCTAAAATAGATACCTCGAAAGAGGACAATGTTGGTAACATGGACATGGAATAATGGATATTAGTAGACGGACATGGTAGTTCAATCGACATCCTAAAAGGATCTCTTCTGTTGGCTAAATATGAGCACGTTGATAGCTTCCCGACATTCCGATGGTTAAATAAGAGTATCTCTATATTTTCTCGTGACTAGAAAAACAAATATCGCTACTCATAATTCGGGAACATCTGAATCTAAGGGAACCAGCTTGGAATTTTTGACAGATTTTAGGGCAAAAGCAGAGGATCAATTCCCAAATTAGAGAATAAAAACAGGGTTTTGGACAGAAGATGTGTTTCACCAAAATAAAAATGTATGTTATGATTAAAGGTATCAATACAAAAATTTATCTCCTAATTATCAGCATACCTATCATATTTTATAAGTGTATTTCCCCATGCATTTCTACTATAAAAACTGACGAGTTCTGAATCATTGAAATTCAGATTAAAATACTTAATTAAGGATACTTTGTTTGTACTATATTAACCCTCCAAGTGGTTTCGACGAGGTACCTTGTCCATCAAGATTTGACCAATTTTGCTAATGACAAGATATCTTGTCAAGATAGTGCCGACTTCTTTTATGGTGACAAGATCATGTCAGTTTTCTTCTAATGACGAGGTATTTCGTCCCTCGAGATCTAGTCAGTTTTGCTAATGACGAGATGCTTCGCCGTGGCAACCACCAGGAGGGTTAATGTGCTGCAAGTTCATAACCTGCTTGGATTAATTTTAAATGATTCAAGTAGAATTAGAAATATGAGTAGGTTGTAAAATGAAAGAAAGCGTACCTCTGCATCAACATTAGGCGAGATTTCTTGAGGGTCGTAATCGTACATTGCGACCATCTTTTTTATTCTTCTAGACTGGTAGTCATCTCTTTCATCTAAAATGCAAAGAATGGAAAATAATTAAAGTGTATAGCAAAGAAATGGCAGATTTGTGCATGCTTAAAGCTTTATATAGTACTTTTGACTACTTTTTAACCCCTCCTGTCTTTTATGAATTCAAAAGTGAGAGCATTTGAAGTTAGACAAGTGAAACTGAGACTAGTTAACTTGTGAGAGATGGACAGCTCAGAAAGCATGTCGTTGTAAAGATGTTAGCAACGTGAGTCATTGTACAAGTAGTTTGACTTCATTGCATCGTATTTAATTGAAGTAGTTTGACATAGTATTCCAAAACTTGAGGAAATAGTAGAATCTACGTGATAGAAACATTGAAAATACCTGTATCATCAAACATTCAGCGTATTTTAATTTATAACTGAAATTTATTTACCCATTGCTATCTGTCCTAAGGAACGTGGTCTTGATACGTTATCATTGTAGTGATGTCCCGAATCGACATCAACTTGAACTTCAGACACCATATTTCCAGGGACGAGACCCACTCTACCGTTAGATTCACCTCTGTAGAACCCATCTGGATCTTTATCCCCATATATCTAGCAAACATAAATAAGAAAATAATTAGGCAGTTAATCAGGGATATGCGTATAGAAATTGTAACATCTAAGTTTATATTTGGATATCAAACGCAATGCATGTAATTTACTCTGAAATGTGACAAAACTTGGTTCATTCATATATCAAAATACACTGGCGTGCAAAACTTAAAGGACAGTAAAGTTTTCAACTGATACTTTGCAGTGAAGTGACCTGTATGAGGGAAAATTATACAATAGGTACGTCGGAGCTATCAAACCGATGAGTAAAAATAAATGATAATAAGAACAGAAGCGAACAATAAAAAAATTCTTTGAACTGAATTGGTGACAATGCATTGGGTACAATTAGACTGAAGGGTAACTGAAAACTTAAAAAAAGTGGGGAGAGTGTTCTTTGTAGGCTGTATGACCACCTCAAATATTGATGCACGTTTTTCACCGCGTTTGCATACAGAGAATGACGTTGTGGAGTTCCTGTGGTAACAGAATTCATACCTATGTTAAAGCCTCTGATGTCACGATTCCAAAATTTGAATATGTACCAGCTTTCTACTAAATATCGTAGTGAATCGCCACAGGCTGTTTCGTTTAATTTTGAGGTTTAATCTTTAAAAATGATAGTATTCTTTAAGTCTTGCACTCCAGCGTATCACCTACACCTCTATTATTATAAACATAATGAAAAGGTTTATTAACGTTTGAACTTGGCAATAAACCACCCATTACAAGTCACTTTCCCCGGAAAGGTATATCACTAGGACCAGTGGCCTAATGGGTCCCCTTGGTACCATTGTACTGGCCACAACCTCTCCACCTGGGGATCAAAATCGAAACTACATATGGAAATATTGCGAAACGAATACAAATACTTGGTTAGGTAAACATACTGGGTAAGTTCACTTATATTAATTGCTACACTTTTGTGCAAAACTTAAGGAAAAGTAAAGTTTTCAACTGCTATACTTTGCAATGAAGTGACCTGGGTGTGGAAAAATAATACGAAACTTATACCGGGAGTTAAAACGGATGAGTAAAAACAAAACCATAAGAATAGAAGCATACAGAAGTCTTTGAACTAAAGTGGTGACACTGCACTGAGTGCCATGAGACAGAAGTGTAACTGAAAACTTAAATAGAGCTTCTTAGTAAGTTGTATATCCATCTCGAACACTGATGCAGGCTTTGCCCGTGTTTGCATATTGAGAATGAGGTTGGGGATGAGCTCCCGTCTTAGCAGAACCTATTCTATCCTAGCCACTGACATCAAGATTTCAAAATTTGAATATACTCCAGCTTTCTACTGAATATCCGTTACGCAAATCGCCACATGTTGTTTCATTTCATTTGAGGTTGTAACCTTTAAAAAGAGTGGTTAAGTTTTTCACGCCAGTACATTAAAAAGTATTAGTTTATTTATAAACTATAGAAATACTTATTGTTTAAAATCTGTGTGTAAATGTTATTTTCCTCGAAGAAATGCCAGTCAAATTCAATCAGCAATGTATAAATATTCATTTCTAAACCATCTATTAAGAATTTGACCAAAATGAGTGTCAAACCTTAACACGGAGAATTAGTTTTGAGACGACAGAATTGGTAATACTTGTTTAAATTCAGTAGTGTTTCATTATTTAGCTAAATACTTAGTAACCTACTCAACTTAGAAATATAGTTAATTTTAACCAATCGCAAAAATATGTATAGATACTTCTTCAATTGTTTTTTTTTTCTAAATTTAGTAAGTTACGCACTAAAAATCTGAACTGTAAGAAATCGTCGTTATTAAGTATTGCGGAATCGCAAATAATAAAGTTGTGTTGATTATTTTAAAATGACCATTTCCATTGTTTCTTACAATATACATACATTTTGTTATAATATACATAAAAAATTAGTGAAAAAATTATTTATTGCCTTTTATTAATTTAATAAATGTGTTTTCAACTTCTATATGAAAAAAGTATAATTTTAAGACAATTGGAAATATTTTTCATTATCTGATAGTATTTTATTACTGATGCGAATGCCTGATCTTAAATATAAGATTATTGACGATTCCCAAAGTTTGGCCATTGAACAGGTTCATATCCATTAGAGTTACTGCAAATGAATGAGACATTAATTCTACTGTAGTATATTACTACAGTAGAGAATTATAATTGAATGAAAGATAAATTTCAAAAAATTACTTACCTCTAAATAGCTACATAAAACGTTGAGTTTCATATCAGATTACAATTGCTTTATTCTTGGAAAAAATTGAAATAGTTCTTATGAAAGAATCAGGACAGATTCGCTTGACATTTCTATTTCCTATCTCTATTTCTAATTCAAAATCAGCAAACTCTCGTACGAGGTCTGTCGGGGAAGAATTCCAACCATTGCTAATACAACGAGAACAGTTAATTTGGCATTGATGCAACTTGGCAACCAAGGAGAGGAGACATAGATGCACATGCGTAAAAAGTTACGAACACATTGGACTAATCAGTTGGATTCCAGACGTCGTTAAGTGAGTGTATGCTCTGTAAGCATTCGCAATGACCGAGCTAGTAGAGCAACGAATCTGCATCAAATTTTGCATTAAACTTGAAAATTCGTCCGTAGAAACTATCCAGATAATTAAGAAGTTTCCCAATCAAATCAATCCCAACAAACTCGTTGCAATCTGACAACCATGGTGACTGTTTTTTTATTATGAAGGTGTTGTCCATTCCGATTGCTCTCCCTCCAGGTAAACAATTAATAATACTAATACTAATAATCTATGTTCTTCGCCGGCTGAGAGATGCAGTAGGAAGAAAACGGCTGCAGCTGTGGTAATTCGCGATTGGCAGGTTCATTACTAGAACGCGCCCGCATTTTCTACGTTTCAAGCAGGTTTTTTTTGTAAAACATTAAATCACCCAGGTGGCTCAGCCCCATACAGCACGAATTTGGCATCCTGCGACTCGAGGCTTTTCCTAAAGATAAAATCCTTCCGAAGATTTAGAGATTTTAGACCTGATTGCGATTCCAACGATGGACTTTGAGAAGTGGAAGATACTTTGGGAGAAGTGTGTGTGGTCCAAGGTGAATACTTTGAAGGAAACTAGGCGCAAAAATCATAGGTACAATATGTTTTGTTTCATATTTCATGGTTGGATACTTTCCGGACAGACCACGTATTTGTAAGACTTGATTTGTGTCTATACAGTCTGCTGGTAAATTTCTCTCTTAAAAGAATCAAACTTTTAAAAATGCGCACGTTCAAATATTAAGATAGTTTTGTTGGCAAATTAGGGGACCAAATAAAAATTTAGATTTCGTATTTTTCAAATGTACACTTTCAAATTCAAAACTATTTTAAGATAAATTTGCATTTTATTTGAAACATATTTGTAATTAGAGTATACTATACATACGATACATTTCAGAAAAGAAAGTCTGTTTAAGGGCTTTCCAGAATATCCTAAACAAGTCTATATGATTAACCTAATATAAAGTCCTTGATGTATTTTGATCCTGGGCTAACCTTTAGAAATAATCGCTTATTATTCCTTTCATGCCGCACTGTGACTGGTTCTTTCCCAGTTCTCCAACTAAAAGTGTAGCTAAGGGGTGGTGTCCCCAAGAATAATCACGAAAAGGCGGCTCCTCTGGAATATTTATTTAAGATATTTTGTGTTTTTTTCTTGGAAAAATGTTTATAATTTTAGGTACAATTTTGTCCTTGTCACAGATATATTTCCAATCACATGGTTACGAAATAAAAGCTTCCATACACTCCATCCTTAGTATACAACTCTTTAAAGTCCATTCTTCCTTTCATGTAGCCTCCTTTAATCATACTGCTTCTCAAAAAATGGAGCAGAGACAAAGCAATACAATTATCTTCTAACCCAAATCTAAAGAGCACAAAACGGCAGGGGGCGCTTTTTCTTACTGAAAAACGTCTTGTAGATCTTTTAAGAGGTGTCATTAATAAAGCCCGTGTTTTACCAATCATCATGCATAGTTAAAAATTAACTGCAATCAAAAATGAATACTGCGAACAATAATATTTCAACAAAATTAAGGCTGTACTATAATAATTCGTAAAGTTTTTTACCATAATTATTTGAATAGTTATACTTTTCTTCATTTCAAATACACAAATTTTGTTTTGGACATATCCGCCTAACTGGTATAGTGATCATAGCGTTTTGTCTGCCACCCAGTAGATCCCGGATTCGAATCTCGGTCGGTAAGCGCATGGATGTTGGTGATTGTTTCTCTTAGGAGTAGCGGTGGCTCACTTACTGGGTGCTTCTTCATAAGCCTATTGTAGTGCCGAAGAGGTCAGTGGAAGGGCATTAGAAATAAAAAAATTGTTTTGGACAAAGGTCAGTATCACACATAGCCTCATTGACCTCCAAATAAGTCTACCTCCGACCCTAACTACTGATCCCACTTTGTTACCTGATCTCTATTGGGATTAACCGTTTTGAATCGTACAGGATAGATAGACCTTGAGATATTTATTAATTTTCTTATCAACGTACCTTTATCATCTGGCCTTCTTGGAAAGGTAACTCCTCGTCTGCGGCATCAGGATTAGGTGACATTGTTTGCGGATCGTAATCAAAGAGGGCCACAAAAAATCTCACCCTGTTATCTCCTACACCTGCATGACTTGCGTATGAATCATAATTCCCTTGGTCCTCGTACCTAGACATCGGCTCATGGTAATCGGGCATCCTCCTGCCTGGTTGGGATAGGGCATTTGTCCCACTTTCGCTACCTCTCCGTTTGCTGTAGTAAGCAGGGCCCCTCTCTGGAGGAGGTGGACCACTACCATCGCCCCCACTCCTGGAGGCAGGTTGAGCAGGTGTAGGATTCCTGGAGGAGCTCCTTCGGTTCGGGTCCGGCTGTTGTGCACGTCTTCCTGATGCCGCAGCTTGGTTTGGTATAGGTGGTTGGCTTCTGCCGGAACCTGAGACGTGGGATTGGCGCCTCGGCGATGACCTCTCTCTGTGAGTGTGTTGTGGTGAGTAATGAGATTGTGGTCCCCTGTGAGATCGTGAGTTGTGAGAGTGGTGGGCATCCGGCTGTTCGGTACGCAGAGGTCTTTGCTGAGAGGATGATGGCGCGTACCGTTCCGGGGAGGATGGTCTTTGGATCATGTGGCGTCGAGGATCGTACTCATCGTCTGAGAAACCAGTGTCGCAGTCTTCCTCTCGTGGACCGTCCTTCATTATTTCTGAAAGGCCAAATATTGCATAGAGATAAACGGACCTGGGGATATTATTGATGGACCAATGTAAAACGCTTCACATGCGACATATTTAAACGAAGCTCTCAGGGCCTTTATTGTTAAAGATTACGAAAGTGATTTTAAGACAAAATAGAACAGGACGTCATTGGGGACCCATGTAAGACATCAAATGCTTCACATGTGACATTTAAACGAGGCTGTCAAGGTCCTTATTATTAAAGATCACAAGATTGATTTTTAAAATAAAATGTAACATGATATTATTGGGGACCCATGTAAGACCTCATATGCTTCGCATATGACATATTTAAACAAAGCTGTCAGGGTGCGCATTGTTAAGGATTACAAAATTACTTTTCAAGGCAAAATATAACAGGATTTATTGGGGGACGCATGTAAAACCTCAGATGTTTTACATATCACATATTTAAACGAAGTTGTTATGGTCCTTTTTGTTAATGATCACAAGATTTATTTTTAAGACAAAACATTGCAGAATATTCTGAAGATGAATTACGAAAAGGGATGGTTTCCTAGGGCTGAAACGTCCACACTGCATGGCAGATAAAGTCAAAAGAGGAAGAAAAGTACGTGCGAAAGAACTGGCACAGTGTGGGAAATATGCACAATGTTTAAATTTAAGGGTTGGGCCACAAGCTTCTGAGACAGGAATGCAATGAAAGGGAATTAATAAGTACATGCCTGGGAACTCGATCAAAAAATGAATAGCATAATTAAGTAAAATATATTCGAGAAGTGTTTGGGATTTCGTAGCATAATTACTTGTGTTTTCGGAGCAATTTATTTTATTGTACATTTCACTACCCATATTATTTGTAATATTTATCCATCAAAGATGAGAGATGAGAGTTTTCTTCTAATGACGAGATATCTCGTCCATTAAGATCTAGTCAGTATAGCTAATGACGAGATACTTCGTCGAGGTTGCCAACAGGAGGGTTAAAGGAAACACTTGTTTTATATATTGACATGATTTATACTTACTGTAATTTTGGCTTCCATCCTTGACAGCTGGTTTTAAAATATGAGAAAAAGTTTGAAATTTTTAGTAAATAGTAATATCATTTATCTGTTACGAGAATTTATTACAAAATTTGTACTAAAGGGGATAGTGACTAGTCATTTGGAAGTTATTGCATAGAACATGGTCAAACATTCTTTTGATAAATTAGAACAGATGATAGCTTCTATGCGCATTAATTTTCCTTGCATTGTCAAAATTTTAATTCACATAATATTTTGTACATATATAAATGAAATTAATTCCGTTTGATAAGTTTATCACTCAATTATTAACCAAAACCCAATTTTTGTACTCACTTAAGATTTTGCAAAAAACACATTGGTTAACAACATTTTAAACCAAAATTTGAATGCCTGATGAATTTCCCATTTGCACTTCGATATATACGACAGATTTCAAAGATTATTAAAAAATGTCATGTAAATCAATTAAATCCAAATGGGCAGGGAACATTTTGAAATCAGAATGTCAAAAATCTGAATCGGATAAAAACGCGTTTTAGTAGACTTACGAAACTTATTTTCTATATCTTTGATGTTTTTGTATAAGCAACTTCGTCAAAAATGATCATAATTGAAAAATTGGTTTTGCTATCCGCAGAATTTGATATTAATTTATTTTAACGCTAAAACTAGAACATCGATTTTTTTGATCGATCTAGGTGCTTTTGAAAGTCCACTGTCCCCTTAAAAGAGTGAAAATACGGTCGTTAACGATAAGGAAATATACGATTCCATTGCATTTTTAAAAGGGAAATGTATAATGTAAATTTATATGAAAGTCAATTTGTTTCAGCGTTATAAATTATTTAAAATTTAAGAAACCAATGAAAGAAAGAAAAAGGACAACTTATTTCTGCACTCCACGAGACTAATACAGATTTACACCCAAAGGAATATTTTTTTATTTACTCTAAGAAAATAAAAAAAAATAGCTAATCTTTTAAATTTTAGCATAGACACTACAAATGTGTTACATTCAGATTAATTCTAAACTTCACGTTCATTATGTTAATATAGCGCATAAGATTTTGTCTTCCTTTAGCATGGAACTAATTTCTTAAAAACTATTTTTAAAGTTTCTTCATTTTTTTATAAATGAACTCGAAAGATGAACTGATCTGGAAGTTATTAAGTAAGAAACTTATTAAGTAGAAGTTATAAGAAGTTAAAGCTCGTATGAAAGATTATGTGCATTCCAAAGTTTCGGAAATTCTTTCAAAGATTTGCATAAAAGAGGATAAAACACTTAATTTCAATTCTTATAAGCTGTTCTTCCCATTTAAAGAGAATATTTAAAATTAATTTTAAATTTTACGATGACTTATAGAACTCAAACTTGGAGGTTAGGAAATCCTTAAATACAAAATCCGATTTAAAGTTGTCCGATATAAAAGTATTAGTTGCTTTCTTAACATTTTTATTAAAAAAACTTAAAAATAAGTTACAACTCTTATTTAACCCTCTGAGTGTCGAAAGATTTCCGACTAATGCATTATTACTTTTGCCTTACAACACACATAATAGTTAAATTATCACATCTATAGAGTTTCCAATCTTTAGAGATAATCCTTTATTGATCCTTCCTTTAGAATAGAATCCTTTGGAAACATTCTATCAGTCCTTTCCTTAGAGTAGAATCCTTTGAAAATATTTTATAGGCTTTACCTTAGAATGGAATCCTTTGGAAAGATTCTATAGATTCTTTCCTCAGAATAGAATTCTTGGGAAAGATTTTATTGGTCAAGAAGGTCAAAAGTGCAGGTTGCAAGGTGTAATTATGCGTGTGAACCTCTCAGAGGATTAATAAACATATATTAAAGCATACTCAAAAAATTATATTAACATTTTATACCTAAATAACCAGAAGTAAATATTAATGGAAATTTCTTTTGATCAATAGGACTCTTCGGCTTCGTTCCTGAGAAAATTATTATTACTTCTAATCACAAAAGTAAAGTCTACTATTTTCAAATATACCGATTCATCACTTCCTTACCCATAGATGGAATATTAGATCTAGAAGGATAAATCTCCTTATCACTGAGATTTTCATCCGGATCTAATACGACTTGTCCAGATGAATTCCGGTGCTCCCTTCGCCCTCGTGGCTCTGGTACACCATTGCCTTCCGCTACGACCATACTTCGACTGTTATAGGACTGGTCCTTCCAACCTTGGCGTCTTTGGCTGGGTATTTGGGTAACTAATTGATTTTGATTCATTCGTCGGACGGTGTAAGGGGACTTTGACTGATATTCCTGTGATAAAATTTCATAGCTTTAGTGTTTTAATAATACTTCTTTTAATTTACTAATCAGACATTAAAAGGAAAACATTTTCCTAATTAAAAGTTGCTTAGTTGTTGCTAATCTCCACGTCTAGCTCCAGCTAGACCAAATCCACAAGTCCATTCACCCGCACAAAGTCATACCAAAAGAAGTTCATAAACAGGTCGTCTCGGGACAACCCCAGGCACTCGAGAATGTGTGCTGGGGAGCTTGGTCAGATTAGCATTTAAGGCAAACAGGATGAATCTTGAGATCACAGCAAAATGTGAGACACCTCAGATGGCCACTGAAAAAGCGGGAGAGCGCTGTCTGAATATGTCTGTCGTAATTGAGAGCAAAAGATCTTCCGTCGAAAGCCCACTATACCAAGAGTGTACCGGGGGAACTATCCATGCCTTGAGTTGCTTAGTAGATCGCCCAAGGCTGGGCTGAGTTCGGAATCAGGCTTTGGATTGTACAGGTACCGCAAGGCTCTCAGATGGTTAGGCACCTTTGCTTCCGCCTTGGATATTTATTAACTTGGTTATTTACTATACCCGTAAGGCTCCAGACGGATAGGCTCCTTTATTTCCGTCTTGCAGGGTTTATTACATCCAGTGGGATGAATCATACACCGCCTGATTTTATTTTTGAAATGTTATTGGTCGAAAACAGTCAGGTGGTGCAATAGAAAAAGAAAGATTGGTCGTGAGATGAAAAGATGACTGATGTAAATAGTGTATAAAGTGAAATCTGTTCTCAACATGGTTCTCTGGGTCTGTTAATTTCCATTTCCCACCAGAATGCTCTATATGTATGTTTGAGGAGAACCTTACGGGTACACTCTGCCCACATTCCACGCCCACTCCATCTATGCCACTACCACGGGTCCCATTAAGATGTTTGATAACGAGCCCTAGAATAGTCTGGTTCCTACGAGAAGGCAATCGAGTAACGTGGTTTTGAGCGAGTCTTTTCCTTACATTAGGTGACAGATTGGGACGTAAACAAAGCGCTTCTACAACTGCCGTCTTAAGCTCGGATTCTGGGAATAAGTTAATCGTACCGCGATCGCTGTGAATGGTTTTGCGTATGTCCGCCTTCTCCCTAAAGAGCTTCCAAACCTTCTTCACACATTTCCAAAAATCGACCGACCCAAGGTCGACTGCCTTCTCGTCGGAGCCACACTATACCAGATTAGACGAGTCTCGTGCAATATAGCTATGTATTTTAAGTACAATGCTGTTCCGATGAGAAGGCAGATGGCCTTGGAGAAATCCACTCGTTCAAGGGTAGTTAAGCTCGCAGTGAAAGGGCTGCCACACTCAAAATCCTGTATGACGATTGTCACAGGTGATTATTTGTTTCGCCAACTCCTAGTCACTGCTATGGCTTTTGGCATCGAACGATAAACTCTGAGTCAGAAACCATGGTCTAGACGCCAATCGTGGGAACGTACATATATTGTTTACGCTTAACCTGCCCATAATTTAACGAATAGATTCGTCCAAAGCCCCGTGACTCAAAGGCCAACTCACCGCAGTAGAACTATACTCAATGGGTATGGCTAGCTCAAATATATACACCCCTCACTTTTATATTGCACACTAGAACAGCTTCATTATTATGACAATTATTAATTCAACGAGCAAATTTGTAACTTTTATGATTAGATTGGATTGGAATTTTGGGTTTTATGGCGCAAGGTCCTTTATGCTTAGAAAACATGCTGTATATATTACAGTACAAAAAACGCATTCATATTTCAAAGCCCTTTTACCATGGTAAAGGCCACGAGCGTATATGAAGGCCTGCCATTTTCACTTCTGAGGGGCATTGAAAATTTAAAAAACAACAGGGAACATGAATTGAAATAAAATAAATCGATAAATGCACACATTTAAAATAGTTTTTTAATAAATTAGAAAATGTTTTAACCGATATTCCTTAATGCACGATATCTTATGCAACATTCGATGAAATTTTGAATCGATAAACTTTTGACGAGCCCATTTTAGCATCGGCCCATTGGACATTTTCTCGAAATCCCACATGCCTCTCAGAGCTCCCATGTGAAAAGATAATTACCGTAGTTTTATACACATACGACCCCTTATAAAATAATCCATATACCAAACATTCTACACCTAATTTAAACACTTTCGATATGTCCATTTTAGCATCCGGCCATCGGACATTTGTTTGAATTATCCTTTCATTAGAAGTATGCTTCATTCTATGCAAGCATGTTTCTACGACTAATTATTAAAAGGTAATCACTGTAGCGTGTTCATTTTGAATTATCCAGCGTAAAGGACGTTCAAGCTCACGACTATTGCCTCTTGTTAAGATTCTGCATTTGGAATGTATGCGCATGATTTCACAAATCTATGTATGTCCTCCGAATGTATCTGTGATGACTGACTGTATGCATATATGGCTACACGACTGCAGTAGCAGTATCTTTACTGTGATACCCTGCATTTATTTTGTAAGGAAACTGAGAATTAAAGTTAGTGATGTCTAAGGGTGTAAGTCTATTTTCCACACGCTTACTCACTTGCCGTGTGAATTTATTCATATTCTGAGCTTAGTGCGTATGATAATTTTAGGTAAGTTATAATTGAGTGCTTATTAACTTTGAAAATCGGGTTGTATCGCTGAAACTGTGCGTAACGAGATCTCAACGAAATTCTTTCGTTGGCCTACTCTTTCTTTGTTTTAGTCGATAATACGAGAGGGTAAGTCAAAAATTATCCGCACTTTCGCTATAACACATCTTTAGGTTTGTCACACTGCCTTCTGCAGTGTGGTCATGTTACCGAAGTTTGACCTTGATAGCGTCATTTTTCTTTCTTCTTCAGTGTAAGCATGGCCGCTCCACAACCAAGGAGGAATAAAGAGAAGTGATCCGATTTCTACGGTCGGAAGGTGTGCCAGGGGCTGAAATTCATCGGAGGCTTACGACACAATACGGGGACAGTGCTCTACCACGTAGAAGTGTGTATGAGTGGATCGAGAAGCTTAAAAGAGGCCGGACAAGCGTGATGCACGAAGAAGCAGGATTCCCGTCAACCTCCACCACACTGACGAAAAGATTCAGCAAGCTCGAGAAATGGTACTGGCAAATACGTAAGCTTGTGGACCGCTGGACCAAGTGCATCGAAAAGGAAGGAGACTATGTAGAAAAATGACGAACTTGTTCAACCCAACATTTGTGTAAATAGATTGAAAAAAAAAATTCGGATAATTTTTGACTTTCCCTCGTGTAAAACCTTCATGGTTTAAAAAACAATTAACACCAGAAACAGAACAAGAGTGGGATTTCGTGTACAGTTGCTAGGTACATTATACAACAATTTATGCAATCCAGTATAATGGGTGCATATGAAAGTCCTTATTCATCCCCTCCTTTAGGTGTCTACGGGCTTCACGGACCCGAGGTACCCTAGTGATTTTTTTTATCTTCCTATGGGTTTTACTGTCTTTTGCAAACACGGGGGTCGTACTCTTGGGATACCCATGCGATCTTTTTCTGCTTTCATCCCACTACATTATGTTGGCTTGATGTGAAAGTTTGGAGAGTGGGGTGCTAGCTCAGATGTGACTCCGTCATCTGACCGTGGTTCAAAATTACGTGGTAGTTTTGGCCGGGTTTGACCCCGGACCGTCACCAATATCCCGTTGTGCTGCTCCAGAGCGAAGTTAATTAAAAATACCTACCTATCCACTACTTTATTCCCCAATCACTCTTCCCTTTCACGACTTTATTGCCGTTATCTTGTGTTTGGCGCAGCTTGGCCAAATATGGCCCTTGAGCCATAAAACCTAAAAACAAACAGCCAACCTTATACATCCACGTAACTGTCGAAATCAGATAGGCACAGTTATGAAAGTGATGCGTAGGTACAGTTAAGTGACCATTCGCTACAAGATGAGACCGCGATAGTGATAAAAGTCAGGAATTAGTGCGCCTGTCTCGAAAACTGCACGATCCGGAGAAAAGGTCATTTACAAGTCGAGAGCGTCACCGATTTAGCACGAAATGACACCCTGCGTGCATGAATAGGGTGAATAGGAAGCATGAATGCTAATTTGTCGGTCCTCGATTCCCATCAACGCTAAGTTACAACTCGCGTCACAAAGCAGCAAATTGTGAGAAATAGGCAACGCGACTGCAAAACTTGACATGTGTGAGCGAAGCAAAATGTAGTCACGGAAAAAAAATCGAACTACCCCTCTTCATTCCAGCAATTTTAACAGTAGAAAAAATTCAAAGGTGGCGTTTGACAGGAACTAACGTCTTCTTTAAATCCAAATGCATAAAATTTGCATAAGGGGCCGTCTTGATATTAAATTGAGCACCAACTTCATAATTTCCAATGGAAACCCCATATTTCGACACACAATTTCGAATCTATATCAAAATTTAACTTCAGATACCGAATATCATGTCATTAGATCTTACCATTTCGAAGTTACGAGTACAGAAAAATTGGAGCTCCTAATGTTAAATCAGTTTCTCAGACTTTTATGGATATCCTCCTAAATAATATTTCTATAGCACTGATATTTTGTACCCTGTTACTGTTAAACAACCGAAATGAAATCCACCTAAAATTTTATTTAAAAAATAGTTTTTAGTATGCAATGATAATTGAATTGTTGGCTGGAACAATGTTGGATGTTACATGTTACAAAATAGTCACATCCAACGTTGTTCCAGCCACCAATTCAATTGCTAAATTAATGTTTGAAAAAATTATGAATTGGAACCTTACTATATTTTGATGGGAATCGATTCAGATGGACTTCTAATATAACCATACAAAATTTCAGCTCATTCAAAGAGTTAGCTTTTCGTTACATTAAATTTTCCTTATGGCGATTTTAGGGGCAACCAAAAGTTTAAGAAACGTCTGACAAACCTCGGGTAATAATTCTCGGATTGTTTGCACTTGCATAATAAATATAGTTCTCGGATTGTTTGTACGCGCTGACAAATATTTGAAAAACTGTTAAAATTTGAAATTCGGGTAGCTATAACTACAATTAATATCGATTTACTAATAGCGATTTTCAATGTGGAGATGATCCCTGAAGTTGACAGAAACTTTAGCATTGAATACCTCCGGATATATAAATTTAGTAAAGTGATGAAATTTTATATTTAGGCTAATTTAAAAAATGCAAAATCTGATTAAGACATCAAAACATGGTGTTTCCATTGGAAATTTTGTTGTTTGCGCAAAATTTTATATGAAGACGTCCCCTTAAGCAATATTTTGCATTTGAATTTGTAGAGGACCTATTGAATGATATCTTTGAATTTGCTCTTTGAATAGTGCTCGAAATATAAAGGAGGTATTTTGTTTTTTCCCCGCGGTGGTACTACGCTCAGTAAGTAATGAATGCAGCACGAAGACATAGGAAAATGATAAATACACATGGTCCTTTCAAACACAGAAGAATGAATGAGAACACATGAGAAAAAGAAATTTTACTGTCTGTTTTCAATATACCCACTGTCGGCACAATTCGCATTTGTATACGGGACAGAGCTCCTCATTGCTCCTACAGCATTTCAGGTGGCATGCTGACAGACACTGGTAATGCTAATTCCGACAACTTTCCGTTTCAGAATTTTTATTCACGCTATTCATGTGCGGCATGTCTCGTATCAACTCGGTGATGCTCTACAACCTTGTAAATGATTTTTCTTCCGTATGTTGCACTTTTCGAGATGGGAGGGCTAAGTTTCGATTTTCCCCGCTAGGACGCTGCAAGTAGTCTCATCTTGAAGCGCATGGTCTCTGCTATACTTATACATCTATTTCATAAACGGATCGGACGTTACCTAACTGTTAATAGCTTGTCTCTGCATCATATCAATAGAAAAGAATTTTATGAAAGAGAGAAGTTTAACAAAGTGTAGGTAAGCACTATAGAAAAGGAATATAAATAGGATAAAACACAGATTGGTTGGTTGTTTTGGAGTTTTATGGCGCAAGGGCCATATTCGATCAAGCTGCAGCCAAACGCAAGACAACGTCAAGTGTAAAGTATCGTGAAAAAATAGTAATTGAGGAACAGAGTAGTGGGATGAAAGTAGAAAAAGATAGCTTAGGTATCCTGGGAGCGCGACCCCCGTGTTTATTGAAGACAGTAAACCCCATGGAGAAAGAAAAGATCACTCAGGTACCTCGGGTACGTGAAGTCCGTACACACCTAAAGGAGATGTGCCCCCGAGGTTGATAAAATATAGAATTTAGAGTAATTGATACAATTAGGAGTCATTTCATAAATGTAGCTATCTGTGTTTGACAGTTGTGTGGACTTACTATATGCAACCCTGTACAGTGGAATGCATAAATGGGTCACTTTCACAATATTTCCACTCCATAGTACCTTTAACAATTACTGATGATTTATTGAGTAGACTCAAGAGTTGTATAAAAAACGTTAGTGACTTTTTAGCGCATTAAATCTGTCGGGACTCACAAAAATACATACTTTTGTGGACTGTAATTATGTTCATTTACATTGATCTGTACTATTTAAAGTACGCAAAGAATGGTTCCTGGAACGGAACGCTGGCGATATCGACTTATCGCATCAAGAGATCAGGCACAAACTGAGACGTTGGCAACGTTCTTGGCGCTCGCCAACTACGTGAAAAGTTATGCCAATTAAAGAGTAGCACCAAGAACTGTTACAGAGATACGCACGGCGCGAACAAGTCAATAAATTATAATTTTACTCAGCCAAACTTACCTGAGAATCTGTCCTGTCTTTCTCGATTTCATTACCTTGGATATCATCAGCTTCACTGATGCTATCTACTTTGCACAACATTTTCGGCTTACACTAAAAAAGAAGAGTACTGTTATACTTCTGTATTTTCCAGAAAGCACGTGATCTTTCTAGTTACTAAGTTATTTATCTGGTAAGAGTGATGAGAAAGATATAGACAGAGAGGCGTTCAGTTTGAAATTAGCAATTGAAATAGTGAACGAAATTCGTTCCACGATTAACTTAATATGAAATTAACATGTGTGACAGTAAGACTTGCCTCTTTACGTTTCATTATGCTTCAGTGGTTTACGCATTTTAAACAAGAACGTTACGTTCACTCGAATTTAGACACATAATAATCAGAGGTAAATTGGAGATGCTGTAAGTGACGCGCTTCTCTTAAACTGATAGTTTAAGGAAAAGCAATCCTTATACTGTTAGTTTAAGAAGTTTAGGGTTTGAATTTCTCACTGAGGACCTGAAACTCTGAAATAGAAAAGAATATAAATTTTACTACAAATTTCGTAAACTAAAAATAAGTAAAAGGTTATCTTTTTATGAAATGGGTACTATCAAAGAGCTTTCAATTTCACATTAAATTTATAATTTGATATGAATAAATGTTGTTTTAAATTCTATACTTGTTGCAAGTTTGGAAAAGCTGTGCATTGTTGCACTGTTTTAATACCATAAAAGTTTAAAAACAAAGGAGTGATAAAAATAAAAATAAATTTGCATTGACCTCATTTTCAAGAAATATACGCATTTTCTGTTTTGATATAATTTATGTATATGTTATCGTTAAAGTATGAAATCCGTTATTTCATAGAATATCTAGTTGTTTCATGAAATAACTGATCAAGTCAGTTAAAGTGTAAAACTCGCTTGTATTCTATGGTTTAACTAGTTATTTCATAGAGTAACGATCTACACCCCGTTAAAGTGTAAAATAACCGAATAAATAAAGTTCCGAATTCAAAAGGCTGTAAAGTGAGAACCACTGGTGAGATATTTTTGTAATTAGCGATAATTTGCCGAATATTGTTAACGATTTGTAACCGAATATTTTTTGCGCCACTCTCAGAACATCAACGAGAAACACATTTACCTTCCACCCCTACAGAATTTATGAAGTCTTCCAGACCGTAGGGGACTTGTTTGGCAGACCGTTTAGTGTGTTGTACAACTGTTGGCGTGTTGGCGCCAGTTCATTCCAGTTAGTTGATTGGTTCCATGTGCCGGCTGTTGTGCGTCTAACAGTGCTTCGATGTGTCAGGTATTGAGTTAAAGTTATTTTCTCGAGTTTCATAATTACGTTTATTTAATTAAGTTTCTTACGTTAAAGTACAACTTTTTTTAAATCTTAAGTTGACTTGAACGATGAATTCTTTAAGTGATGGCAAAAAAAGACGCAATGAAAGAAAGGTTTGAATCTTTACTAAGTAAGCGTGATGTGAAAGAACAGTTCTTTGCTCACCCGTGAAAAGTTATTACATTTAATAACTGATGTAAAGAAATCTAAAATATCAGATAAGAAAGTGCCACGTGATTATTGGTTACTTCAACATTAGATGTCCTTGAAGTTCAAGGAGTAGAAAAATTAAGTCCCAGTGACAGATGCAAAACCAGATGTAGTGTTCTATTGTTCGTGATTCTTTGTTTGACATTTTATACGAATCTATTGGGCATGGTGGAAGAGATCGAATGATAAAAGAACTTAATCGTCGTTATAGAAATATCACACAAAATGATATTAAGATTTTCCTGAATTTTTGCGAGCCTTGTCAACAAAAAAGGAAAACAGGTAAGAAAGGTGTTAAACCTATGGGTTTTTTTCACATACGAACTCAAGATGTCAGGTAGACCTTATAGATTTTCAATCACAACCTGATGGAAACTATAAATTTATTTTAATTTATCAAGACCATCTTTCTAAGATTGTTGTTTTAAGACCTTTTCAAAGAAAGAGAGCAGAAATTGTAGCACAGTTGCTTGATATATTCCTGTTGTTTGGAGCCCCATGTATATTACAGTCGGGCAATGGAAGATAATTTTGTAATAGACTTATTGATGACTTAAAAGTAACCTGGCCAGAGCTTAAGATCGTGCATGGAAAACCAAGACAGCCAAAGCCAAGGAAGAGTTGAGATAGCTAATCAGGACATAGAGAACATGTTGACCACATGGATGCAAGACAACCAGTGTAGTTCCTGGAGTAACGGGATAATATTTATTCAGTTCATGAAAAACAGCGTTTCACTCTGGTATTAAAAGGTCCCCTTACGAGGCTAAGTTTGGTTGCGCAGCTAGAGTCGGACTGTCAACAACTCCTATTCCGAAGGAAGCAATTGGTTCACTGGATGACGAAGATCAATTACAAGGTGCTTTGACTGCAATGAGTACTTCGTCTCAACCTGATAATGAGGTGCTGGTTGAAAAAACAAGGTTAAATAATTCCATTAGTAATGTATGTATAGTTTGTTCACAAGAATGCAGTGAAAACGTAGTTTGTTCGAAATGTAATGAGCCTATCGACATGTGTTTAGAAGACTGTTTTGGAAGACAGGAATCTATGTACAGAAGATCTGCAAATTGTGTTTTAATGAACTGAATGTTCAGAGGGAAAGAGAAAACTCTAAAGAATATTTGGAAATTCAAGCTAAGATGAAATTAATGCCAGATAAATCTCATTCTGAAGTCTCTGTGGGGCTTACAGTCCGTATCCCAGTACCTGAAGTTGACAGAGGAAGAGGTGACGCCAGATCTATTTTAGATGTTATCATGAAAATAATCGAAGACGGATTTTTTCAATTGGGAACAAGAAACGGCCGCATAAAACAGCTATATTCCAGATCGCAGTTCAGCATCTGTGAACAAAAACTAATTAAGATCGAAAAAGTGCCGGATATAGAGAAATCGCTCCGGTCGGCTGCTACAACTCAAAGTTTAGGTACCGGTCAGGGATTTAAAAAATATTCATGTAAAACGCAGTGTGTCAACAAAAAAATGTATTTGTTTTAGAGATAATGTTCTATGTAATTCCAAATGCTATTTTAGTAATCCCTGTTGTAACAAATGACTTTATTGTGTCTGTATAAATAACATTTTGTATGCTGTATAATTCAGTCAAATTGTTTATTTTACACTTTAACTGTCTGCCATTAGTTAATTTATAGAATAACTAGTTATTTCATATAATAACTAGTTAGTGTGGAATTATTAATTTATTACACACTGACTTGATCAGTTATTTTATGAAATACTAGGTATTCTATGAAATAACTGAACTATACACTTTAACGGTAACATATATAAAACGAAAGACGAAGTATTTTGAAACATCTTTAAACACTCAAAACGGTTTAAAATAATAATTATGAATGTATAGAACAAGTGTAAACATTAAGAATTGTTTGAGGTTACTTATATGTAGTGTTTCGCATCCTATATATGTATTCAATTAATTGAATAATGACAAATTTAGTATTCCTACAAATATGAATTAAACTCTATTTTTAACTCTATTGACAAAATTGGAATCGCGTGCGTTTCAAAATATTTGATTCCTAAGTATACATTATTTTTGTTACCGTATTTACTCGAAAATTTTGATCTAAAATAGCATCAAAACACCTGGGTGTACAAAATACTACAAAGCTGGTGGAGCAAAATGGGCAAAATTTGTTTCCGGTTTTTCCTCGAAGACATTTTTAAAAACGTGCGGATTATTCGAGTAAACATGGTACTTTATTTTAATTGCCAATAATCGCTGTATAACGTTTTCCCCATTTTGATTTGTTTTTATTTAACAAAGTGTAAATAAGTGTCATTTATGCAAGGAATACAAGTGTTAAATTCATAATTTTCAATTTAACAAGCTAGCTGTGAGAATGAATTCACGAGTTTTTAAATTCTTGTTTGGAAGCAATAATTTATATATTAGGCTACTATAGAGATTAAATTATCACAGATTATTCAGAGGATTACATGGAAACATTAAACGACATAAATACGACGCGAAATAAAAAGAAACAGATTTATGTCAGTGGCTCGTGTTAAATGATTTGTCTTTTTTGGATTTGTGCAACAAAACTTTAAATTAAACTAAATAAATTGTAGTTAAGTATTAATAAAAGCTGCTAATTTATTTTTGTGTGATAGCCAAGAAAGAAATATTCAAAACAAGGTTATTTTCTCAAAGTTATAAAACCAGTAGGCATTAACTTTATTTGATTTTATTTAAAAAAATTATCAGAGCTACTCTAATATTTTACGAGAGGTGTTTTTATTGTGAATAAGTATATATATAAATCAGACGGAAAGTGAAGATTTTGCTTACGCTACCCAGATGCTCTACCACGATACATATCGAGGTTACCTTAAAATGTGTTTATCTTCGTTTTGGCGACGTTTGGTGTTTAATCTAATGAGTGTTGACCAATCAACTATCATATATCAGTCCAGAACTCATTCTTTGGAATTTTTATTGGCGAAGTGCTGAAATTGTATTCGAAAAACAAGCCAACTGGTGTCACGTTCAGAATACGTACACGTATCGCGATAGTATCGGTACACTACAGTTGTAACAACATTTTTAAGCACAGGTTTGAGGCAAAAGCTTAGTTCGTAAAATAATGTACGTATAGTTTTTCTACACTTATTAAATATAATTTTCGGTATTTAAAATAATCTAATTGCTTAATAACTTTGGACACAGGAGTCATAACTTTGAGTAAATAAATGAATATTTTCAAGTTATCTACGGGACTGAACCACTGACATCAGTAGGTAGCGAAATAATAATGAATAGGTGGAAGACAGCAACAATGTGTAGAGTAAGGGAATTATACATATCAGAGAAACGCGATTTTGCGCGATGTGTTTGTTTCATAAGTTTTTTATACTTAAAAGGAAATATTTCTGTTTGACAAGAGAGCATTGATTGTTTTATTGTATATTTTATCCATCGGTTTTGAGTATCATCATTATTAAGTTTATTTTTATTACAGTATTCTTTATTTGTATCACTTATCTTTATTTTTTATAATCATGCAATTAAAAAAATTTCAATTCCTAGTCCCAGTTCTTTCTTCTTGGTTAGGACAAAGGAGACCTTTATCACGTTCTGTGTATGTAATTACTATACATAATAATGTTTTACTTCTTTGTTATACTGTAATTCTGATTTTGCATTTTATTCTACTTATGAACTACGCCCCGCGTTGTACTCTAGAAAAACGTTTTTTCATAAATAAAAAACGTTTTTAATCATTCAAATCTATTTTTGATTAAAATAATCATTATATATAGCACGTTTAAAATTGTATTGAAAAGGTGCTTTATGGTTAGTGTGCCGCATTAGTAATTACATATTTGGTTAAAAAAATTAGACCAGAACATTAATTTTGTAGTTAAAGTTACAATTGCCGAACATTATAAACTATTGAAGAATTCGTTTTTGTAAATACTTATTTAGATTGAATACTATAAAGAAAAAGTGAATCTCTTTTCGAAAGTAATGATATATATTTTCTATTGGTGTTAATTAGTAAAACGTATTCATTCTGATAAGTATGTGTTATACTGTATTGCATATATATGATTATACATACTATACAGAAAAATTAGTTATAATTTATTAAAGATTTAAATCGCTCTATGAAAGCTTAAAATTATAAAAATCGGATTTGTTTGTATGTGATGTATTTTTATAACATTACTGTATTTTGTATGTATGAATGAATTATACTTTTAGTTTTAGTACAATAGGATAGCTCGGGGAATTAAAATAAAAGGCATATCGAGAGTAGGCAAGGCTACCAGATATAACATACATGAAATGCGCCACTATTGTAACATGCATAACTATCGTAATGACAGGAGTCAACTTACTCAGTTTATTCTCGTGTAAATAGATTGTCAGTACTTAGTTAATTAAGTACGCATGTATAGGCACTTAACATTAAATTAATCATTAGTGATAAATTAATTAGTCACCAGTAAGCACTTCGTCACTTGTTTTATCATTAATGAATACATATTAGGCGATTAGTCATTAGTAATTAATTATTTATTTATTGGTAGTGCTGAATAATCAGTTCACGAATTAATATATATGTTGTTAATAATTTATTAATTAATCAGTACGTGATGAATAAAAGTTAATCATTTAGTACTCTGTCATTAATTAATAAATATTTTGTGGTGTTATTTAAAAAGTTGTCAAATGAAGAACAAATGCGATCTTAATAAATATTGGAAGTCGATTGTTAGACTGACTAAAATTTCTCATCCAATCAAAGTTGAGAATGTTTGTTTACCCGAATACCTATACACTGCGTCTTTTGGCTATAACCAAATTCTAAAACCGACAAAACTTGAATGTAAACTTATTACTTCACGTTTCTACGGTATAAAACTGAAAATTAATCTACCAAGAAAAAGAAACACATTTTTCGAGTGGAAATTTTAAAAATAAAATGAAATAAATAAAACGTAACAAATCTAATGCCAAGTCAGTATTATAAGAAACATTAAATTACACGTTATAGTATATATATAAGAACAAATTGATAATTTGAATTACTGTGCTGAAGAGATATTAAAACAGATAGGTTTAGAAATATTTAGAAGGAAAATTGAGATGCGTTTTAGACACAAACGAAAGTATTGAGGTATTCCTTCCTAAAGGTAAAAAGTGTAGCTAGAATAAGACAAAAAGTATTACACGATTGTATAATATTGTTTGAGATATAAGAGAGATGTATTTATTATGGTATTATATTTCCTGCTAATAATAATGCATACGTAAGATTAGAGAATTACATAAAGTGACGGTCTTATAGCTTGTTAAAAACCTCTGCATATTTCATTTTGAGTAATGGTTTATCCATATATCAATTATGTTAGCCATATTTTTGATTAATGACTAGTTAGATTTATTAAATTTCATACCGTCGAAGATTGGAATTTGGAAATAGTGGGTATTAACAATTTTTGGTTCCCGAAATTAAAAGTAAAATATTAATCTTGTTAAAAATATGTAGTACCATAATTTTTATCTCGGCACGATGCCAAAGGAGCGATTCAGCAATTTTAGATGTTTTCATCTTATTTTATTTTTTCCAGACTATTATTCGACGTTTCATGACAGATTAAAGGCCTGAGTCCTAATTCGTAGCCGAAACCCCAATCACATTAATATTTAACTTTCATCATAACTCTATTTTTCTTATGAGAGGGATTTTCAATGAAACAAACCAGAAGGAATACGAAGATTTGAATTCCGATATCCAAATATTCTCGATACATATCAGGGTTACCTTAAAATGCAGTTTATCGCCATTATGACGACCTTTGACGTTTAATCCATTCAGTATTGACAAATCAGCGATCATACGTATATCAATCCGGAATTCATTCTTTGGAATTTTCAATGCGGAAGTGCTGAAATCGTATTCGAAAAGCAAGCCAATTTATCTACATTTATCTTGATAGAAAATTCCCCTCTTATAGCGTCGAATCTTTAAACACGTTTTTCTCGAAATGATTGACGATCTCGAAATTTTGATGACATTGATTCGTGCCTTTGGCATGGGGCCGACGATTTTCCTTTATCGTTTCTTTGTAATTAACTATTATGTTACATCTGTAAATATCTTTAATATTTCTCGTAATAAAGTGTATTGTCATTCCGAAAAGAACAAATTAATGGTACCATTACTCAAACTAAATTGCATAATCATGTTTATATATTGCTAAATGTTTTAGTCCCTTTTCATGCTAGCTTTTTAGAATCCATTGATGTTTTACAACGAATTTAACTATGAAATAAAAATCCCTTGTTATATTTAATATCCTAAGCCGCATAAACAAATCTGGTAGCCTTTCGTGCAAGGCCATCTAAAGGATAGATGTCCAAAGAGATAATCTCCTTGGTATGGCGTAGAATGCGCTCCTTTCAAAAGACCATTATGGATCCTCTATTTTCTAGATGGCCTTACCTCTTTTGAGCAAAAAAGCAAACAAAACAGGTGGGGAGATAGAGAGAGAGAAGCGACACACAAAGAGAAATGTAGTGCAACATCAGATATGTGTTCCACTACAAACCTCTCCCGCATCCGTAGATGTTTCTTCCTCCTCCTCGACAATGTCTGATAATTCGGATCGTCCTTCTATCTGCATTTCTTCTAGGACATCTCCCTGGCGAAGAAAGTCAGAGCATTTCATTGCGCTGCTGGAAAAGTGTCGCGTCTGTACCGCGCGTTATCTTATGGGACTGATTAAACGCTTGCTGTATAAGTTCATATCTCATTGAACAGGAGGAGCTTTGCAAAGTTCAATGACTTCATTTCGCAATGTACTTCGTGGCGTAAAATAAGTTTAAAAATTGTGCTAAAGCAAAATAAGCAAACATATCGAGTGTAAAAATAACTACGCAATCAGCAATAAATCGTAAGTTACATATTAAACTACTTTACGTAAACTAAATTGTACTAGTTTTTTGCCTTGTAGCACAACAAAGAAAGCAGCCTATCTTTGAAAAGCTATGCGAACACGGGTCTTTAAAGTGGGCTTATAAAACTACGCCTCATGCTACTATAAATAGAGTTTTAAAACTATCTACGGAAAAGTGAAATGCCAGTCATAGGTTTCTAAAATCTAGTAAGGTGTCTAAATCTTCTAGTCGCCACTATAGACCTAGAAAAACAATGCAAACGTTATTAGCAAAATACTACTTGAGCACTGAAACATTTAAACCATGCAAACACTTTGTATCGAACTGCATGCATTGTTTCAAGCATGCACCACTAATACAATCACAGATAATTGTAATAAAACATAACAAAACATATAAACTAGCAACACAAAATATTACTCAATGATTTGAATAAAATTGAACTTTTTCGGATAAATGAAAGTTTCATTCATTTAAAACTACGGGTGACCAGGTTGCTTAGTGAACAGGAACAAAGAACAGAGATCTACCTCCCCGTGTAAGATTTAAATGAATCCAAACTGGAGTAACTTGAGGCAAAATTTACAAACAATTTAAATTATAAATATATGGGGAAACGGATAGTCTTCGTTTCAGCCAAAGAAGATATGGCAATCAAGAAGCAACCTGAAGATCTAGTTAATAGCTTTTTCAAAATACAGGTCTTAATGTATCACGAGTTCGCTCCTCAGACCACAAGTCACAGGGAGTGGCGACTATTTCCATCATCTTTCCATCGTGTACTGACATTTTCAATCGTCTACGAGAAATTGTTAGATGAAAGAGACCACAAATCACAGGGAGTGGAGACTGGATGGTTCAGCACCAGTTCCTTGGCTCAGGTATCGCACCTCATCCAGAATTTCCTTGATAAAATAAGACTATACACAGATTTGGTAGTCCATCTACTTCCCAGGCATGATTCCATATGACTGGCGAATTCTCAGGTTGAAGATGACAATTGAAGATTCCAGAATAAATTTATGCTGATTGAAGATTTAGGACAACAAAAGAAATTCAGAAAAATGCGAAGCCATTGATGGAGCTCCCCCTAAAAAACGACTTTCAGAAATGCTTTCAGCTGCAAAAGAACCACAGCAAAAGGTGTCGACTCAGGTCTATCTTAAAGAAGACTAGGTTTGAGTGAAGTAGTTTTATTTTTCTAGTCGAAGGTAGGAGATTTATTGATCGAACTCGTATTAACAGGAGGGTACACTGATCATATCTGCAATGAAGACAGCCAGACAAATCTTTTAAATTACATTACGTTGTGTTCAATTAGGTTACGGAACGTTAGGCACATGTTACTGTTCTTGGAAATTATGTGGAATTTCTGACATATCTGCGAGTAGGCAATAAATTATTGTGCCTATGATAGTATGATTAAAAGCTGCACCTAACTCCAATTCCATTGAACCACCAATATACCAATATATCGTAAGTATAAGTCACAATACAGATTCTTTGCCAGGCACGTATTCAGGAAACATTTTGGAGGATCCCTATCTTTTTCTCTGTTTTCTATTCCAATTGAAAGAATGTAGTTCTAAATAAACAATACGCTTTATGAATTTTTGACTGTTTTTGACATATCTACGTGAATTTTATCGGTGTGACTAACGACAAATTTACATTGATTCAATTAGCTTCAGCGTGTATTTTTCTCGGTTTTAACATTTAAAATATTTCTTGGCGGGCTCGAGCCCTGTGAGCCCTTCCTCTGAATGCATTCTTGGTCACTCAAGACTACGCAAATAGACAATATATTTTTCCGAATATTGTCCAGTCCCTTCCATTCAGTCACCCAGCATATAGGTGAAGCCTTCGTTTGCTTTTGCATCCGATCAAACAGGCTATTCTAATACTAAATGATAACTTTGTTTGCAATTATATTTGAATATTCTCAGATCAGTTTTAGAAATTCGACTTATGAGCTTAAAAAAACTTCGTTTTGCATCGATTGATCTATATTCAGAATTTGACTGATCTATATTCAGCATGATATTTTATTATGGACAGAATTTAGTCGAGATACTATTCTACTCTCGTCGAAATTGGCGCACACAAGGGATCTATTTGCATGCAGTGGACACTATCTCACGTTAGTTTATTTGGTAATGAGATAGGTGACATTGACTGGCTCCTTAGGGAACAGATCAGCCCAGAAAATGGTGATGTCGCCACCGAGTAAATGTACTCGTACAAGTCGAGAAGCTACAAAACATGGCTTGTTCTTCCCCACACATTCTTGGACTATTCAATTTGAATGGTTCAAGACTGCTCTGACAAAACTTTGAAGCGGGCACTTAAGGTATATGGGGGCCACGAAAAAGCAGCCCGTCTCGGGGTCGTTACTGTATGTGGAATATCACGCGAAATATGGTCTAAAGACGTGTCTATGGGGGTATTGAAGGGTTGCCTTGGGATTTTTTGTTGGCATACACTTTCCCTTTAAAACAAGGCACGTCTTTAGACTATATTTCCCGGGATATTCCACATACAGTGAACGAGACCGAAACTGGCTGATTTTTCGTGGTTCAAACTGTGTGTCACTTTTGTGAAAGGAATCCAACTTGTTTCTCCGTCGACGTAATCAAACACAATGAATAAAACCAGAAATAAAAATCAACTTTAATTCGAACATGAACAAATTAGAAACAGACACGATAGTTTTTATACAGCCTCTCTTTGTCATTCTATTTTTCCTCTCTCTGGTCTTAACCCTCCTGGTGGTTGTCTCGATGACGTATTTTGTCATTAGATGAAAACGTACCAGATCTTTATCTCGTAATCATAAAAAAATTGGCAATATCTTAATGAGGGATCTCGTCATTAGCAAAATTGATCAGATCTTGATGAACGAGACTTCTTGTCGAAACCACTCGGAGGGTTAAAGGAAGTGAAATTCCTGAAAAAGGGGAGGGGTAAATAATGTTCACCAAATATCGGTCAGATTGGCGTCGCATCACTCATCAACATGATTGGATGATGCAATAACTCTCTTGGTGAGGCAACACTCAGATATACACTCAACACTTCCCATATTTTCTATTGTATTGGTGTCTCTGTGAGACAGCTCTTGGACGAACAGGAATTGGTCGCCGTGCGAGTTGAAAAACGTGGTCTTTGGACTTGGTTTAGGTTTCACCTTGACAAAGGAGCAACAGCAAAGTGAAAGAAGCAGTTGATGTTCACTTCAAACCTGGTCACCGCAAATTTAACATTTCACAAGAGACCTGCCATCTGTTTTTTTATATTTTTTTTTCTTGTCTAGGCATTTACGAGATACATCTCAATTGAACACAACAGCGAAACTATACAACACCCGACACAGGACGTTTTCGGTACCTTGGATGCAGAGAAGGGGGAATCCATTGGATCAAATGCTCGAGCCCTGCGGTTTACGTGGTTGAGCAACTCTGTGAGCTCGGTGTCCGATTCGGAATCCGAGCTCGAACTACGCCGCTCTCGGGGCGTCCGTTCGTCGAACATCCGGCCTCTCAGGATCACACTCTGTACTCGACAGAAAATCACACACGGTTTTGATCAAAAGGAAATCACACTATTACAGGCTACAGTTAGATCTCGACGATCACAAGAGTCGCTTCCAATCCTGCCTGGTATTAGATTAGGTAGCGTCCTTTTCATCTCTAGATGTACCTGGAGTAAATTTCACTCTTAGAAGAACGATACTGTAACTCACATTTTTATCCCTCTGAGCATCGCAAAATTTCCGAGTATTGTATTTACCCACAACACTCTGAATGACTAAATAACCACGTGTGTTGATTGAAAGAATTTATGAATTATTCTTTCAACCTTTAGAAAGATTCTGCTGGTCCTTACCTTAGAATAGAATCTTTTTTAACGGTTACATTAGTCCTTTTCTTCGAATGAAATGATTTTCAAAAATTATGTTGACCCATTCAGTAGATTAGAATGCTTTGGAAATGTTCTATTGCTCTTTTCCTTAGAATAGAATCCTTTAGAAAGATTCAAAGAGAGAAATATCTCTAAATAAAGAATCTTTTAGAAAGATTCTGTAGCCCATTTCTTTGGAATTGATAACAAATTGGAGTAAAAATTTTTACTTGTCGCCGAGAAGATAAAATTAAGTCATCCCGAGTGTCACTCCTACTCAAAATGAACGAACCCTGTTTCTATAGCGATCACCGCTACCCGGACTTGATGTCCGTAGCAGTTAGTTTTCTTGGTAGACAGACAGTAGCTACCTAATTAGAGCGAGATCTACAATTATTAAGTCGGAACGAATAGATGGTTGAATGGTAAGGCTTGATATGAGAGCATAAAGACCTAATATGAGAGCATAAAGACCTATTTTATTCTCCATTGGAGATGCATAAAGTGGTTCTGAGAAAAAGGTTACTTGATTTTACTGTGTTTATTTAGTTTGATTTCAAATAGTTATTTACTTTAATGGCCAAAAAATTAACTGTTTGAGTTACGTAAAGTTCTTCTAGGAGTGAGATATGTCTCATTTCGAAAACGTGTTAAAACTTTTAAATACTTCATTAGAGGCGTTAACTTAGAAGATAAACAAATTCGACCGACAATGTATTGAGCATTTGGCAATGCGCAATCCACACAACCGACGAGATCCAACTGTCTTTTTTATATAAAAACAGAATAATTATACTATGAACTTCTCTTGGATTGTTAAGCTAGATGTTACAACATTGCTGTAAGTTTTACTGAAAGCTGACTATTTGAATAAAATACATTTTTGACAGATTATTTGACATTTGACTATTAAGAACATTTGGAATTTTAAGATTAAAACACTAATTTTGTATCGTTAATTTTATTTATTGGATTCTAGTTAATAAAACTTTGTATTGTATTTCTTCAAAACACACATTGAGTTCAACTTAAGTCTACCGCCAGAGAATGTTATTAAATTGTTTTGAAATGCATATATATCCATAAGGCTTTGTGATGCAAACATGTGGTTTCATAAATGGGTCTAGGAAATGTTTTTAAAGAAAGAAAAGAAAATTATGTAAAACATAAATTGATGCTGTGAACCTAGTTTTAAGTTTTTAATGATTTATATGAGTGTATTATACTGTCAATTTTCAGTCTTATTTCAAATTATTAATTTAAAAGGTATATGTACTCATATGCACCTGTTACATTTATTAACACTTCTAAATATCAAGATATACATAACATAAAACTAAAAAATAACTTTTAACACTCTTTATATTCATAAATTGTCATCATTAATACTTTCAGATGACAATTTTGTCAAGAGGCCTCAATATAGGGAGGAAATAATCCCCATACTCTGTTTAAAATCTCAAATTTTCTTATTCTGATAGCATACAATTAAAAAAGATCAAACGATGTCTCTATGTAAAACAATTTGTGCTCATTGCATACTCACATCCTATTATGTCGATCACACGTCGTCGGTTTACAAGTAAAGCACACAGTCAAAAAAACAGCTCTGAGAAAACGAAGGGAGGGAATTCATTGTGTTTCTCAAGGAGAGGACGTAACCTTCATGCAAAGAAAAACTTCTTTGCATGCTTCTTTAGACTTCGCCAGTCTAAAGATTACCACTTTATGTCTAGAAAAGCTAAAAAAAATCGTATCTCGAAAATTTTGACTCAGTGTGTTTCCCTTATAAACCGACGATATGATAAACTGCTTTTCTTTCACTGAATAAGTTTTTCTGTTTATACATAAAACTATATGGTACACTTATTCAATTAAAAATACCCCCTTCAGACTTTAAGGTATTAGGTTTTGAATCCAATATCCAATTAACAAAGAATTATAATTCCTAGTTTAATTTAAATGCTTTCAAGGTTTACTGTTCAGATTTTCATATTTTAACAATACTTTTATAAATTAGCTTGATAATATCTATACGTTGCGTACCTCTCATTTTAACTTTAATCACCATGGAACAGTTCTTTGCTTAGGGTATTATCATCACCTGACCGTGGTTCAAAATTACGAGGTGTTATCCTCGGATCTTTCCTTTCGGGATTGATCCCGAACAGCTGCCAATAGCCCGTTGTGTTGTTCCAGTACAACGTAAGTTCAACTAATACCTTCTCAGAATTGGGCGAAGTTACTAGTTTGAAAAAATTATACTCGCTATAGACGTTTATTAACTACCTACCTTAGGGCATAATTTCTTTTTAAAAATGAGTTTTAATTAAAATTTTCATATTCTTGCATCAAAACCGAAATATTTGGTATCAATTTCCCAAGTTAACGAAGATTGAATTGAAGCATTACAAGTAATAATTTTTCAACGAAGAATAATTAAAAAAAATTAAATTTACATTTTTTTTACTTGCTGGTACCTTTAAATTTGCCCGTTTGGGTGCCATAAAATAGTGTAGTCTTCCAAAAATATACGATACTTTACTGTAATAAAGTTTTTACTAGGGATTAAAGCATATAATATCAAGGCTTTTAGTATATAGTACGAATTATTACTCAAGATATTAACTTCGATTGGAAATCTGGTAAATGTTTGCAAACATTTTTCCTTCTATGAGTAGATTTTCGAATTTGAAATCCAAGATTAGTTATAAGAAACTTAGAAATCTCCTATCAAATAATTTTATTACAGAAAATTACTACGGAAATTTGAATATTATAATTGTTTTGTATATTATATATGTGTAAATGGCAAAGAAAATTAAAATTAATTAATATTGCAATTATCCCTTTAATTTTGTACATATACTAGACATTTTCTGGGTATTTAAGAAGTTTCTACTATCGTTATATAGTGTGCTACACTTATATAGTGCTGGAAAAATTTCATCAAATCTAAGCTGTGCAGTCAAAACACAAAATTTATATGCATATATATATATATATATATATATATATATATATATATATTTTCATTTGTAACTTTTAATGCTTTAGCCTAACGCTGATTTCTAATTTTCCTCCTACATGGTACATGAATAATGCCCAGTGAATAAAATGACCAAGTGTTTTAAATGTAAAACCTAATTGAAGTGTTTCCACTAGTGACACTCACACAGCTGGTATAATTAGAAAACGTATAGATATTATTGAAGTGATACACTATAGATAATGTTTTGATACTCAACATAATCAGTTGCAATTGTTTAAAATGAGTGATAAACATTCACCTAAAATTCGCATCAAAATACAATTTGAATTAAACTAAGTTTGAGTATATTTTAATTAAACTATTCGGTCTCAAATAATGGAATTCACATAAAAATGTGCGTTTCATAATTCTCTATTTTTTCTAAAATGAATTCAGATAAGAACTTATCTAGGAAGAGGAAATAAAATGTATTTAAGTATCAAGTCGTTGTGAATCCAGACGGTTATGTCAATTTTAGTAAAAATGACTTTAACTAATTAAAATCATAAAATTTCTTTACTGTGTGAAGTACTGCATTTAAAAAAATTAAGGCAAGAGAAAAATTTCTTGATATCCATTTATAAAGTACTTTCAAATGTTTTTCAGAACCATTGTTACCTGCATGTATTTCATAAGATTGTTTTAGGAAGGTAATCAGTGTAGTTTTTCAATAAGATAGTTCGTGATTTTAACCTATCTGTTGGGATGTGTCCTATTTTGTAGAACTTGCAGTAAAATAAAAGGTATACTTTGATTTTTAAATGACAAAAATAGAAGATAATGTTAAAACAGATTATCTTGAAACAGTTTTCTAACTGTCAAACACCGTGAAGAATCGATAGATGTTTAGGAAAACTTAGATGTTAGGAAACAGAAGAAATATATCATGAGGAATCGATAGATGTTAGGAAAGCCTGAGAAATAATTTGACGTGTACAATTATATTTTCAATTAACTCATTGATTATTTGTGCAAGTAATAAAATAGTCTTTCATTTCATTAATTATTAGTGCAAGCAATAAAATAGTACAAACAGTATTATAAAGAAACTGAGCGTCTTAAAATTTTAGTTTAAGTAAGCATTTTCCATGAGATATCAATACATGTAAGAACCTAAAATAATAAAGTCGGTTCAGTAAATGAATTTAACTCCATTCCGATAGTCGGAAAGAAGACTCTTCGCCAGAGAATTGAAACATTGTTTCCATTGAAGAGCAAGCACGAGGCTGAATGATAGCATATCGTGTTTTTAATCTAAAACTGCGATGGAAGTTCACTCTCAAAAATAAAACATTCTGCCTACATAATCTGATATGCACGATGACAGCTGATAAAGTTGAACGAATTCAGCTTATTTCCGAAATAAACTATCTCTATTCCAAAGTCTAGATTGACTGAGAGTAAAATAATGTTGAAAAAGCACTTAAGGGAAAATTTCGATGTCTCCAATTATTAATATAAGGGTTTGCTGATCTCACTTATTTTTAAATAGATCCCTGAAACCTGAAGATATTTTGTTAAAACAATGTTAGTAAATTTTCTCTGCGAGTTAAATTTTAAGAAGGTACTTAATGTCATCCATGATTCATGTCACTCGTTCAACATGGATTTAATATAGTATTTAAGGTTATTTTATATAATATATATATATATATATATATATATATAATCTTATTTTTTTTAAATTTAATTAGTTCATTTATTGTACTATGCTGTTTGTGTCATTATGTAATACAATTTACTTTTGTCCTAATTTATCATTTTTAACTTAGCAAAACGCGCTGTTCCCTGTTAAGCTTTCAGTTTCGAAGCGAGATTGATAAGCGATATGTTTCCTCATAGTAAATTTATCGTTTTATTCATAATAGAGATCACTATTTAAAGTGTGGTGTGTTTAATTGACACAGGTACATGTGTATTTGTCAATACACATCATAATCAGAGTAGTCTCTAGTGTCCATGTACCCGGGCTTACAGATCCGTATTACATATTTATTTAAATGCCCGTGTACGCGTATATTCAAAAGCACGGGTACATATGTGTTTACGGAATCTGAATATAATGTTTTAACCTAACGCTGATTTCTATTTTTAACTTGCTAAGACAATCTAGTTTAATACAGTGTAAACAGTGGTAGCCATTTACATATTCTAAAAAATATAAGCCAAATAAAATGCTTAAAATAATTTCCATTTGCTTCCCGTAAAAATTAGTCCTAACTTCCATGGCGAAAATTGTAAACAAAAGTTTGAAACTTTAGAAAGTTGCAAAATTCGTGAAAATATTAAAAGTTCAATGAAATTTAGTAAGAAAGGTTAACTCCTCGGAACCTGGCTGCGTAAAGTGGAACCGTATATCCACGGTTGGTTGGTTTTGGGGTTTTATGGCGCAAGGGCCGTATTTGATCATGCTGCGCCAGACACAATACGTATATCCACGGATAATAGAACTCGTAAATATCCGTGTATTGAAACTCATGTACACGGATAGCAAATACCCTTGTATTAAAAACACGCGTTTCAAATGACCTAATACACGTGTCCCTTGTATTTGTGTACATTTGGTACTCACCCCCCACTCAAAACCGTGATCTCTGATTTATAGTGGAATAAGGGGACAGTATACTTTGAAATAAACTTTTGAAATTATCATCCGATTGCTATAAAATTTGTACAGATTATGTGTTATTTACTGAAACGCCTATGCATAAAGTTTGGTGCAAAAATATTAAGTTATGGGAAGTTATCACATATGTGGTAAGAAATTAGCAAAAGTTGGTGCATTAATTTTTCATGTATTGTCAAAATTTTAATTCACATGATAGTTTCTACACATTTAAATCAAATTAACTATATTTGGGGAGAGTATCACTCAATTGTAAATACAAAAAATTGCACTAAAACACCTAAAAACGCATAGGTTAAACAACATTTTAAACCATAATTTCAAGAATTGGAAGCTTGATGAATTTCTTATTGAAACTTAGACGTATACAAGCAATTGCAAGGATTATCCAAAACGTTCAAAGAAAAACAGATGCGTAAGGAATAGTTTAAAATCAAAAGAAAGTCAGAAAATCTTAATCGGATAATCAATACTTATCTACAATGTTCTATATTGTTGCATATGTAACTCCGTCAAAGGTGATCGCAATTATAAAATTCTTGTTATATAGAGAGTTTGATATCAATTACTTTTTAAAGTTAAAATTAAAAGATCGATTTTTCGATAGATTTTGGTGGTTTTGAAAGTTCACTGTCCCCTCAAGTGCCTGTCAAGTTTGAAAAAACCACAATCTGTTTTCTCTAGTTTAAACTGGAAGGGTTTAGATTCTCTTTCATCAAGTATGTTTTAGTTCCCGTCTCACTCAGAATAGGAAATGCATCCTTTAAAATGTGTCACATGGTCCACTGGCCTATTTCACTCTTCCCTAGTAATATGCCTTCATTGTTTCACCCTTGAGTGCTTTTAACCTTGTTGAAAGGTCAAATGCAGCACTAAACGATTCAGCTCTTTTTTCTCCCTGTTTATCAGTAATGATTGAAAAGATAATTCAGTGTAGGATAATATTTCGAATTTTATCACGTCGATGTTGTTATATATTAGCGTTCGTATTATCTTTCTTGTGCTCGGAGTATATCATGTTGAGGACATTGTCGGTATATCCGTCTTCATCCTTTGTAGTCTGTCAACAAGCGGAACTAATAAGAAAACGTTTAATGAATTATTAAACACCACTTGTTTTTCGAAACGAAGCAACAGATAACTTAGCCCTGGTATCGTTTTATGGTTTAGGTTATCTAGATTATTTATTTTGTGTGGTCCAATGTATTTTAAATCTACATATAGTTTAATATCGATACCTGTAAATATAATACAATGGTATTAGGGTAAAATACTACCCACCTTCTGCATGTTTCTGAGGAGATCGTTCGGGACAACGCAGACTAGAGAGTCACCTGAGAAGCCTTCCTGACATTTGCTTTTAACTGTAATGCACTTTTTATTCATTGCCAAGAGTTGTGAACCATCAATAAGAGCATGGTCACCTGAAAAATAAAAAGTGGAATCTTACCGCTGATTGCATGCATGTAGCCAGAGTTACCATATGTCCCGGTTTGAAAGGCGTGCCCCGGGGTCATTGGTCCTTTTGTCTTGACCAGAAGGAAATCATTGGGATAGCATTATTTTCACACGGCTATACACTGGAGCAGCATGTGACAGAACATACGACAAACACATGCGTACTCCTTTTCATACAGAAAATACGTCGGTATGCATGCATGTGTCAGTTAATTTATAGCCTCAGAATTGATGTTGGACCAATGTTTGGCTTGCCGGCCACACACTAGAGCAGCATGTGACAAAACATACGACTTTCGCATACATACACCATTTCTGTACAGAAAATATGTCAATATGCATGCATGTATCGCCAATTTAGTGTCTCAGAATTGATGTTGGACTAATATTTGGCTTGCCTCAGCCCGGCCACACACTGGAGCAGCATGTGACAAAACAGCTCCATTCGCCTCGCTTCATCATGGTCTCATGCCCGCCGGACATACCCTGATCCCCACTGCCCTCCAGCACAGAATTGTGCCGGTAGCTGCAGCTGAAGGTCAACTTCTCTTACCTTTCTTGCACTGGATGACGACTCCACACAAATCTTAAAAAAAGAACTCGCAACTCGTTTTGTTTCGTAAGATGTAGAATGGTTTAACATCTTCATTTTTCTGAACTACCCTAATGGATACATTAACCCACTGGGAGTTCGTAGAATACATCCGTTCTGCAACTTGCAATCTTCCCTGCATGATGTCTGAGCCTGGCCACACACTGCAACAGCATATGACGAAATATACGAAATGCACATGCGTACTCCGTTTCTGTACAGAAAAATGTCGGTATGCATGCATGTGTTAGCCAATTTAGTGTCTCAGAATTGATGTTGGACTAATGTTTGGCTTGTCTTAAGCCTGGCCACACACTGGAGCGGCATATGACAAACATACGAAATGCGCATGCGTACTCCGTTTCTGTACAGAAGATATGATGGTACGCATGTGTATTTCAGCCAATTTAGTGTCGTAAGACTGAAGTTGGTGACCTGCCTTAGACGTATCCGTCATTGCTTCCCATAATATGTGAAAATTCTCCCGTTTTGATTGTGCTTTGTGTAAAATAATATAATTTATTGATAAATTGTTTCAAACGATAACTGCCAAACATTTTGTTGTTCAAACAGAAATTCAAAGAAAACCTAGAGTTTTAATCATTACAGAAATTTTGTCTCGCCCTTGGTCATCTTTTGTTACGCTAGAACAAATTAGACAGGGACCTACGGTTTAAAGTATTCTAACCCAAAGTCTTGAATTCAGGGACATAGTGCTCAATGATCACGCTTCAGTTTAAAAGAGTTCAGGTTTGAAAGAAAAAATAATATGGTGCCTCTGTAGGATGGTTAGGAAAGCAATTGAGATACATACATTTATAAGGATAAAGCGAGCGGGTTCTTAATTTTAAATCCCAAGAGGAAAAATGGGGTTTCAATTCACTATATCATTATATATGGTTATTATTATATAAGGTAAAATTGTTTTTTGAATCTGAAAAATATGTTCATACCACTTTTTTTCTTCTACACATCTTGAAACAGTGAGACGGGATAGTGGCACTAACCCAATATATAGGCAGGAGTGAAAGGCTTTTTCTGTCAAGCCAAATGTAGATGGCGGTAGTGTTTCTCCGGCGTTAGTGCTTCCTGTACGTATTCCAGACCTGACGTCACTTGACTTGCTTTTCGAATACGATTTCAGCACGTCGCCAATAATTTCAAAGAATGAATTCCTAGTTGATATATGATAGTTGATTGGTCAACGCCAATTAAATTAAACTCCGAGCGCCCCCAAAACTAGGATTAGCTTCATTTTAAGGTAACCCCAATATGTACCATGCGAGATCATTTGGGTAAAATAGAAAGTAAAATCTCCGTTTTCCGTCTGGCTTATTTGTTTACAATGAAAATCCTTGTAATACAATTAAAAAAGTGTCATTCACCGATTGATGTTTCTTATATACATTTAAATAAGAATCTTTGAATGGTATTCTTAAACTCTTTTACGAATTGATAAATTATTAATTTCTTAAAAATGCAATTTAACAAGAGAGGAAGAAAATACTTAAACAGTAATCGATCAATATAATTGTTAACTAATACATAGATAAATTAAATATAGTATATAGGGTGCAGTAAATATAAATGTACAAAAAACGTGGATCCAGACTATATGTATTGTCTGTAATTAAGAAATTTATCATTTGTACTCTATCATATTGAACTCGATTTTTGGTGGAATGTTCATAGCATGTTTTATTGAAAACAGCACACTGACGAGTGAAATGTTTATTTTTTCGTGTGTTAAATGTTGCGAAGGCTCACCTGTTGGACTCTCGACTTCAGCAACTTGTCTGCCTGCAGCAAAAACTGCATACCCTATAACAGGAGCGACAGAAGTACTTGTTGCACTGGTATGCACTGGTAACCACGTGACTAATAATGTTCCGTCTTGTGGACCCTGTTCTACCTGAACATTAACAGGTGGATCTGGAAGACCTAAAATTGCAACAAGTTAGAAAGATGTAGACGGTTCTTTTAAAGGTTATTATTTATCCTTATAAAAATAGAAATAATTTTAAATGATTGATGCATTAAATGAATGTTAAATGAATGAAAGCACTGAATGCAAAAGGAATACCATTTTATAACTGTCATTCGTAAAATGAATTTTGACTTATGACTGAATTTACAGAAACTAATAATTGAAGGGATCCAGACAGCAAGTGACAAGTCACAAATATATGTCCCGTAATAAAAAAATTAAGAAAATGTTTAAGAGGATCAAAAGAATTTCTGATTGTTTGAAAGAGTAAGTATTGAAAGTTTAAGATAACATGGCATCTTGAATAGCGGATAAACCATTAAAATGTGCTCTCCTGAAAAATTTGAAAATTGACTTATTATGTTGTCCTAAGCCCTTCTATTCTATTGTGGTATTAATTTGTTGCATCTCAAAATTTGGCTACTAAAAACAATTTTCTTTTAAGCAGAGTAAGTACTTTTAGAAGGATGCTTCAATATAAAATTTTCAAACGAAGTTTAATTCTTAACCCTCCAACTGGTTTCGAGGAGATATCTTGTCCATTAAGGACTGAACAATTTTGCCTGATGACGAGATATCTCTTCAAGATATTACGATTTTTTATGATGACGAGATCTGGTCAGTTTTTCTAAGCACGAGATATTTCGTCTATAAAGATCTGCTCCGTTTTGATCGTTTTCTCGAGATGCGTCGTCGAGACAACCACCAGGTTAACCCTCCTGGTGGTTTATCTTATCATCGGAAACTGCAATGTAGTGTCCAGCCTCTGGTGCAGAAACCTGTTCGAAACTATCTTCAGTTCTGGACAATTTGTTTTTATTGTTTCCATTTTCATTCCACATTGGGCAGTTTTGTCTCGAAGAGATATCTCGTTCTTAGGAAAATTGATCAAATTTTGATCAAGATATTTCGTAGACACATTTGGAAGGGTGAGTAACGTCTAGATATTTTACAATGCATCAGTATACTGGGGTACTGAGATTGAGTTTGCTATACTATGAACTATGCGTAAATAAAAGGAAGTGTTTCGATTTAATAGCGTAAAACATTGATAACTAGGGATACCAAAATTGGATCGAAAGCAAAAAGCCCAAATGTTTAGCTTTAGAGAACATTATAAGTCAACTAATTTTGCCGTTATTTCTTTACCTTAACCCTCCTGGTGGTTGTCTCGACGAGGTATCTCGTCAAATTAGGACAACTGATCAGATCTTGATGGATAAGATATCTCGTCATTAGAAAAAACTAACCAGATCTTGATTTGGTCATAATAAAAAAATTCGGAAATTAATATCTTCATAACTCTTCATGACGAGGTATCTCGCCATTAGCAATATTAGTCACATCTTGAGAACGAGATATGTCGTCAAAACCACTAGGTAGGTTAAAGGCATTGAAATACAAATAATTTTTAATCTAAAGTTCCAAAATAGCCGAAAAGGTGCAATTGTGCCCAATCGTGGCAATGCTGTGTGGATGATCCAATCGCGCTTTATGTCGTCTTTTACAAAGGTGAGAATATGAGAGAACAGAATGATAGACATGCGCAGACTCACTGCGCATATTATCTGGGCTCTATGCTGGTCTCAGTAGGAAGTATGAATTAGGGGAGTAGAGTCAGTGTTGAAGGTATCTATTGCGCATGATTAACGCCAATAACCAATTATAGTAAGGAACCATTTGAGGCTAAGCTGGGCCACCAGCAGTCCCTGGTTGGCTTTTGGCGGTGAAAATCGAAAGCGTTAACACTCCTTGTGGTTGTCTGGACGAGGTATCTCGTCATTAGCAAAACCATAAGTATATATTCATGGACGAGATATCTCGTCATTAGAAGAACGCTAGTCAGATCTTCATCTCACATCATGAAAAGCTCGGTAATATCATGATGACCATATATCTCGTCATTAGCAAAATTGATCAGGTCTTGATGGACAAAATATCTCGTCGAAACCACTTGGATGGTGAAGATAGAAATTGACGTCTCATTCAGATTAAAGTTCAAAAATCGTCGTTTTGGCTTCACAGTTTATTCATTTATATTTTTTTGCCACCGATTTTTTAAAATTTTAATTGGTGGATTCCAGGCTTCTGATCTTTCAAATACGCAATGCCACCCCTATTATATAAAATTTCTTTCATCATAATTATAAAAATTCGTATAAGTATTTTTGATACGTCATTCATTATAAAGTAAAATGTAAATATGTAGCAATATTAAAAGTACTTAAAATTGGTTTTACCTTTAGGAAGTGTTCTGAATTCCACATTACTAACTAACATTTCTAATTTCTTTGGATTCTTTTCATCATTATACAAAAGTTTTCCGGGTTTTACTCTAACAGAAACTCGATAAAGGGTATTTGGAGACAGACCTGAAAAAATAATTTTCATATTACAATAAAATATTTTCAGATTGTATTTATATTTTAAAAAATTATAAAAATATGCAGCATTTGTACATTAATTTGAACTATAGATTTTTTAAGGTATCAAAGAAACACGTCTAAATAACTACTTATAGGTTCTCATTAGCACTTAGTTATGTGAATTGTTCTTTGTGTGTACTATGCTACTAAACAAAATATTTCAGAACCTTTAACTTGCAGGAAAAAGTCATCGCGAATATAACAAATTACAGTATTTTAAAACTCTTAACGAAACTTTATAAATCAGGAAAGGTAAAACTGATTTCCTTTAAGTAATCTTATAGGGTTAGGTGGGGCAAACGCGATCCTAATTTGTAAAGTTCATATTGAACACATTGAAAAAATACTTTCCAATACTATTTTGCACTTCTTCCCCATATGATAGGACAAGAGCGTAGCATGGACTGTTTCCTTGTTTGCAATGTGATAATATTGTGAGTGGGATAAGAGCATATAATTTCATTCATGCCTTTCCATGTTCTGTGCAAATTTGCCGAAATTCGAAGAAATCTAGCGGTGAAACTAATCTAGGAATCCTTTAAATATTTCCAGTAAGTGGCAACCTCTAGTTTAATTACAGAGACGTTTTATAGTAAGTGAAAGCACTTACTCCACGAACGCACTTACCCCATCTCACCCTACATGTGTACCCCAGAAATAAAATAATTTCTGATATAGGTTATCTGGTTGGGTCTTATGGGCGCAAGGGCCTTATTTGGCCAAGCAGCTCAAAACACAAGGCAAGACGTGAATTAATGGCCATACACATACATACATACACAAGTAGTTTCACTGATACGGAAGAGAATAATACAGCCAGTGTAAGTTACAGGAATCGCATACAATTCGCAGGTCTTTGATTCAGGTCTATGTAATTGTAAAATGATATTTCATTGTTTGTATAGTATGCTTATTAACTAAAATGTCGGTTCATTTTTACCTGTTACAAGGTGACGGAAACAACTTGGTCTGACGACTTTGACTTCAACACTGTTTACTGCAATTACATGCTGAAAGTTGCTATTACTTGGTAGCCAACTAATTAGTGCTGATGATGCTGAGATGTGGGAAGCTTTTACGCACGTTGGAGCCAAAGGGAAATCTAAAGAATTATGTGAAATTCAATGATAAATCCAGGTACTAGAATTTTTTATCCGCCCATATAGTTTCTTTGCTTGCCCTTACCTTAATTTTGATCACTGAATATTTAATACTGTAAAATAATACTTTGAATTTCATATTATAACATTATACTCTTTAGTAATTTGATGAGATTGAAAAGAACCCAAATTACTCATTAATCGTCAAATCTAAAGATAATGAAATTATTAATATGAATCTAACTTTTCCTACAAGTTTTTGCATTAGTTAAGTTATTAAGTTTTAATTTACTTTTACATTAGATTGGCATGCAGTTTTTAAAAACCACCAAAAATAATATTTAAAATAAATAAGATAACAATTCTTTATTTTGCCGTTTTGTTAAATCAAGAGAATGTTGTTAAAATTTTAAGATTACGCTATTTAAAAAAATGGTATTAATTTTCGTAATAAGAACCCTCTTAACAGGAAATTCGTTTGATATTGAATAATTTAGCCTTATGAAGAATTACCTAGTTCATACAAATTGCTTTCAGATGTTAATGAAATTAATTATTGACAGATTAAATTGGAGTTATTGTTTTTTTATCTCGGATTGGTTTTTAAAAAGTCCATACGATTTGATTAAAACCCTTTCCTAATGGTATGATCTTAGTTGATTATGTCTATAAAGATTTTCTTCATAGATATCTAGAGTCTGCCTCTTTTTATAAAGAAATCTTATATCATTGCAGAATAAAGAGTGGTAGTTACATTTACTTTACGATCGCCAAACATCAAATTATTCAAATGCGTCCAATAAATTGGCTTAAGAATAAGGAGGAGTTGTGCGTAAAACTCTGAAAGCTTTGTACAATGTACAATGTAAACCTTTGAAACATTGTACATCGTGTAATGTGGTTTACTATATTGTAAATCTTGAGTTTATTTGCATAACTCATGGAGCACTTACCTTTTCCAACGACTATAGTACAGGCTGCATCTTTAGAATGGAAACCAGCATTGGAAATAGAGCGTACACTGATGCGATGGGGCTAAAATAAATTGTAAAATATCAAACTAAAATAGAAATAATGTCCATGCCGCAATTAATCTCGAGTTTTAAACTCTCAACTGAAATGCGAGAAAATTCATTGAAATATGCGAAAGAATTTCCCATTTTCAACATCGGATAACATTTATTTTAAAAATTCCGAAAAAGCATTTCAATAATTTCAGGAACTGCAATGTAGAAATATAAATACGTATCTTTAATTAAATAATACCGATGAGAATGAATACATTGAATTGAACCAATATTTAAATCATGAACCATGGTGGGAAATCAGATTCATAAACACGTTTAGCTTACATGATTTTTTAATTTCTAAATTGCATAGAAACCTAAGATCCACAATGGTGATCTGTGGGTCTCATAATGTGTTGTCAAAAGACTTGGCAATCTCTCCAAAATCAGCTAGGTTTAACCAAGATTGTGATTTTAAATAATCCACATTAATAACGAAAAACAAAATAGAAGTAACTGGGATTTGCTTTTAAAACTAGCTATAATCAGAACTCTGGTTAAAATTAAGTGCTAAGAAATGATTTTAATAAAATTATAAAAAACATGTGCTTTCAAGGCGCTTCGAATACGTATGCAGATATATGGAAGGGTGAAATAAAATAGAATAAGTAACTAAAATAAAAAATCAACACACATGAGACCAACAAATTATATTCAATCGGAAACTAGTATTAATAGAATGTAGATAAACAGATGAGAGTCGACCTTAGTTAAAATTTATAGTAAAACTTGAAAAACTTCCAAAACAATGCCTAAGCAAGATTTATAAACTTCGTCAATGTAAAAGATCGCCAATGTCCATTTCGGTGGAGCAAAGACGTCCGCTATCATCAGCACAAAAGGTAAAAGAAATGCGTGTTTAAGTATGTTGTTCTAGAATAGTATGCCCAAACTCACTTTTTTAACTAAGCCTTTCCAGGCCACATGCAAAGGAAAAGTGAGAAAATTCCCAACAGTGTTGAACGGTGGAAGATTTGTTTATTTCCTTTTTTTGAATGTAACGCATGTGTCCCTGCTACCCAAATTTCAAAGCTCGCCAAGTCTGACCAAAATAACCCGTACCATATATGTGCAGGGTATGTGATACATTCCCCACTGCTGGTGGTTTGAATCATAGATGTGAAATATAACTACACTGAGCATTGCCATTGAGAGGAGCTTCTGAAGGTGTGACCAACATATCGACTAGTAGTCACGCGACTGCTCTGTTAAAAATTGACTTGGTTGGCCGATTTGGCATCTTATACTTCGTTTGTTATATAGCATCTTATAACAGGGTAGATGTGTGATGCGCATTTTTATAGAGGCGACAAAAATGGTGAAATCGCCAAACTCTGCTATGTCGCGTGGACCAATCAGATGATGAAGCAATGGATAGGCATCTTCCGTTCAGTGAACAAATCAGATGATGATCACCAGGCAGACGAAAGTAGTCTAACGGTCTCGTAACTATTAGTTTGGGTCGCATGATCCTGGGAACAAAAGATTACCATTGCTCACTTTGCTTTTATTTACTGCTTTTAAGGTTTGAACAGGAACTTGAACAGATTGAAATTAGATCTTGTTATACGGAGAAAAAATAACTATACAATGAAAACGTTTAAGGGTTTGTGCAATGGTGTAACTTAAGGTGTAGAAGAACGAGATCAGATGCCATTTTGGGTTGATAAACTTTGTTTTCAGACTTTATTTAAGATTTTAACCACTAACCACGGCTGGTACTATTGCATTGAAATATCCTCTTCTCATGTGCAGAACTTGTAAAGAGCGTAATTTCAAAATAGAGAAAGACCGCAATGTAATTTCATTGTACCTAATATATACACTTACTTTAGAAGAATCAACACCTTCAATCAAAGCTCTGGTTCTTTCAGAATATTGAATAGTCGCTTTAGGAACTCCATCCACATAAACATGATATCCTTCAATTTTTCCTTTCTTCACGTCCGGCGGTACCCAACCTATCAGAAGACTCTTGTTCATCTGGCGCTCTAATATCAAGCGTTGTGGGGGAGGCACACCTGTGAGAATTGAAAAATGTAGTATCTCAAAGCAGACGGTGGGTACAAAATTTTGTACATTTTTTCGAATAGTTAAGTTTTTTTTTAATAAAAAAAGACATTTTTAAATAATTACAAATTTTAAGAGGATATTTTTAAAAAATTAAAAAAAAGATATTTTTAAAAATTTTAAGAGGATATTTTAAAAAATTCGTATGTCATATTCACAAATATTATATAGAGCTTCGTGGAAACGCTTTTGCGTCTAAGTAGTCTATCAATTTGCAGCTATATACATAGTTATTCTCGTTATTGGGAGGCTAGAGATGTTTTGTCCTCATTATTTTCTTAAAATTGCTTTTATCTGAGCAGTTTTATTCTGATACTTTAAAATTTAATGGTTTTGTGTTCTGTATTTTCTGCTGCACTTTCTTAGTGTATTGAGGCTAAGGACGTTTGTCTGTAATAGTTGCAATATTGGAAAAATATATAGAAAGCTTTTAATGAAATTTATGCATTTGAATCTCCTTAAACAAGAACAGTTTTAGTGTACGATTTTCATTCATTTAAAAATTAAATTAAATTTATGTTCAAAAATATTAATAACTTAATCAATATTAATTTAATCAGTTGAAAATAAATTCAAACATCATATAACGATAAACTTCGCCGTTAATGTTTGCTACGATTTTGTGTGAAAATATTTCTTATGCCTGATCGAAATTGGATCAGTTCCATGATGTCCTTCCTGAAAAAAATGTCCAAAAGATACCAGAATGTCCTTCCATGACACCCCGAAACTCTGCAGTACTTGGTCAGGACTAGTCATGCTAGTACCCTGACATCTTTTTCCTGCCTCATATTTCATTGCTGTGGTGTGACCAGTTCTAAACCTTGAAAATGTTGTCTGTTCTTCTCTACGTAACTTGAAGTTGGCTATTTCTCCAGGGTTCTGTTTTCAATACCAATGATGTTATGGTGCCTTATCCCACACTTTCTTTTCTTTTTTATACAAGGAGCTGTTTTTGTAAAGCTACGCTTCCCTCAGGCAAATTTACGGTACACATAAATCAATTGACATCATGGAAAAGGTGAAGGTTGAACCCATAGACGTTGTAGTGATTCTCTGGGTAGCGTGGTAGATTCAAATCTACAGAGAACAGTCTGGCTTAAATAACAAACGATAATTTTATTTAAAACAATTCCTTGACTATATTAGAATCTATTTACACGACACTTTCACGAATTTCTATGCCTCTGCTAACTGGATGCGACAGGGTGTCGAAATCTCAGGACGTACGAAAGTCTCTGAGTTGGAGAAAGGTATCTCAACAGTCTCTAGATGAAACTCTACTCGTCGGGTGACGATTTCACAAGATCAGCACTGGATCCTCACTGGACGACGGGACAAGGCAGGTTCACTGCCGGACGAGAAGTCGGTACCGAACTCTCCGCAGGTCGTCGGTTCGGCACAATCAGGGATCGGCTCCACTGGGGTCGTCGGGTCAGTACAAGACAGGCACGGCTCCGCTGGGGTCGCTGGTTCAAGTCTCGAACGAGAAATAAGCAGGAACTCGAGATAGGCAGCCTACGCCAGGCTACAAGAACGCGTCCTCTCAGGGTGAGAGAACCGTCTTCCAAATTATTAAGAGCTCCTTAATGGGGTTGACCGCTCAAAGGGTCACTGAGCTAAGACGCTAGCTCGGGAAACAAACAAGACTCGAGATGGGCAGCCTACGCCGGCTACAAGAACGCGTCCTCTCAGGTTGAGAGAACCGTCTTCAAAAAGTATATTTTCTCCCTAAGGAGTGACCGCTCAAAGGGTCGCTGAGTTAAGCTGATCGATCGAGATCACAAGCAAGAACTGACGATTCGACTCCCTGCTTTTCCTTTTGAAACCTCCCAGCCTTTGTTCGCTGGTGGTTCTCGATTCGTTCGTTCTTGATTGGTTCTTACTTTTAATTGGTTCGTTTTTACTTTGCTCATTTTTGAGGTTGCTGATTCGGTAGAGACTCTCTGACGTAAAATGGGATCAGCTACTTAGCGCAGGTGGCTTGATTACCTAGCAGGTGGACTTAATCACCTGGCAGGTGCACTCCTAAACACCTGGGCTCTTTCCGGAACGAATCCCCTTTTGTCCTCTTCGATCCAAGTCCCGACCGTCTGGCGCCAGAGAGATGGACATGTATTGTCCGGCTCTTTTACGACCTGTCGGCGAGTTTGCCTTTGGGAGGGATAATTGAGGGGTCCATGAATGAATCCTCACAACCCCTCCCCCCTAAGAAAGATTTTGTGGTATGGCAAAATCTATAAGGCAAGGGTTAGATATGGCAACTCGACACATCATTAGAGGCAACAATTTTAAGAATTTATATACAAAATTTTAACATGATTTCAACACTTAAATTTCAAGTTACATCTACTATTTACAATACTCTTACATCCTACTCTTGTGATACAATTATATTTTATCACATAAGTTCAATCAAATACTGGGGTTTATGTACAATTTAAATCGGTACTTTTGGTACGATTTAATTTTCCGACAGCATTCTGCTCAGACAATCTGCATGTTGGTTGTCCTTCCCAGCCCTATGGATGATCTGGTAATTGAAGGGCTGTAAAGCCAACGCCCACCTCATCAATCTCGGGTTATTCCCGGAGTTATTCTTTAAAAATACTAACGGATTGTGGTCCGTTTCAATAGTGAAGCGTTGTCCGTCCAAGTAATGCCGCAGCTTTTTAATTGCGTAAATAATGCCTGCGCATTCTTTTTCGGTAGTGCAGAATTTCTTTTCTATGTCGGTAAACTTCCGGCTTAAATATAATATCGGGTGATCAACTTTATCTGGCCCTTTTTGTGCCATGATTACCCCGATTCCTTGGTTGGAAGCGTCAGTTTGGAGGATAAATTCCTTTGAGAAGTCTGGGGCGTACAACACCGGCTTCTCAGTGAGTTTCGTTTTCAGCTCTCGGAAAGCTGAGTCGCATTCCGTGGACCACTCTACCTCCTCCCTTCTATTCTTTCCTTTTAATGCCCTCGTTAATGGCTCGGCTATTATGGCATAATTTTGGATATACCGGGCGTAATATCCACTCAAACCTAAAAATTGTCTGATCTGTGTTTTATTCCTGGGTGTGGGGAAATCAACTACCGCTTGGATTTTCGCCTCAGTCGGAGTTCTACATCCACTCCGTACCATATGTCCCAAATATTTGACACTGCTCTGTGCGAACTTGCATTTGGCAGGTTTAATTGTTAATTTCGCATACGTGATTTTCTTAAGAACCACATCGAGGTGTTTGATGTGTTCCTCCCAAGTTTGCGAAAATATAGCTACATCGTCTAAGTAGGGTACACAAAATTCATCTAAACCTTGTAAGAGTTGAGCCATGAATTTTGAGAAGCAATATGGCGCGTTTACTAGTCCGAACGGAAGAACTAGTGGTCTATATGACCCGAATGGAGTCACGAAAGCGGCCAATCTTTGTGCCTTAAGACTCAAGGGTATCTGCCAATATCCCTTGGTCAGATCTATGACCGTTATATATTTTGCGGCTGCCACTTGTTCGATTCGCTCGTCCATATTAGGCAGTGGATAATATTCCGTCCTAATGATGGAATTTAATCGACGATAATCGACACAAGGGCGAGGGTCACGTCCTGGACTCTCTACTAAAATCATGGGGGAAGTGTAATCGGACTCCCCGATCTCAATGATTTTTAAATCCAACATCCTCTTAATTTCTGACTTGAGGATTTCCGTTTGTCTAGGAGAGGTGCGGTAGGGTTTCGATCTAATGGGTTTGTCACGAATTAAATCGATATCATGTTCGATAAGATTCGTCCTACCGGGATCATTTGAAAATAATTGCCTATGGGATTTTAACAATTTCCCAAGTTCATTGATTTGATCCTGCGTGCATCGCTCTTCCAATTTACTGTTTTTCACTACCTCTCCGAAATCAAAAATATTCGGATCTGCGATAGGATACTGAATATCCAAATCAGATTCTACGGTGTCGTGAGAGAATACTTCGCTCATCAAAACATTTACGCTTTCCATCCGCTGGTGGTATGGCTTTAATAAGTTAATGTGGTACACTCGTACCTTCTCTACCTTCCCTGGCATCTTAACAACGTAATTGGTCTCCGAAAGCTGTTTCTCTATAGTTCCCGGACCAACCCATTTTACGGCGAATTTTGTTTGTTGGCAAGATGACAATACTAAGACGCGATCGCCTACTTTAAACTCGCGCTTCACCGATCCTTTGTCGTAGTACGACTTCCTTTTAACTTTTGCGTCCGTTTCGGTTGCGGTGGCTACCTGTTGACACCGTCGCAATCGATTTATCAACTGGAATACGTACTCCGTGACAATGTCTTCACATGGGGGACTTTGGCACCATTTGTCAAATAAAATGGATTCGGGCATTCTCAAATTCTTCCCGTAAATTAGCTCTGCGGGGCTAAAACCGGTTGACGCATGGGTTACGTTCCGCAAAGCCAAGAGAGCCGATGGAAGTACGTCCTCCCAATTTTCTTTTAGCTCCAGGCACATCGCTTTCAAAAGTCTCTTTAGGGTCCGGTGGAACCGTTCCACCGGGTTCGTTTGTGGATGATAGATCGAACTACGCACCACCTTAATCCCAAACCTCTCAAAGAAGGTAGTTGTGAGGTTGCTAGTGAAATACGTAGCATTGTCCAGTTGTAGTTCTTTGGGGAAACCTATTCTACCAAAGATAGCAAGCAAGGCATCAGTGACGGTTTCTGAGTTCACTGCTGATAAAGGAATAGCTTCCGGGTATTTGGAAGCAAGGCAAATAGCCGTCAGGAGATATTTGTTCCCTTTCGGTGATATTGGCAAGGGACCCACAATGTCTATATTCATCTTCGCGAACACTTCGGTGATCACGGGCACTAACTTAAGGGTCGCTCTCTTTTGTTCCGAGGATTTCCCGACTTTCTGACAAGCATCGCACGATTTCACATATTCCTCGATCTCCTTAATACACTGGGGCCAGAAATAATAGCGCAACAGCTTATCTTTAGTTTTCGTATTGCCCATGTGGGATCCGAACCCATCATGACAAAGGCTTAAAATTTTATTTTTATATATAGCGGGTATTAATAGCTGCCTCCGCTCTTCGCCTCGATGATCCTTAGACTGCCTAAAGAGTAGCTCTTTTTCAATCACGAACTCACTCGTTTTATTTTGCCTGACCTTATCCCAAATAGATTTGAGTTCGGGACAATTCTGCTGTTCCTTGGCAAAAGTTTCAGCGTGAATGCCTACTAATTCGATTTCCGAATTTTCCTGTAAGGGTGGTAACTCTATCCCCAAATTTTCGTCCTCTAGTTCATTTTCAGGTTCCGTTACCTCAAGTGGATCTATTTCTGTCTGGTTTTCCTCAACTACAGTCTGTTCAGGGCTCAGACGTTTGGTTTGACTCCTAGTCATAATCGCGTTTACCAGTTCTGGTTTTACTCTCTGCGATTCAATTAATTCCTGGGTGGAATTTCCTAAGAGGTAATGTCGCATTTCGACGGATTTACCTACAATTGCTGCCTTAGTCCTAATTACGCCGAGTTCTGGACTTTCGATTTTAATTCTTGCCAAAGGTAGGCACTTGAAGTGGTTGTCCAGAGGTTGCTTAACCCAAATGTGCTCGCCTGTAAAATCCTCAGGTTTCACCAAGTCTAGGGGTCCCAGGTCAATGGTTGTTCCTGAATCACGCAACAATACCATGTCAACATCATTTATTTTGGCCTTGCTTAAATAAGGCTCAAATGAGGGAGCAAAATTTGCGCTCGTAGCAAGATTATTTAAGGGTTCCGCTACTTTCTTTAACTCGGGGCATTGAGGGCGTATATGACCAGGTAAGTTACAATTAAAACAAACGGGGCCACTACGTTTCTCAAATTCCCTTGTCCGCCATTCTGTGTTGGTTCCCTTACTTCCCGATCTCCAGTCCTTTCCGTGATTTTTCTCCCCCCCCCCGAATTTCTTTCCCTGATTCGGCTTTTCAATAGGTTTTGGGCGGTCGAGAGCCCTTTTCTCCGGTAGTTTGGAGAACACCTGTTTCTTGACTCGACGGGTTGACTCGTACGCGTCTAGCTTCTCAGCCAATGCGCTCGGTTCGGTCAACTCGCCCCATTGATCAATAAAGTGGTCCTTTATGTCGGCCGGTACCCTTCTTTTCATTTGATCAGCGATCATCAGATTCTTAAGATAATCAAAATCCTCAACTTGGATTCCGCTAAGCCACCCTTCTAGATAGCTTCTTAGTTCGAAGATCGTGTCCTTCCATAAAGAGCCATTTTGTCTCTGATGCGTTTGAAATTTGCATCTAAAGGATTCTGCGCTAAGCTTGAATCTAGCGAGAAGTACGGACTTTACATGATCATAATCATCACTCAATTCCTCGGGTTCACGAATAATAATCTCCGCGATTTCAATCGGCAACAGACTAAGCAGCTGTGAGACCAATTCGTCATACTCGATTTTTAATTTTCTACTCTGGCGTTCAAAAAGCGTTAAGAACAAGGCCATATCTATTTTGTCAGCATCAAACTTTTGCATGACTGATTTAATGTTTTTAGACGGTTTCCCGCTATCATGGCTAGACGAACTTAAACTATTTACTTCTCCCGATTGTTGTAATCTTAGCTTCTCTAGTTCGAAAGCCCTTTCCGCAGCTAATTTTTCCTCTTCCTTAGCTAATTTTTCCTCTTCCCTAGCCTCCGCCTCAGCCAATTTCCTCTCTTCTATGATATTAACTATCATATCCTTAGCGCTTTCCTCGCTAAAATGATTGCATTCCTGTATTTTCCTTGCTAGATCGATGATTCGATCTTCGGAACCAAACTCAACATTAAACTCGTATGCTAATTTCTGCAAGTCTACCTTTTTCTGCTTAGTTAAAAACGCCATGGTTCTACACTAGTAATCAGAATTTCTTTAGAATGGATTCCACAATTAAATCAATTTAAAAATTTAAACACTTTTCACAACAGTTTTTTTCTCAACAATTTAAAACAATAATCTATTAAATTGCCTCTAAAGAAATGCCAAGCTTACCTTGTCTGACGACTGGCTCTGCTTTTTCGACAGGTCTCTGCTCTGCCTCTGTTGGGATGTCAGACGGGCGTTCGTTTATTTTTCTTCCACTGGCACACTAGCACTTTTCTTCAACACTGGACAGGATGTCCTTCACGTTGTAGCAGTTCTGGATGGTTCTGCTTTTTCTCACTTCACAACTCTTCTTGAGTTTGCCTCTGGACTGGATGTCCTCACGTAATAAATCCTGGGTGGGCTTACTACGCAAAAGGTGTGGTTGCCAATTTTTTATTTAATGGCTAACAATCCCACCTGCTGCCACCAATAATTTAAGTAGACTGTAGTGATTCTCTGGGTAGCGTGGTAGATTCAAATCTACAGAGAACAGTCTGGCTTAAATAACAAACGATAATTTTATTTAAAACAATTCCTTGACTATATTAGAATCTATTTACACGACACTTTCACGAATTTCTATGCCTCTGCTAACTGGATGCGACAGGGTGTCGAAATCTCAGGACGTACGAAAGTCTCTGAGTTGGAGAAAGGTATCTCAACAGTCTCTAGATGAAACTCTACTCGTCGGGTGACGATTTCACAAGATCAGCACTGGATCCTCACTGGACGACGGGACAAGGCAGGTTCACTGCCGGACGAGAAGTCGGTACCGAACTCTCCGCAGGTCGTCGGTTCGGCACAATCAGGGATCGGCTCCACTGGGGTCGTCGGGTCAAAGACACTCTCCGGGCCCACTCACCGTTAAGTGTAGAGCGTAATGTATGGCCCGGAGGTGATGACCTCCACCGCAACACGAAAGGGGTCCACCGCACCCAGACCCGGAGCAGCATTTATTTTAAATAAGCAATTACAAAAACATACAAAGCGTAACAAATACGTTACAACAAAACGTAGACACAAAAAGCGTAACAAAAGGTGTGACAAATTCGCTACTACAAAACATCGTCAAGATATACAGTTATATTGGAACATATTCCTATGGCGGGGGGGGGTATTTCAATTAACGTCACACTGGAGCAACACAACGGGCTATTGGTGACGGTCCGGGATCAATCCCAAAGGGAAAGATTCGAGGACAACACCACGTAATTTTGAACCACGGTCAGATGACGAGGCAACACCTGAGCTGGCACCCCACTCTCCAAACTTCCACACCACGCCAACGTGAGGACATTTGAGGCCACGACAGATTTAACGTGCACCAGCCCCCTTTGTACACGACGGTGTTTTGGCTGGATTCGAACTCGCAACCCTTCGGTTGCAAGTCCGTTACTCTTCCAACCGGGCCACCGCGGCCCCATATTCCTATGGCAAAATCCTTGAATAAAAGGAGAAAACAGGGTAGTGGGTGCCAATCCAACATCTACCAATGAAAATCCTCAGCCAGAATCGGCAAAACTAAAAACCCCACTCTGACCTGCAGAGGGGGCAGGTTATAATACTAAGAGAGGACAGTTTTCAAAGCCATAAGGAGAAGGTTCTACTACGGCACCTAAATTTACTGGGGAACCGAGCGTGCAATAGGCTTATAAGAGACGCCTGCTCGATTCCCCATTATAACTGCTGGGGTCGTCGGGTCAGTACAAGACAGGCACGGCTCCGCTGGGGTCGCTGGTTCAAGTCTCGAACGAGAAATAAGCAGGAACTCGAGATAGGCAGCCTACGCCAGGCTACAAGAACGCGTCCTCTCAGGGTGAGAGAACCGTCTTCCAAATTATTAAGAGCTCCTTAATGGGGTTGACCGCTCAAAGGGTCACTGAGCTAAGACGCTAGCTCGGGAAACAAACAAGACTCGAGATGGGCAGCCTACGCCGGCTACAAGAACGCGTCCTCTCAGGTTGAGAGAACCGTCTTCAAAAAATATATTTTCTCCCTAAGGGGGTGGGGGGTATTTCAATTAACGTCACACTGGAGCTACACAATGGGCTATTGGTGACGGTCCGGGATCAATCCCAAAGGGAAAGATCCGAGGACAACACCACGTAATTTTGAACCACGGTCAGATGACGATTTCTCCCTAAGGAGTGACCGCTCAAAGGGTCGCTGAGTTAAGCTGATCGATCGAGATCACAAGCAAGAACTGACGATTCGACTCCCTGCTTTTCCTTTTGAAACCTCCCAGCCTTTGTTCGCTGGTGGTTCTCGATTCGTTCGTTCTTGATTGGTTCTTACTTTTAATTGGTTCGTTTTTACTTTGCTCATTTTTGAGGTTGCTGATTCGGTAGAGACTCTCTGACGTAAAATGGGATCAGCTACTTAGCGCAGGTGGCTTGATTACCTAGCAGGTGGACTTAATCACCTGGCAGGTGCACTCCTAAACACCTGGGCTCTTTCCGGAACGAATCCCCTTTTGTCCTCTTCGATCCAAGTCCCGACCGTCTGGCGCCAGAGAGATGGACATGTATTGTCCGGCTCTTTTACGACCTGTCGGCGAGTTTGCCTTTGGGAGGGATAATAGAGGGGTCCATGAATGAATCCTCACAACGTGAAACGTAAGTAGACTGAGTATTACAATTGAGAGGAGCTTCAAATAACCCGTACCATATATATGCAGGGCATGCGATACATTCCTCACTGCTGGTGGTTTGAATCATAGACGTGAAATATAACTACACTGAGCATTGCCATTGAGAGGAGCTTCTGAAGGTGTGACCACATGTCGACTAGTAGTCGCGTGACTGCTCTGTGAAAAATTGACTTGGTTGGCTGATTTGGCATTTTATCGCCTTTTTTGGCAATATAATATCCTATAACAGGGTAGATGTGTGAATGCGCATTTCTATAGAGAGTTGACAAAAGTGGTGAAATCACCAAAATCTACTACTAGGTCACGTGGACCAATGAGATGATGAATCAATGGATGAGCGTCTTCTCCAGTCCCGTGAACGAATCAGATGATGAATGTTTGTTTCCATTCGGAAGACGAAAGTAGTCAAAGCGTCACTTTACTACTAGTTTTGGTCACAGGTCTTGGAAATATAAAAAGGTTACCATTACTCTATCTACTTTTTCGTCTACTCTACTGTTGATTCATGTGTTCCATGAAAGTCTGCTTAAAATTGTTTCTTCAAAGCAGTTTATGAACACTTGTGTCTAATCAGATTAAAATCTTCGCTAAAAACAAAACATGGTAAAATTGCCAAACTCTGCTATGTCGCGTGGACCAATCAGATGATGAAGCAATGGATGGACGGTTCTAACCTTCCCGTGGACCAATCAGATGATAAGTGTCCGTTTCCACCCGCAGACGAAACTAGTCTGAGGGTTACGTTACTACTAGTTTCGGTCACATGATTCTGGGCACATAAAAAGGTTACTATTGCCCATTGTACTCATATATTTCCTCTATAGTTGCTTACTTCTTGGGGTTGTCAGGACACGGATCCCTACCCCGACAAGTTGGAGATATCATGGTGGAGTTGTGTAAAATACACTACTGTTGCGAAAATTGCAACACTATGAAAGAATCATCGGAAATAAATTAAAATTATTCCACGTATTACCTATGGTGGTTTAAATAAAAGATCAAATTTACAGAGCAATGAAACAAAAATAATGCCAAAAATCAATATCTTATGCAGCCTCCACGCGCAGTGATGAGAGCCTGTACACGTCGTGGCATCGAATCATACAGATTCTGAATGTCATGCTGAGGAATAGCATTCCAGATGGCCTCTACCTGATGACAAAGTTCATCCGTACTCTCTGCCCGACGAGCGGTACGAGCGAGTCGCCATCCGATGTAATCCCAGACATGCTCAATGGGCGACATATCCGGGGAACGTGTAGGCCATGGAAGAAGCGGAACCTGTTGTGCACTGAAGAAGGCTTGTACATTCCGAGCAACATGTAGACGGGCATTGTCTTGCTGAAATACAGCTTCGGGAATGCGTTGCAGGAGGGATAGGACCTCGGGCTCCACAATTTCCCTGATGTAGCGCCCGCTGTTCAGGGTCCCCACAATTTGGAGTAAGCAGGATCGCCCATGATATCCAATAGCGCCCCAGACCATAACGCCAGGCATTCGTCCAGTATGATGCTGAATGAGACACTTCGGGAGAAGGCGTTCACCTCTGTAGCGTCTGACGAGTACGCGTCCATCGTTATAGTCCAGATTGTAGCGGGACTCATCTGAGGAGACGACTTGTTGCCAATCGGCACGCCATTGGCTGTGTTGCTGAGCCCATTTAGCCGGAGGCGTCGGTGGTTCAGCGTCAAGGGAATCCTGCGCAGGGGAATACTTGCACGTAGCCCATGGCGCAGCAGACGTCGACGAACCGTGGGGGCAGACAATGACACACCTGTAGACGTGCTCCAATGCTGTACCAACGCACGAGAGGACGCTGTACGGTCCGTCACCGCCATGCGGATGAGGTGTTTGTCGTCCCGTGGTGACGTCATATTGCGTGGCCCACTGCCGGGGTTTCGACTTGTCCGGTTCTCCATGGATCATCTCTTTCACACAAGCATAACTGTTGTGGCATTACGCCCCGTGCGAGTGGCGATTTCACGATACGAAACTCCAACCTCACGGAGGCCGATCATGTGGCCCCGTTCGAACTCCGTTAGTTGCTCGTATGGCACTCTGCGTTTTTGGCGAGGCATATTGACTTCTAATCAATCATTTACAGCAGTCAAACGACTATACACACATTTTAACGCACCTTTACAGTGCTTTTATACACGGCTCACTTGGAAGTTTAGAGGGTGTTTCTCGGCCCACACATGCGTGATCGCTTTGTAATTCTAATCATTTGCATATCCTAAACTGTTTTGCATTTCCTGCAAGTTTCGTTTAATTCGCATGATTCCTTCATGGTTTTGCAATTTTCACAAACAGTGTAGAAGAGCTAAGGTTACAGATTTCATGCTTTGCTAAATTTGAATGACTAAGCTGAATACGATTTCAGTAACATTGAACGCACGATTGTTATTGATTTATTTAAATTACAAATTAATAAACAATGTTAAAATATCATTTTACTTAGAAAAGTTTTTGTATTGTTTATATGATCGAGTCAATTTAGAGTAGAACACAAGAAGTATATTACCTCTTACAAAATTCTCATTTTCTTTTTCATCCCCCTCATTGTCATCATTATCTTGATCGATATCTTCAATGTCTTCTAAATCAATGTAATCATTCATTCTGTGAAAATCCTCTAGAAAGTAAAGTATATTTTATATTAAAACACACACAGTTTTTTATAGCATCAAATCCACTTTTTGATAATTCTGGGTAGCTGAGTTATAGTTAATGTTGATTCTAATTTTTTTCCCTTTTAGCAAAACTACAGTAGCTAATTGTTATTTATTTAAGCCTCCCCATTTCGATGATATGAATACACCACTCAGCTTTTAAACTTCCAGTTTACTTAAGTTTTCCGTTGTATAATTAGCAAGAAGAAAAATTGAGCTACTTGATGTAACAATGTACCAAAAAATCGATTTTTCTTAAAGTTATGCAAGATTTCTCTTCGTTAATGGTGTTTGTCTCCCCTTAATTGAAATAAAATTTAGCTTAACAATATAAAGGTATGTAATGTTATAAATTACATGTTTCTTCGTTTATTATCAACAATACTATGTGTGTATCGTTCCATTTTTTTATAACTGTAAGCAGTATGTTATGTTTAAAACAGGTTACAAATAGAAATAAAACAGGTTAAAATAGAATCCTTTGGAAAAATTCTAAGGTCATTTGCTTGGAATAGAATCCGCTGGAAATATTCTGTTATTTTCAATATTATTTTTTTAATCCTCTGTGAACCTCACAGAGGATTAAAAATATAATATATCGATTTCTAAAATAAGATGTAGACTTTTGAGCATTGTTTCAGTTTTCCAGTTTCGTCTGTTCCGATTACCCTTTATTTGTTACTAAACTTTCTGAGAATTATGCAACTAAAGTTTGTTGCAACCCACAATTCATATTCGAGCGAAATAATTTCAGAATTCCCAGAATTTCTTTGCATGCATGAATAACACATGGACAAGAAACAAAGTACAATCGAAGGCGTTTTAACAACATAATAAGCTACTTTTCAAGTTTTGAAAAATTGCAAAATAGTTATGTTTTATCCACTCTTCAAGAAGTCATTGTCTTAAACTTTCAAACGCTGCGCCCACTCATCCAAAAAACCAAAGAATATTTTTTTGATCCTCTTGACTATTTAGTTTTAGTTTCGTTCATTATGAATTAATTCTGTGACTTATCAGTACGTTGCCCGGAGCGCTTCCATTTCAGTTCTCGCTTACCTGGATGTAAAAGATCATCAGAAACAGTCATTTCCATATCTTGGGCGTAACTGAAACTCACACTACTATCATCCGAATCCCTATTTCCGTACAGTACTGTTGCATGGAACTCAAATAACTCTTCACCTGTTAAAGAAAAAAACAATTAATGCAGCATTGTAGTGAAACGTGTTTCTGGGATCATGGGCCTACACCAGTCTTTTTCAAACGTTACTAGTTTACAGCTCAACTATCTAAATGTAAATTTCATCAGCTTCTTTGTATAAAAAATTGCATGGGAATAAACTGAATTTTAAAGTTCTACTTCTTCAATTTCTACAATTATTTTATAAAGTGGTGGATCTCCTGTATGTATTGAGAACGGACCTAGTGTTGTATACCATTAGAAAGAGGGAAACGTTAGTCAAGAGTATTGTAAAAAGCCTATTTATAATAAAATTCGACATACTGTCATGTGCCTCCTAGGTACGGAATTAGTTTAAATGTTTAAACCCTAGTTTAATTAATAGTATATTAATTTATACTTGCATTAAATTGATTGTATTTAAATTATAAAATTGCATTTTGATGAAAACTCAATACATTTTATGACCTTTTTCAAACAACAGGAAAGAAGAGCTTCATTATCAGATCCTCAAATGGGGCAAAAGCTTGGCCAACTGGAATTCGCAATGTTTTCTTTCCAATTTTTAAAAATTCGTCTCTCCGAAAAAAATGCTCTTAGACCCAAATATGGTCCTAGCGCCATATAATCCAACCAACCGAACAGAAATACATTTCAAGCCAATGTCAACACAATTCATGCTCAGTTTTTCAAGGCTGGAGCCTCCGCAGTTATCCACCTTGAATTATCCCTGTCAGGACCTCAGCCCAAGGCATTAGTTTAAGAAGCAAAAACGCTGTTTTTATGAAGTATTTTCATCAGCAAAGGATTTATTATTTTTTCTGGACAAATAATATCATATCGCGATACACAGGGGTTATCAGAACTCAAATCTTCAGGGATCCCTTGGTGGAAGGCTACGGCCTCTGTGGGAGCCGTATAAAATAACAACCAACCTTTGAGAACCACGACACAGTTTGAAAATCTCTCATCTAGACTCCAGAACTTCATTTCTTAAGGCAAGCCAAAAATTGGACAAACATCAGTCAGTGGCACTAAATAGGCTGAAATACGCATGCGTACTGACATTGTTTCTGTACAGAAACGGAGTAGGATATTTCGTCATCTGTCTAACCAATGTGTAACTTGCGCAACTCTCCAAATGGTTTCGACGAGATATCTCGTCCATTAAGATGTGACCAATTTTGCTAATGACCGAGATATCTTGTCATCAAGATATTGGCGATTTTTTTATGATGGCGAGATTAAGATCTTGTCATTTCTTTTGTAATGACGAGCCATCAAGATCTGGTCAGTTTTGATAATCCGTCTCAACCATCTAGATCTGGTCAGTTTTGCTAAATACGAAATACCTCGTCAAGACAACCACCGGGAGGGTTAAGAGGAGCATGTTCAATACAGGGAGTTAGAGATGAGTTAGTTCCGATGATTTTTAAAGTGAACGCGATTTAAAATGTTCGTATTACTCATCGCATCACTTTCGTCTTAACCCTCCTGGTGGTTGTCTCGACGATGTATCTCTTCATCAGCAAAACTGACCAGATCCTAATGGAAGAGATATCTCTTCATTAGGACAATAAACAACCATATCATGATCTCATCATCATAAAAAAATCGACAATATCTTAATGACGAGATATATCGTCAGTAGCAAAATTGGTCAAATCTTCATGGGCGAGATATCTTGTCGAAACCACTTGGAGGGTTAAATTTTATTCCGTTTTCTTCGACTTTGTAAGGCAGCCCAATCTGTCTAATTTATTCCAATTTATCTGCAGATTTGTCTATCTTAAGGAGTTCACAGTCACTAATAAGGTAATTCAGTGTAGAGCGGTAGATTTGCTGACCTAATTTATCTTTAGATACATTTTATACATTTCAATCGAAATCTTCTGTTATATGTATAATAAATGCTAAGTAATCTGCTGTTTTCTATATTTACACGAAATAAATTATCGATTAGACATTTAAGCATTCTTTTCTCGTATTTCACCACAACCACGTCCGTGTAGAGCCTTTGAGAATCATATCTTAATTCTTGAGCTGCTGTTTAAAAAGTAACGTTAAGGGAAGACACCATTGGAAACTGGTCGCATTTGATTCAGATATAATTTTAATAATATATTTAAGCTGCGTCAGCGCACACAGAGAGGTAATTTCTAAACTTTATGTTATAGCTCGTTATGTTGCTCCATTGCGACGTAAATTCAACTATCAACCAAACTGTATGTATTCCCATTCGCATTTTATAAAAAAGCATCGAGCCTTTGAGCATCATATATTAATTATATTTTAACACACTAAATTATTCAAAATACGACCTATATCAGGTAAATGCACCTGGTTTTTATAAGTTAAAGAAAAATAAAAAATATCATGATAATTAAAAATATAATTGATAGAATTTATAAAATTTCGGGTAAACACGAATAAAATAATAAGTCACAGTTTAGTCCACAAATAGTAGCACAAGATTTATTTTTGATCGGGAAATTTTACTATACAGGAACTTGTTCTAACATGGGATGCCTTAGTTGGATGCATATAAGCAGCTTCAATATGGACTGTGGGCACCTCTACCAGATATTTATTTCTACAAAACGGCTATCCAATTTTTTATCCAAACTCTAAACAAGAAATCACGGCTCGTTTTGAAACGTACTCTTTCATACTAATGTCTGATGATGTCCTAAGACGCCAGCGTCACAAATTTGCATATTATATTCTATATTCTGATGTAGCATTACTTTTTGTTATATGTCCTAATTTTGTGGGGTCGCGGTAGCCCAGTTGGAAGAGCAACCGGAGGGTTCGAAACTCGGTCCAGCCAAAGACCGTCGTGTAACAGGGGCTGGTGCACGTTAAATCTGTCGTGACCTCAAATGTCCTCACGTTAGCGTGGTGTGGAAGTTTGAAGAGTGGGTTCCAGCTCAGGTGTTCTCGTCATCTGACCGTGCTTTAAAATTACGAGGCGTTGTCCTTGTATCTTTCCCTTCGGGATTGATCACGGGCCGTCGCCAATAGCTCATTCTGTTGCTCCAGTGGGACGTTAATTAACTACCTATTTACTTACCTAAGTTTGAGCGGATTGATTAATTTTTTGACGAGTAATAGTTGTTTTTGTGTTTTATCCTTGTTTATGGATACCAGTGTGTTAGTTTTGTACATTTGACCCCGTAACTGGTATAGTGCTCATAACGTTTAGGGTCCCGGGTTCGAATTGCGGTTTGAAAGCGCACGGATCTTGGTGGTTGGCATTGTCAGGAGTAGTGGTGGTCATCCATTGAGGGATCCTTCACAAATAGCCTTCAGTTCGCCCCTTGTAGTGCCGAAGGTCGAAGTTCAGTTATCGGACATTAGAAAAAGTATTGCACGTATAGTATGATACAGTTAGCATGGATTATGGTAGCTTATAGATAGACTTTAAATGCTAGGGCGATTGTGTAGCTTAAATCCAATTTTTCCCATAAAAAGCAATAGAATTGTTATATAACTAGAGTCTTAAAAAGCTAGGTTTAGAACAATACATAAATATTTACTCCTCCTGGTGGTTGTCTCGACGAGGTATCTTGTCATTAGCTAACTGACCCAGATCTTGATGGACGAGATACCTCGTCATCAGCAAAAAACTGACCAGATCTTGATATCGTCATCATAAATAAATCGTCAATATCTTGATGATGAGATATCTCGTCATTTTCAAAATTTGTCAGATCTTGATGAGATATCTCATCGAAACCACTTGGAGGGTTAAGGCTCATAATCACCGTAAGGATTGTAACAACTGCTCTTCAGTTATAAGATTAATTTATCGAATTAAATGCAACCAATTTTAAGTATCGAAATCGGAGTAATCTAGCTCGTTTTCATCAAAGTAATGGCACAACGTACTAGTCTTAAACTACAGCTCATCTAATGAGAATTCACGATGTCGTGAAGTCCATCACCTCACAGGTTATTTATAATAGGTCACGGCAAGCTCTACTAATCTTTGCAAACATATTTTTTAACCCTCCAAGTGGTTTCGACGATATATCTCGTTCACCAACATCTGAACAATTCTGCTAATGACGAGATATCTTGCCATCACGATATTGTCGATGGTTTGACGATGACAAGATCAAACTGGTCAGTTTTCTTCAAGTGACGAAATATCTCGTCTATCAAGATTTGGTCAATTTTGCTAATGACGAGTTACTTCGTCAAGACAACCACCAGGAGGTTTTAGAAGACTCCCATGAAATTAGTTAAAGTTTCATTTAGCTATTATGTTACCAAGTATTTTCTGAATAATTTAGTCTAACTCAGTGGTCGCCAAAGTGGTCGATATAACATTGTTAGGGGTCGATTAGGGGTTGATACAAAAATATAAGAAATTGTACGGGTAATATTATCTATATTAAATTTTATATTTTATATATTATTTATCCCTCCTATCCAATATGTGATGTTAAGGATGTCAAAAATAAAAACGTATCCCTTTGAAGTTAAGCCAATATAATGATATGAACTGTATTGTTCATGCAATAAACACTGTAACAATAAAATAAACAATCTAAAAGCTCACATAAGCGTCTTTTATGCTTGTCCTATTATAATTACGTAATAGTAAAATAGGGGGGGGGGGTCGATGAAAAGTCAAGAAACTCTTGAAGGGGTTGACGATCAAAGAAGTTTGGCAACCCCTGGTCTAACCGAATCAAAGTTTCACACGGACATTGTAATCAGGGGACATGTTGACTGGAAAATCGAGAAATTCCCGAGAGCGTGGTGCTTCTAGTAGGTCGATAGATCATTCAAAAGAAAAATTAATGTGACAATAGACAAGAAGAGCATATTTCATATGGTGATTTAAATGTTTATCCACTTAGAAAGCCGGTAAACTTTTAGATAAATAATGAAATCAACTCTACATATCATAACGACTGTAACAATAGTTTCTATTGATTCAAAGCAAACTGATCGTTGTTGAATTAACCCTCCTGGTAGCTGTCCCGACGAGATATCTCGTCATTAGAAGAAAACTAACCAGCTCTTGATCTCGCCATCATAAAAAGATCGACAATATCTTGATGACGAGATATCTCATCATTATCAAAATTGGTCAGATTTTGATATCTCGTCATTAGCAAAATATAGCATATCTTGATGGACGAGATATCAACTTAAGAAATCATCAAAATCTAAGCTTAGTCGAGTAAATCTTTGGATAATGATCTTTATAAATCGATCATTCGAGCTAATACATAATAATTTTAATCATTCCAGATGAAAAATGAAACGTATTATGGTCTAGTAATTCACGATAAATTTAAGAATTGAAAGTTGCAATCGAAAAAGCCACTGAAAATATTTGAATCTATAAACAAGGAATCCCCAAAATAGTAGAATTTGTAGTAGTCAATCATTTATAATGATCTATGTAAATTTGAAATCGATCATTTGAGCCGATCCGTACTGATTTTGATAATTCCAGATGATCAATAAAAAGTATATTCTAATACCTCGCGAAAATCTAAGAATTTAAATATGTTGTAACATATGAAATCACTGTTATTACGTATATCTAAAAATACGTAAATCACCGTATTTAAGTGTGCATTAAGTATGATATTAAGAAATCATTAAAATTTAAGTGTACAGTCGAGTCAATCATAATGATCTCAACAAACTGGAAATCAATACACCATCATTCTCTCCTATCGTTGAAATCATAGATAGAGATTACATCTGTATATTGTATGCTTTTGGCAACTAGTTTTCATTGAATTCACACCTTTGACAAATATAAACACAGAGTATTAATATTTCACCCTATAGACGAAACAATTATTCAAAGAAAATATATGAGTAAATTGTAAGGAATCCTAAAATTGATATGTACATTGCAAATGTTCTCCTTTAATGCTTTAAAATAAATTATCTTAAAGATAGTTATTTGATTATTTTTATTGATCAAGCATATTCAAATATGACGTGCATTCGAGGAACCTAAGACCATTGCTTTAATTGTGTATAATTTTAAAGAATTTAAAAATTTATTAAAAGAAAAATGTATTAGTAAATACTAAAATTAGGAATCAAATTTTCTTCTCTATATTTTAAAATGAATTACATTGAAGATAAAGTTATTTAAACATTTTTATGGATGAATACATTCGTAAATAACGTGCATTCGAGGAAACTAAAAACCATTATTTGAATTTTTATACGATTATAAAGGCTTTAATAAGAATTTATTCAAATAAAAATATATATTAGTAAATTCAAAGGAATCATAAAATTTATAATGTACACTTGCAAATTTTTCTCCTTTAACACTTCAAAATGAATTACATTGAAGATAAAGTTATTTAAATATTTTTATTGATGAATACATTCCTAATAAGACGTGCAATCGAAGAACCTAAGAACTACGCATAACAAAATTTTAAAAAGCATGCGTGATTGATTCATCTATATTTCTATTGTCTACCAAAAAATGCAAAGTAGTAAAATAATTTAAAATAAAGCTTCTAAGTAAGAGTTATCTATGATGCAGGCGCTATAACCTAAAACTTAGTTACATATTTTTCTAACATCACCTGTTAGTTTTTCGACGAAATTTGAAGGAACAAGCCCTTTTCTTCCATCCAAAAGTTCTCCATTGAAAAACCCATCCTATAAAAGATTAATATGGCATAGTAAAATATCTCAAAGAAATAAATCTATCTTTATATTTCGTGTGAATTCGGTATTTTATACATTAAGTTGCATTATTTTTCGTAAACGCGTTTAATAAATTTTAATGTTTCATTCTATTTGTATGCGATATTACCTGAAAATAGCTAAATAATTTTAAATGAATGAAAATTTGTTTTTGATTATACATTTCAATTGATTTTTAAGTAATTAGTATGAATATGATTTCCTTTGTTGATAATAAATGAATGCGGTCGATAAAAGTTGAACTGTCACAAATGAAATGCGAAATCAGCTGGGAAAACTAATCTGTAGCAGGTGAGTGACCGGTGAGTCGCCGGCTGCGGTGTAATAAACCTCTATTATCTGTCGAACTTTCAAATTAAAAAAGAACATCAGTTCCGATCGTCGGCTGCGGGACATCGAACAGTAAATTTTCCCCGATATATGTTTTTATTTGTTAGTACTATGATTGCATTTGTGTAAAAGCTGTATTTGAAATTATTAATACGCATTCTATTTTGATTAATGTCATCAAATAGCTTTGTAGATATTAATTATTTTTGCCATTATTCTTATGAATTTAGCTATAAATGTTTAAAGTCTGTTTTGCACAATTATTTGTGCCTCAGTTCATATTGTAGCTTTTAAAGATTATTTCAAGTCAATATTTCATATATTCTGTAATCATAACCGTACGAAAATATGAATGTTTGTTAAAAATAACTGATGTTTATATATATACTTAAAATAGTAATATAATTATAATTTTTTTCTAATGGGTTGACTTAATGTTAGAAATTAATTTTTGGATGAATATTAAGTAATTTTGTTTATTTTAATTAAACAGAATGGGCTCTACTTATGTGATAGAACTGTTCTCAGACAATTTCAAGACTTAAAATAAGAAGTTATTCTTTCCATAGGAAAACCTACTAATGCTGTTTGTATAAATCTATACCCTATTAAACTTGAAAATATAATGACTTCTTCGTTATGAAGGAAACTTATTGCGATTTAAGAGGATTTTTTGAGTTAAATGCGGTGGCTATCTAAGCAATATGTATTGCAAAATGACCTTGTTTCGATATAGTTACCTTCTCAAGACCTATATTACTATAAACGTCTCAAACAATCATAAACATACATCAATTTCAAGGTCACATATTATTGTCTCATAGACAATAACGCGGAAACTTTGCTGACTTGCTCTATCATAACAAACAAAACACGTTATCAACTGGATACACGTGTTAGTATTCCACTATTCACTGAAGCAACAGATTTCCCCCTTAGCTTCCTCTATTCTCTTGTAACTGAAACTATTCAATGTTCTTCAACTTGGTAACACCATTAAGCTGATAAAAATGCTAATATAGATAATCGATTTCTTTCCTATATTCTGGGCACCGACATATTAAGCCTCTGAAAAGCCCATTTGAATTAAATTTTAGAGGAAATGTATTGAGATGTTGATATAACTGGACACAATTAGTAATTGTCTTTGGAAGTGTGTTAAGTTATAGCGATATAAAGTCCATTATATTCATTTAAAACTACCTTTATTGTTTTAGAAACTAGTAGAAAACTAGTACTGAATTACACTGACGTGCAAAACTTAAGATATGTTTAAAGGTTACAACCTCAAAATTCAGACTGGTTTTTTACCTAACAAAGGATATTCAATAGAAAACTGGTGTATTTTCAAATTTTGGAATCGTGACGTCAGAAGCTATAACATAGGAAGGGGTTCTGCAATCACATTCTCGGTATTCAAATGTCGTGCAATGCCTGAATTAGTGTTCGAGTTGGTCATATAGTCAACAAAGACAGTATTTCCTCTTGTTTTAAATTTCCACAATTACTTTTCTTTCTCATGGCACCCAGTGCAGATTCAGTTCAAAGTCTTTTTCCTGTTCGCTTCTATTCTTGTCGTTTTGTTTCTACTTATTTGTTTGGTAACTCTGGACTACCTTTCGTATCATTTACCCACTTCACTGCAAAGTAGCAGCTAAAAACAGCACTGTTCCTTAAATTTTGCACGCCAGTGTATTATTATCCATTAAAAATTAGTTTTTGAGAAACTAGTAGAAAACTTGTACCTAACTAGTGTTATTATAAGCATCTATTTAAGAGCTAGTAGATACAAAGTCGCAACTGGGTGGGGGTCGGTGCAGGTCACCCACCTGTTCAATTTTTTACTGTGATTTCCGTTTCCCTATTTCTACGAAAACTATCAACGTTTTAAAGCTCACATTTTTAACACAGCAATTCAAAGTGAAGAAATACTTGATAAATTAAAATTTAATCCAAGACTGCGCAGTTGATGTTTTAAAAATATTTTGTGTTTTTGCGTAAAGACAGAACATCCGTTCTGAACGCAGGTTTTTATAAATATTGATTGGTTTTGCACGATAATGTTGATTATAGATAAATTAATTAGGCTGGTTAAAATTTAAAATTTATTAAAATATGATCGTATTGATAAATTGATGGCTTGAGACAGTGCATCCGTTCTGAATGCAGGTGTTTTGTTCACTCATACTTACTACACTGTATTTACTTTATTAATTCATTTTGTTTAACTGAATGTGACGTCTAAGTACTGCTGTTTCGATAAATAAATTTGTAATTTAATGTGTTTAAGTATACCATTGAAGACGCAAAATACCATCAATTAACGAATGGAAGGCATTTTTGAAAATTATACTCGTATACCTGCTTGTATTTGGAACTGTTGCGCCACTGTGCTCTCTCTCTCTTTCTCATTAAGTTTTGCTTATTCATAAGGTACATTTTAGCGTTGGGATAAATTCCGACTCGCATACTTCCTCGACTATTCCGCAGAATTATTGCATATTGCAGATTGGTGTGGTACGTGCTGTATGTGCAATCGAAATTAGAATATTTATTTTGTTTACCTCATCCATTTCACCATATATGATGACGTAATCTCCAGCATTTAAAGCCAACTCCGCCTCAGGGTTTTCATTTGGGGACTGTTTCAAAGGGTCATAAGTGTATCGTGCGCAATAGATGTTGCAGTGACCTCTTCCAGGCAGTTCGATAAAGTCAATTGAATCCAGCATCTCTTCTTCGGTAAGTGCAGCTGGAATACAAAATCGTCCGTTACGTTACACTGGCCGTGGCTGCAGATGTTTCAGAATATCAATCTTTCATAAAATTAAACAAAGTATGCGAAACAGGCAGCAAGGCAAGCAAGGCTGTTAATCTGCTGGAATAGGCATTTGCTTTTAATCAGCACTATTAACAAATTTTTCGAAATTTTACCCTCTGAGGGCCACGAGATTTCCTTCTACCCCACAACACACTTAACCCTCCAGGTGGTTTCGACGAGATATCTCATGCATCAAGACCTGGCCAATTTTGCTAGTGACGAGATGTATCGTCACCATGATGTCGATTTTTTGATGATGAAGATATCAAGATCTGGTCAGTTTTCTTCTAATGACGAGATATTTTGTCCATCAAGTTCTGCTAAGGTTTTGCCTAATGACGAGATATCTCCTTTAGACCACCACCAGGAGGGTTAATGAAAAAGGAAACACATCTATTGGGTGAAAGAATCCATGGAATCTTCAATACTTAGGAAAATTCTATTTTTAAACCTTTAGAAAGATTTTATCGGTCCTTTCCTTGGAAGAGAATCCATTGGAAAGAGTCTATTGGCAATTTTCTTAGACTAGAAACCTCTAGTGAGATTCTGCTGGTCATTTCCTTGGAAAGAATCCTTTGTCAAGATTCTCTGTTGCTCATTTCCTTAGAATCAAATTCTTTGGAATTATTCTATTTCTCCTTTCCTTAGAACATAATCCTTTGGAAAGATTCTATAGGTCACGGAGGTCAAAACTCATTTAAAATTACGCCGTGAAGACTGCAGGTTATGATATGGATGCGTGTGAGCCCCTCAGAGGATTAAAAGCAGGTGGTCAAATAGCATTGAGTGTGCACTGCCATGCTAGTCATAAAGAGTATCTCCAAGCTGCTCTTACCCTCCTTGTTGTGTCGACGACATTAACAAAACTGACCAGATCTTGAAGGGCGAGGTATCTCATCATTAGAAGAAAACTGACCAGATCCTGATATTGGGATCATAAAACAATTGGCAATATTTTGATGACGAGATATATCAAAACTGATCAGATTTGATGGACGAGATATCTCGTCATTAACAAAATTGATCAGATTTGATGGACGAGATATCTCGTCGGAACCACTTGAAAGATTAATGTTTAAAACGGTTGTTAAAATGTTGCGTATAAAATAGATAGCCTCATAACGCTAGAAAATAGATGGAGGCAAGTTCGACAATCAGTAATTCAACCTCGATCAGCAGTTTGTTGTGTTCTATACTCAATCAAGCAACAGTTGGTCGGGTTCTATATTTAATCATTAACCAGATGGTTGTTTCCTATACATGATCAATCAATAATTGGTATTGTTTTATTTTCAATCGATCAACATTTGATTGAGTAATTTTTCTGTGCTAAAGTATTAAGTACCCATGTATACAACACGTAAACTCTCTATTTGAAAAGACTGAATCTGGTGATAATGTTTTTTAGACTAGCACAACAACGAAACTATCTCTGTGTTAAGAGAAAATTAAACATTTGCGAAATAACATTCACGCAAGCAGGGATGTTTGCAATTGTTTGAGTAGATATTTATTGTGCATCAATTCATTAAAAGACTTATTAAGAAATTAAAAATAGGTAATTAAATGGCATTGAATATGCACCTTTCAAAAAAATTTAAATAATCGATAAAAAGTACGTTTTGAAAAGTAGTTTTTAAAAGGTTGGAAATTTTTGGAGCAAAAGTAATTACAATTAGCAAAAGCAGGTTGATGCAGGTTGCAACCACATTCAAACTATATAAGTTGTATGAGAATTTTGAATTTTTTATAAGATGGTTATTTGTTATTGAGACAATTATGTTTATGGCGTTTGGAATTAAATGAAAACTACCGTGTGTAATGGTGCAACTAGACGTTAGCCCACCACACTCTATTGGACACTTTCAGAGTTTTCGCTTCATCAATCAACAATAAATATGTACCGAAATAGTTTCTCTCGCATCTCCCTATCTGTATTTCAAATACAACTCAAGACCAGCGATATGAAAACTAGAATCTTCTTCAATTATATTTGTTTCACAAGAAACAAATTGAAAAATGTTCATATTTATAAACATAACACATAATACTACTAAAATGGTCTTCAATTTTATGCGATTAAAAACACTTTTTGTACCTACTACACCATAATTGACTACTGAATTTTATAACTTCACAAGTTTTTAATTTCTTGGTTGAAACTGACTTGTATACACAAGAAAATTTCCGTTTATCTAGTGAGAATAATAGTTATTTTGCATTTCGTGACTCAGGTTTCAGTTTAGAATCCACATTTGTGGTAACGTAACACATAAAATGAAAAGTCGATTGATAACTAAAAATATTCGACGTCATTTTAACAATAAAATTCGAAATAACTAGCAGATATGACAAATTACTCTAATTGAATCAAATCCTAGGCATTGATTTATTGACTGAAAAATACAAATAAATTGATATCACTTTTTATGTTAATATTCTTTTTTGTTTATCAATATTTCTGAAACTTCTACAATTTAAAAGTCCCTTTTTAAGCAATATTTTATTGCATCTGTGCGTGAAGATCCATAAAACTAGGAAATGATCTCCGATTTACAGGGTACTAGTAAAATCGTTTAGCTCGTATTGAATCAACATATTTCACTAAAACAAATAAAACCTTCATCACAAGCTGACAAAGAAAGAGGCGATTTCTGCGAAAAAATGCTGCAAACATCATCGCCTAATTTATAGGAAATAAAATTCTTCAAAATTGCGCATTTTACTATTAAAAATTCAAAGTTTACGCCCCTCCCTATAGATACTTGAGGCCTATAGATACCAATATTTCCCTGAGTTGATCATTCGAGTCAGTCCGTAGCTATTTTACACTTATTTGCATTACAGCTGAGTCAAACAATCGATCGGAAAAATCTTACCAAACACAAAAGCGGAAAAAATAAAGTTAAAACTACCGTAACATTTTTGTTATTCCCTTTTGATCCTAAAATGAAAGTAGATTGTTAAAATTGCCTGGGTTTTTCCTCCCCAAGACTTCCTGGTGGGTAGCTGAGAAACTCGAATATTGATTTTATGTCTCGCTTGAGGAATAGGTGTGAAAAGGGATTAAATAGAGCGTTGTTAATTCATACGGCATTCAATTTTCGTAAGAATTCCTTCACACTGTGAGACCCAAATCTCAACGGGATATCTTCAGTAATTGGTTTAAATCAGATGAGAATAACTTTCATCACGCCAACCCACTCTTAATGTGGCACACGGATTAGATACCTGTTTGAAATCCGGGTTAGGAGATATTTTCATTAAAAAATCTTACTCCTAGAGCAGCGATTTTCAACCTTTTTAATCTCATGGCACACAAAAACTAATTACTAAAATTCTGCGGTTTATCAAAGTGTGTATTATATTTTTTGCCGATCGGATAAAAAAAATAGCTGTAATTTTGCTTCATTTAACAAAAAAGCTGTACTTTTGTTTGATTTACAAAAGTAGCTGTAATTTTGCTTGGTTTACAAAAATAACTGTAATTTGGCTTACAACTATTTTTAACGTTAACTAAGATGTTACAAAAAATATTTTTTTTAATAATCTTCCTCTTTTTACTCCAAAGTGACTTCTACAAAATATTTTTGAAACAATCTATTGATAATACTTTGTAAATAAGTTAACTATTTTTAGATCGACTTAAGGAATTATTTAACATCTTTCAGATGCATTTGTGAATTTCGATTCTTTGAATTGAGCATCAAGGATGAAACCTACTTGGGATAATAATTGGAAGCTCATAATTTTCATCTATTTAGAATATTTTTATGAGAAAATTTTGGTTTGTTTCTATTTCTGAAATAATACCTACCCCCTTTTTGTTCCAAAGTGGTTATAAAAAAAATTCTTTCCAAAAAAATCGATCTATGATACTTTGCATAAAAATAATAGTACTATAAATTACTTATAGGAGCATTACTTGGAATCACTTTTGAATGCACTTCTCAAAAGTTTAAAACTAAACCGTTCAAATGAAATAAATCTTAAACAATTTAAAACGTTTCACCATCCGTAAGTTAGTGCCAATCTTGCCGATGCACACCATTTGAAAATTTCTGACGTGGAGGTATATCTCTACCTTGTAAATGAGTAGAGTATTTTTCCCATCTGACATAAGGAACTATTTTAAAAATTTCAGATCTGTATGAATTTCGATCGCTTGAATTAAGCTTCACGATTACGGATGAAAACTAATTGGGTCAAAATTAAAAATACAGTCCCGGAAAAAAAACGAACCACCACTCTTCATTTGAGCAATTTTAAGAATAGAGAAAATTCAAAGATGGCGTTTGACAGGAACTAACGTCTTCTATAAATTCAAATGCACAAAATTTGCATAAGGGGCCGTCTTCATATTAAATTGAGCACCAACTTCATAATTTCCAAAGTAAACTAACCCCTATTTCGACACACAATATCGAATTTATATAAAAATTTAACTTCAGATACCAAATTTCATGTCATTAGAGCTTACAGTTTCGAAGTTATAAGTACAGAAAGATTGGAGCTCCTAACGTTAAATCAGTTTCTTAGACTTTTAATGGATATCTTCCTAAATAATATTTCTATAGGGCTGATATTTTGTACCATGTTACTTTTAAGCAACCCAAATAAAATCCACCTAATGTTGTATTTAAAAAATAGTTTTTAGTTTGCAATAATTATTAAATTATTGGTTGAAAAAATTATGAATTGTACTTACTATATTTTGATGGGAATCAATTCAGAAGGACTTCTAATAAGATCATGCAAAATTTCAGTTCATTCCAATGGTTAGTTTTTGCGTCACATTAAATTTTCCTCATTATGGCGATTTTAGGGGGCAACCAAAAGTTTTAAAAACGTCTGACAAACCTCGGATAACAATTCTCGGATCGTTGCACTTACATAAAAAATATAATAACGTAATTCTCGAATAGTTTTCGCTTGCATAATAAATAAAACAGTTCTTGAATGATTCGTACGCGCTGCCAAATGCACTTGAAATAGTATTCAAATTTGAAATTCGGGTAGTTATAACTACAATTAATCTCGATGTACGAAAAGCGATTTTCAATGTGCAGATGATTCCTGAAATTCACAGCAACTTTAAGATTGAATGTCTCCGGATATAAAGATAGTAAAGTCATGAAATTTCATATTTATACTAATTTAACGATGCAAAATCTGATTGGGGCATCAAAACATGATCCATTTAAATTTTGTTGTTTGTGCAAAATTTGATATGAAGACTGCCCCGAATGCACTTTTTGCATTTGTAGAGGAGGTTATTCCCTATTGAATGTTATCTTTGAATTTGCTCTGCTATGAATAGTGCTCGAAATAAAGGGGATGTTTCGTTTTTTTCCGTGATTGTACATTATTAATTATGTTCATCTATTTAGGACATTTTTATGAGAAAATTTATTTTGTTGCAGTTGAGTTTCAAATGGCAGGAGTGAAACTATTGGCTAGATATAACATCCGTACTTAAGATCATAAACATTTCACAAACGTTGTTTTTATAAAAATCTCCATGAAATGATTTACTTTAATTACTTAAAGTTTTCAATTGCAAGAAAAATGTTATGAAAGCTTCTTCAATTTTACACTTTTAAAAATTAAGGGATTTCGAATCTGTTAACATATTTGTACTTTTTAAATATAGCTCTGTTGCTTTAGTCATACGTAGCTGAATATATAACATGTATTACATGTAACGTATATGTAACTTCTCTTTTTTTAGTTTCTTAGTAGTTTAACGGGCAATAAGATTTCTTAAAAATTTTATCGCCAATAAAATCCGCATAAAAAGTTTTGCAGATTTTAATGAGTTTCACATGACAAGCATTTATATTCATAGTAAAACAAAAGTTTCCTCACTAATGTAAAAATCATGAGGAAATTTATTTTGAGAACTTATCTTGCAAATTGTTGCAATTCATTGCATTTAATTCGTTATTTTGCACTCACAAGTATACGCAATGATGTCGGACTTTTTCCTTAAATTATATAATAACGAAATTCAATTTCCTGTTGTAAAAATAGGCTTCAGGCGCGTTCCCTTTGCGAATAAAAAACTGAAAAAAATATTTTTAACAAACTAATTAAACATGAACTGAACTTTGTGTTGTTTTTATTAGTTTGGTGCCCAATTTGGTGAACTAAAATAAGTATGTTTAATTGTTATTTATATTTTTTAGATTTCTTGTTAGTTGATTAATATAGTACAAGCTAGATAGAAAAATCACGACCAATTTTATTTATATTTGCAAAAACAAAAAACGATACCGAACTAGATATTGAATAGTTGAAACACAGGATCTTTAAACTGGTATGTTTTTCTTACAAGTCTGGTCAACTTAACCTTTCTGGTGGTTGTCTCGACGAGGTATTTAGCGTCATTAGCAAAACTGACCAGATCTTGATGGATGAGATATATCGTACATCACGATCTCGCGTCTCTCGTCATTAGAAGAAAACTAACCAGATCTTCAAATCGTCTTCATAAAAAATCGGCAATATTTGACGACGAAATGTCTAGTCATTAGCAAAATTCGCCAGATCTTGATGGACGAGATATCTCGTCGAAACCACTTGGAGGGTTAATTTCACATTCGATATATTTTACTCGTATATAGATAAATCATAATGACTCCAGAAAGCATCGAAAGCATCTCTTCACCATCTGAACTCATGCTCAATCACCAGTATTAAGTAAAATGGAAATTAAGAAAACGATGTTGAATGAATCGTGCCGAAGCGAAATTACAGTAAACCGACATTTTAAACTATAAAATATATCTTATTATTCTCCCTGTACAAGTTCATGTGGAAGAAAGACTTTCCGCAAGAAATATCCTGTTTTGTTTGAGTCTTGACATTTTTGTTTTCTTCTGGGAAGGTCATAAAACTTAATCGTAATAAGATACAACTTTCTGCACCAAAAAGAGACTTAATTTCCACTTCCCAGAGTTAGAAGAAAATTTAATCATATTCACTGTAACACACTCGAGAGGGGAAGAAAACAAAGCTGAAATTTGTCGTGTAGGGAAATAATTCACACAAAACTAAAAGGAGTAATTCTAAGACAAAAAATATTGTCTTTCCAAAAAGCTTTTTTAACCCAGAATATAAAATTAAACGTGTGTATTTCGTTAAGCCTCTTTTTTTAATTGTTTCCCGATGCTTGTATTTATCCTACTGAAATTATCTAGTTTGAAGTTTGAAAATGCTTATAAACTTAAATCTTTGAAATGTAAGCATATAAATTATTTACAATTAGTTCTTTTTCGTCCTACGATTTTCTTGCGTAACAAGCCATAAGGAAACAAAGCACATAATTCAAGATGCTTAAAAAATATTAACCTTTACGTAAAATGTATGCAATTGTATGTATCCAATAGATTTTTGATTTTCGATCATTTTTCACAGTATTTTGCATGATTTGAAAGGTTTGAACATCGATTTTGTCTCACTTGTCATTTTTCACCATTATTATATTAAAAATATCGTAAGTTAAGGAGACAATACCCTAAAAGTGACCAAAAGTGCCAATTTTTTTATCATCTTATTGTTAATTGTACAGCTATAAAAATATGTGTGCAAAATTGCATAGTTGATACATTATTTTGCGAGTTATTAAAATTTTACCATCAATGCCATGAGTGAAACCGACTAACTTTTAGACTAAAGTCCTTTTTCTCAGCTTTCTGTTTCCATCACTACAGGGTAGTTAAATTCCTAAGGCTGTTTGTGAAATTAATCGAGATTTGAAGCTTTTTTGTGATTGTTTTTATTATGTATTTGGTAGCTTTAGCATGGAATAAAAGGATTTAGAAAAATAGTTGATTTTTAAGAAATTGATAAAAATCAATTGACTGTTTTTCATAGTGTGCGTTATAAAATATTTGCAAACAAATAAATTACTGAAGTAGATGCAAATCTATGCAAAACATTGTGAGAAAACACTGCAAGGAAAATGAAAAATAAATAAAATTTGCAGGAGTAATGTATTTAAAGTATTGAAATACGTATTTTGAAAAAAAATGAATTTTTAATTTATTGCTTTTGCAAAAGTGGTTTTTTCTTTTTCAGTCATGCGTATTGGTGTAAAGTACACTAAAACATTTTGTAAATGTAAAATCCAAAATAATTTGTTCAAGGGATACTGTGTCTCCTTAACGTATAGATTATTCCTTTTTCTTTCTCATAAGTATTTTTTTTACATAATGCTACTCCTCACTTAACGACCTCTCAGACATACGACCAGCTCTCCAGCGCGAGGTATCCCATTTATCAGCCTGAGTTTCGGGAATCCCCTTTCTTAGTCCGTTTCACACGAACAGGAAAAACTGGAGCCGGTTCCAACGTCGGCAACGGATACAATGTAATCAAATGGAGCGACCGCTGACATCAGCACCTACAGTCGACATTGAACTCGACAAATCAGATGCCGGAATAGTCTCATTACCTGTTCTGTAGGTGATCGGCTCGACTTCCTTACCCCTTACAGTTCCTGTTACGATTACTCAGCGGCCGCAAAGTTCTGGATAATCCCTTATAACAAACTCGACGATTTTTTTTCTCTAGACCTTTTTCTTGTTCAAAATAAATGAAAACTAATAACTCCCCAAGTGGTTTCGACGAGATATCTCGTACATAAAGATCTGATCAATTTTAGTATTTACGTGGTACCTCGTGAACAAGATATTGCCGATTTTTGTATGATGACGAGATCAACATCTAGTCAGTTTTTCTTCTAATGACGAGATATCTCGTCCATCAAGGTCTGTAGGTTTTACTAATGACGAGATGCCTCGTCGAGACAACCGCCGGGAGGGTTAAGCTCTTTCCTTATCGACCGATTCGCTTAACGATCTAGACGCAGGAACGGAACTCAGTAGTTATGTGAGGAGTGTCAGTAATGTATATCGCACCATCAGTAGCCTATATTTATAAATTATAGTATATTTGGTATGTGTGTATTTTTCTAGCGCAGGAATGAATCCTCAAGAATACTCGAATTTGTGCTGACACAACTCAACCACTTGAATCTGCCGTTCTGGTCTAAAGGTCCCCACAGTTTGGTCTTTTTTAGTAGACGATTGTTATTTCAGGGTTAAGTATCCAAAACTACAAACAAAGTAAGACAGCTACTCTACAACCACTTAATTCTGCCGTTCTCGTCCAAAAAGTAATACCTCGAAGTTTAGTCTTTTCTAGTTGATTATTATTTCAGTTTTAAGTATCTAATGCTCTACAAATACCATGATCGCTTAGTATGAACAGTATGACCACTCATACAACAGCGTGATTCGTTTTCTAGCGTCGCATGGCATAATTGGTGGCAGTCTTTAAGCAACCGTTAGCCCTTAAAACCAAACTTGGAGACACTATCTACTCGACTAGCACAGGAGGAGCATATTGTGCGAATGCTTGGAGATTAACTAGTGAGCCAATTTTAGTGACAATATGTTATTTTATTTAAAAGGTTTTAGAAACAGCTTTGACTGTCAAGCAGAGCGTGAAAAGACAGTGCAGCTTTAGTCTACCTAACAGTACATCATGATTGAGATTCGTTGCACTCAGTGGTGTATCGTACATGAAAATCCAGAAATCAAGAATCCCCATTTATAACTTAATTTTTACCGCAAAAATCCTGCCGTAGATTGCTGATACCACATCCTTTCCAACTCAGGTGGTTTCTTGCTATGATTGGTTAATTACGTGTGTCATGCGGAAAGGCTAGCTTCAGTGCCTTCCCCCATACCCCATTCTTCCTACTAAGGCTAGCATCCAGTTCAGATAGTATGCGCAGTTGGTCCTTGTGCATAATCTCTCTCTGTTTTCTCTCACTTTCCCACCTTGTAAAAGATAGCCTCTCTCTAAGACAGTGCTAGGATCAGTCACGTATAGTTGCTAGGATTGGGCGCAATCGCTCTTCGGACTCCCTTTTACCTTAGGGCTAAACATGATTTGTATTTTATTGTCTCTTAGGAAAAGAAACTACGGCGAATCTAGTTGACGCATAAAGCCATGGTCAAATAGAAAGCTCAAGGCACAAAGTGACAAGCGCAGACCAATCAAAGGTGCCAGCGCGAGCAGTGAAAACGCTCTGATTGGTCAGCGTGTACCGCTTTGCACCTTGCGCTTCCTATTTGACCACGCCTTAGGTTCCAAAGCCAAGTATTAGATTTTCTTTGCTTCCGATCCAAATTCACGGCATCCCCATTTATCAACGTTACACTACGCTGCTGCTTGCACTATTTATGTACTACAACACTGAAAGTTAATTATTGCAGTGGTGGGTAAGTTCCCCATTGTAAGCCCCACTCGAGAATTTAGCAGTGACTGAATTCAGTAGACGCTATCACTACTTAACTGATAGCCAAATACTGCATGAGACACTTAGGGATGTGTTCAGATCACGGGTGTACTTCTGTATGCGTGGTCGTGCAATGGCTGATTGACACTGTTCGGCATCCTGTTACATTTAGCAGCGAACTGAGTGAAGATCTGCAGTTTGATATTAGGCTGAGCATCAACGAAGAGTAAAGCTGTGATAGTGGCAGGAGCAGCGGCGGTTAACACATGACTTCAAATACAGAGGCTGTTCGGACATTTTTTGAACGATTTTGATGAGCTGTAAAAAATTATATGCTACGAAAGAATTTTATTTTCACAGCAGTTAAATAGTTAAAGTATAACTTATTGTCTGCTAACTCAGAGTTTGGTTTACTTTCAAAATGGCGCTTTTAAATAAGCAATGGATGGAAGGCTATGTTTCCGCTCTTTCCGAAGAGAATTATGCTTATTCAATTATTCAAAAATGCTGTAAAAGTCATGGTTTTTCAATATCTAAAGGTACAATAAGTAATATCATTAATGAGAAAGGAAAAAACGTAAAAGTGGAAGAATACTTTCAAAAAAGTATCCAAAAAAGAAAAAAATTCTGTGAATATTTGTAAGGTAAGATCTTTAATTTTAAAAGAGAATCCGCCAAGTCAAAGGACTATAGCAAAGTGAACGTGGGAACTTTCTCTAAGAGATTTATGATTGTTACCGGTTTTGCATATAATGATAAATTAAAGGTAAAAAGAGGGGGGAAATGTAAAAATCAACTCCCACATATTATCAAGACCCTATTTTATCCCCAATATTCAAAAAAGAAATACCATATCTTTACCCACAGTGCCAACAATCAGTAGAACTGCATCAGGATAAAACAAGCAGCCACACATCTAAATCGACTATTAAATTCTTAGAAAAAATGGAACAAGAAACTGGTATCAAGTCAATACCCTTTACTGATATTCCTGCTGAATCTCCAGATGTTTCACCCATGGACTTCTGTGCTTTTGGACTTTTAAAAAGGGCATTATCGAAACGTCGACCGAAAACCATTCAAGGACTGAAAAACTGTGGAGCAAGAATGGGACAAAATACCACTGTCGATACTACAAAAGTCATTATTATCATGGAAATTAAGGTGTAGAAAGATATCTAACAATAAGGGCTATCAAATGGAACATTTAAAACACAAAAATTTCATGTAAAAAATTAAGCTTCAATCCATTAAAATCGTTCAAAAAATGCCCGAACAGCCTCTGAAGTTGTTTTGAGTGGCCAAACATTGTGAGCGCTACCTGATATTTATCAGGTGTCTGTTGGAAACGCATGTTTGTAATCACATCCGCCAGTAACCAATGTAGCAGAGCGTAAAAAGACAGTGGAACTGCAGTCTACCAAAAAGTATGTCATGGTTGAGATCCATTGCACTGCTATGTATATATTGCTGTATTGAAAATTAATATTGTAGTGGTAGGTACGTTCCCAGAATTAACCTCTCTAGACCCGTGAAAACTCTCCTCAAAAAATCATTTTATCGGTTGTTTAAGTTAGACTCGGATGTGATAAAATAAATGCATTTAAGTTTTTAGAAAAATAAGGTACTGATTTATGGGGGTAAAGTCCTGTAGTAGGTACATTGCTACCATGAGTCAGGACCTTACCATGCAGCGGAACGAAGGAAATTACTGACTCTGCTTTGATGTTTTTAATACAGAAGGGCTCGTACACATATATCAGTCCTGCAACCTGCAGTCTCCCTGCATGACTTGTAACCAGTTTTGACCTTCTTGACCAATAAATCTTTCTTACGATTCACATTATATGGTTTGAGGTGAAAAAGCAATATATATCACGAGATTTCCGTGATTAGTGAAGTTCTGCGTTCAATGGCGTATCGTCCTTGGAAACCTAGAAGCCTGGCATCCTTTATTAAAAATAATTTTAATTCGGTAGCAGAAAATAAAAATCAATAAAACTTGAAGCAAAAACGACAATTTTTGTAACAAGTCAATAAATGTCTGAGTAACAAATCTTTTTCTATTTTAACGTCTTTTATTTTCGCCGCGAAAAGCCAATCAGGAAATGCGAATGCCCGATTCTTTCAGCTTGAAATGGTTTTTATTAGGATTGGTTAACCCTCTTGGTGATTGCCTCGACGAAGAATCTTGACATTAGCAAATCTGACAAGATCTTGATGGACGAGATTTAGTCTTTTTTAACTTGGTTATAAATAAAATTTGTATTTTATTGTCTTTTCGGAAAAGAAATAACGACGAATGGAATTGATGTTTAGGTTATTCAAAGCTAAGCATTAGTTTTACACGCAGTTATCAACGTTATGCTACGCTATAGGTCGCGTTTCCCCAACTGCACATGTAATGACTAAATAATCACATCCTTTGGTTGAAAGAATCCCAGGAAGGATTGTAAAGTCAGGAAGGTTAAAAGCTATCAGGCAAGCCACGGCATTGGTCCAACATCAGTCTTACGACACACAGTTGTCTGAAATACGCATGCGTACAGGCGTGTTTTCTGTGAAGAAACGGAAATACGCATGTTGTATGTTTTGCTGCATGCTACTCCAGTGTGTGGTCCGTCTTAGAAGTCATGCAAGGAAGATTGAAAGCTGCAGAACGGATGTACTAGGTCTGTTCAGGAAGTACTGTCATGTAATATGAAGCAAGATACATTACACCTAGGACTTCTGTCACCTAGTCTCCTTCAAAGAAGGCTCTTTGGGAACTCACACACTTCTAGCGTCTCTTATACTTTTCAAAACGCTCGATACTCTGCAAAGTCTGGAATCGCCTTAAGCTGCCTCACCATGTTCTCCTGAATTTATTTCCTGCTTTCAGATGTGCCTTTAGCTTTAGGACAAGGCAGAAATCGCAAGGCGCCTAATCCGGGATGTAAAGGCAGTTCTTGTACCGAGTCCGACAACCTTCTTGGTCATCTGAATACTTTCCGAGGACTCCTTTCAAGTTTAACGCAAAATTTGATGAAACCTCGCTTCTCTACTCTTTCGGTCATTGCGAATAAGATGGTCTCAAGAAACATACGCTCACTCAAGGGCGTCTAGGAACCAACAGATTAGTTCAATGGTTCCGTGACTTTTCACATAAACACATTAGTCAATGGTTCCGTGACTTTTCACATAAACACATTAGTTCAATGGTTCCGTGACTTTTCACATAAACACATCACTATCCCCTCTCTTTTCCTGCCGTATAACATCGATTCCACACAAAAACGGTTTGTGTGGTATCGATGACTGGATACTCTCCGGACAGATCTCGTATGCGTTTGAACGCACCATTGGACTAATCCGCTGGTCGCTAGACTGTTCAGCCTCCCTACGGGCTGTAGGGAGGCTGAACCACCTGGGTGATTTGGCGCCCTGGGACCCTTGGATTTTCCTAGAACTAAAATCCCCTCTGAAAGGTAGGAGATTTTAGACCGTGGTTGGGCGAATCAGGAGAACACGATGAGGCAGATGATGGCGATTCCAACAATGGACTTTTCAGGGTGTTTTGAAAACCGGAAGAGACGTGGGAAAAGAGTGTGAGGTAACAGAGAGCCTACTTTAAAGGAGGTTAGGTGCCGAAGGTCCTAGTTGTACAATAAGAGACTCGAGGAATGAAGAGCTAAGCCATTCCTTTTTAAAAAGTTGCGAGAGTTAGTTGTGGGGTTCGAGTGGTTTTGTGCGTATTATGGGAAGCAATGACTGATATATCTAGGGCTAGTCACACATTTGGCCAACCTCAGCCCTACGACACTAAATTGGCAGAAATACGCATGCGTACCTATGTATTTTCTGTACAGAAACGGAGTGCGCATGCGCATTTCGTATGTTTTGTAGTATGCCGCTCCAGTGTGTGGCCGGTATAGGCAAGCCAAACATTTGTCCAACATCAATTCTGAGACACTAAATTGTTTGACACATGCGCGCATATTGACTGCTTTCTGTACAGAAACGGAGCACGCGTATGTCGTGCGTTTTGACGCATGCTGATCTAGTGTGTGGCCGAGCTCAGACGTCATATAGGGAAGATTGCAAGTTGCAGAACGGATATACCCTGTGAATTCCTCAGAGGGTTAATGTATCCATTAAGATGCTCCAGAAATAAAGGTAGGTAGGTAGTTAATTAACATCACACTGGAGCAACACAACGGGCTACTGGTCCGGGATCCATCCCGAAGGGAAACATCCAAGGAAAACGCCTCGTAATTTTGAACCCCGGTCAGATGACGAGAACAACACCTGAGCTGGCACCCCACTCTCCAAACTTCCACTCCACGCCAATGAGAGGGCATTTGAGGCCACTACAGGTTTAACGTGCCCCCGAGTTCTCGGCGGTCTTTGGCTGGACCGAGTTTCTACCCTCCGGTTCAGAAATGCAGACCTCTACATTTTACGAAATTTAAAGCAAGTTGCGAGTGTTAATTTTGGAGTTCCAGTACAAGAAAGGCAAATGGAGCTGACCCTCGGCCGGCGCGAGACGGTGCAGGAGAGCAGTGGGGATGAGGGTGTGTCCGGCAGGTACGAGCGCATGATGAAGCGAGGCGGATGAAGCTGAAGCGGAGAGGCCTTGCAGAGCGAGGGAGGCGGCAGGGTCCCTCAGGCTTCCCAATGACGGGCTCGGCGAAGGCATGATGGAATGGTGCCCAGGCATGTTGTTAATACCTATGAATGACGATGACTTGGAGCTCAGCGACGTGGAGTAGGATTCTGAAAGGGAACGGCTGGACGTTACAACATTGCACACACAATTGCATCACAACTAAAGTAGTCTAGACTACATCCATCAAGATTTGACCCATTTTGATAATGACGAGACATCTCGTCAGAGCTATCTCTCTCTCTTATATATATCTTGCCGATATATATCCTTACAACAGATCCTTACAATAGAATCTTTCCAAAGGATTCTATTGTAAGGAAATAAGCAATATAATCTTCCCAAGGATAATATTCTAAGAAAATAAGCGTTAGATAACTTTCCCAAAGGATTCTAGGATAAGGAAATGAGTAATAGAATCTTCACAAAGGATTTTATTCTAAGGAAATGAGCAATACAATTTTTCCAAAGGATTCTATTCAATGGAAATGAGCAATAGAGAATCTTTCCAAAAGAATTTATACTAAGAAAATGATCAATACACAACCTTTCCAAAGGGTTCTATACTAAGGGAACGAACAAAGAAACTTTCAAAGGATTCTACACAAAGAAAATGAGCAGTAGAATCTTTCCAGAGGTTTCTATTCTAATGATATGAGCAAGAGAATCTTTTCACATGATTATATTCAAAGGAAAAGAGCATTAGAGAATCTTTCCAAAGAATTCTATTGTAAGAAAATGAACAGTAGACTCCTTTCAAAAGATTTTCTTAGGAAATAAGCAGTAGACTCTTTTCAAAGGATTATATATTCTAAGGAAATATGAGCAATAGAATCTTTCTAAAAGTTGAAAGAGTTGATGGATTCTTTAGAAAGATGTGGTTATTTAGTCATTAAATTTGTTGAGGAATAAAAGAGAGGTTAGAGGGTTAAAGACCTTACCCTTCTTTAACATACATTTCGTTTATAGTGTAAACTGATTCTTATAAACTTATAGGTAAAACACTTTACAGAACCTTCACGATCATGAGAGTAAGGGCTTGGTGGGAGTTATCAAAGCTGACTGAGAAAACTCGAAGATAACTATTCCAAGCATGAAGTTTTGTCTAAGCAATAAGGTTTATCCAACTACTTGCAAACCATGAAAGGTTCCCAGAATACTTTTTCCGTATGGGATACTCGACGTCTGATACCTGTTTGTGTGAAGTAGGTGATTCTCTTCACTACATGCCGGACTGCAGGCTGATGGCGCACCTCAGAATAGGACTGGATTTCATTAGAGATCGACCCAATGATATTGGTAATCACCCAAAGTGTCTCCAAGTGATAAACAGCTTGGGTAAATTTGCGTAGATGACTCCAAGGATTAGGGAACTGGTTCAGGCATCAGAACCAGGAGAAGGCATGTAGGTTCACGTAAGTCAAAAATCAACGGTCACAGGAATAAGACAAATGCCTATATAGATATTCCCTTAGTCCTGCAAGCTAAAAACCATATCAGGTTCTAAAAGTAGGATGGATGAAATAGAGAAAAGGTCCTATCCATCCCCGACCGGATAGACGAGTATTCCTGAACAAACTTGCCAGTCCTCGGCTGGTGAGCGATGCCCTTTCGTTTTCACGACGACCAAGTGAAAAGCGAGTTTCTCAATTTCTGCCGAGACCCCCTGCCGAAACCTCTGGGGCATTCCCTATAATCCGTAATGACCTCAGCTGGTCGGAGAGGAGAGGTTGCGCCCTCAACTAAGAAACAAGAAGGTTTAAGCATTTACTTTTTATTATTTTCTGGCGAAAAGTAACGTTTTGCCACACAATATACTAAGTCTTTTCCTTCGGCGATTCTATATCTAGAAATGTTCAGCCGCGTCTTTCATTAAATTTTTACATAAAATATTTTTCAGGTAATCAATAATACAAAAACGTCAAAGAATGAGTAACAAAGATGAAAATATTATATAATAAAATTGGTATATAGCTATTTCGGTGAAACAGACCGTCTCTCAAACAAACGTAGACGTCTAGTTCCACCCAAATAGCTTTATACCAGTTTTATCATCTGGATTTTAATTGAAAATTTCAATCCACCTAAATGACCGCGGACGAGACTTACTTTTATAATCATTAGTCATCTTACTTATATAATCTTCATTGGTTCTAATGAAGATTATATAAGTAAGTTTCCCCCCTTACATAATCTTTAAGTTGGTCGTTTTTTGAAATTTTTACATATTCGACTATCAGTTTGATTAAATTTTTATCTTCTCTTTATTGTAGAGATCTCGTGTAAAGGGTTAATCAGTTTCTCCACAAAATTAAGTACATATTTGCGCATAAGATAATTTATTTGTCTTTGTTAATTTAGAAAGTCTAGTAATTTTAATGTAATTTAATTTAGGGATTAATAAAATTAATTATAAAATGTGCCTTTATTGGAATAAACTCTTTCTCTAATCTAAAGTAAGACGGATGAAAAATTTCTATTTTCTTCAAATTTAATGTATTTTCGAGACATGAATAATCCCTTAATTCGAATTGATAATCCCCTTTTCAAACAGGAAATAAAGTCTTAATAAATAATCCCATCTCTCGTAATATGCGATTTTATTATCGCACTATCAGTTTTTAATTAATAACGGGTGTAAATAATTAACAGAATATGAAGCATCTACTCCAAGTTTCATTAATGATACAAAAGTTTTACACTTACCTAAAATGTTTCTTTTTTTATCCAGCTCAGCTAATATTCTATTATCTTGTTCTAGTTTTGCCATAAGCTTTTCTAACTCTTGTCTAGAAACAGATTGTTCTATAAAGGAAAAATTAGAATTTTAAGACATTAGTTTTCAGGAATAATGCATTTTAAAATATTTTATATTTCTAATACAGTTCTCTAGTCTTATTTTAAGCGAGAAAAATTTACTTATTTTAAATGTGGTTACTGACTAATTTTAATTTTAATATTTTTTTCAGATATTTCAATTAACAGTTTTGAAAACGTAATTGTTACAACTTTACCAATTAGACAAACTTTAGATTTTTTAAAATTCATTTTTTAAAGTATTGTATTTAACTGAATATTTTTTGTTTAGTTATGAATGTGTGTCTAAAACTTCTCTTGAGAATGAACTAAAAATTATAAAAATTAGAGAAATTCCTGGGAAATTCAAGGTGTAGTAATAATCTTCATTGAAAAAATTCTTAAATATATTATTGATAGTTCGCTTTCATTGAAAAACTTCATTAAATATATTATTGATAGAGGGTAGATTCTTAAAATAAAAATACTTTTAAAAATAAATAAACCTAAAATTAGTTAATTTTCCTTTGTGTGTGTGAGTGCATTTAATGTTTATTGAATACAATTCAAAATATTTGCAAACAATAAATTCTTTTCTTTATGGTAATTTCTTTAAGCTGTATGAGGGTATTTGCTTGACAAATACATGCGAAAGACGGTTTTTAAGTTTTTCGTACCTGTAATTGGGACTCTGGAATTTGCAAAGGTTTTAATCTGATTAGACACAAAAAGTGTTCATAAACTGCGTTGAAAAACAATTTTAAGTAGACTTTCATGGAACACATGAATCAACCGTAGAGGAGACGTAAAAGTAAATAGAGTAATGGCAACCTTTTTATGTTCCCATAATCATGTGACCAAAACTAATACTAACGTGAACCTTTGACTACTTTCGTCTGCCGAATGGAAACAAACATTCATCATCTGATTGGTTCACGGGACGGGAAAAGACGCTTATCCATTGATTCATCATCTCATTGGTCCGCGCGACCTAGTAGTAGACTGGTGATTTCACCACTTTTGTCACCCCTCTATAGAAATGCGCATTCACACATCTACCCTGTTATAAGATGTTATATCGCCAAAGGAGGCGATAAGAAGCCAAATCGTCCAACCAAGTCAGTTTTTCACAGAGCAGTCGCGTCACTACTAGTCGACATGTGGTCACACTTTTTGAAGCTCTTCTCAATAGTAATACTCAGTCTACCTCTCACATCTATGGGTTCAACCTTCACCCTTTCCATGATGTCGATTGATTTATATGTACAGTAAATTTGCCCGAGGGAAGAGTACCTTTGTAAAAATAGACGTGACCCATAGACTACTTTCGTCTGCCGAATGGAAATAAACATTCATCATCTGATTGGTTCACGGAACGGGAGAAGACGCTTATCCATTGATTCATCATCTCATTGGTCCGCGCGACTTAGTAGTAGACTTTGGTGATTTCACCACTATTCACCAAAGTATACTACTATGTCGCTAAACTTTTTGAATAACACTGCAGTCTTGCGTAAAACAGTTACCTTGGAGCAAGAACCAGACACCGAGGAGGACGAGTCTAGGAAGCTTTTCCGTCTCTACTGGTCTACGCGCCACCAAATAGCCCAACAGCCAAGGGTGGGCGTTGGCTAGCCAGCAAGCAAGAAATTCATTTTTGATTTTAAAGAATTGTAAACGGAATAGTGCTGGTAGACACACAACTGTGTTGCCACAACTCCCTTTTCAATAAAACTCTTTTAGGTGGAGGTGGTGAGTAAGGATGGGAAGCTCTAGTGTCATTTACTAGTATGACGTAAAAATATGGGGCCGCGGTAGCCCAGTTGGTAAAGTCGCGGATTAGCTAACGGATAGTTACCAGTTTGAAACTCGATGCAACCAAGGACTATAGGGAACGTAGGGACTGCTGCACGTTAAATGTGTCGTGGCATCAAAGGTTCTCATTTTGGCTTGGCGTGGAAGTTTCGAGAGGGGTTGCCACAGCTCAGGTGTTAACCTCGTCATCTGACCGTAGTTCAAAATTACGAGGTGTCGTCCTTGTCATAGACGTGAAATAGGAGTAGACTGATCATTGCTACTGAGAGTAGTTTCAAAATGTGCGACCAATATGTTGAATAGGAGTCACGTGACTGCTCTGAGAAAAATAGTCATTGACCGATTTGCTATCTTACCGCTTCGTTTGGCGATGTAACATATTATTACAGGGTAGGTTTGTGATTCGGCATTTCTATAGAGTGGCGACAAAAGTGATAAGATTGCCTAAGTCTACTATCAGTTGATCAATCAATGGACCAATCAGGTGATGAATCAATGGATGGGCGTATACTCGCGTCCCAGTTACCAATCAGATGATGAATGTTAGGTTTCAACCAGCAGACGAAAGCAGTCTAAGTATCACGTTACTACTAGTTTTGGTCACATGATTCTGGACACATAAAAAGGTTACCATTGCTCATTCTACTTTTATTTTTCCTCTATGGTCCTTGGAGCTTTCCCTTCGGGATTGATCTCGAACCGTCGCCAATAGCCCGCTATGTTGCTCCAGTGCGACCTAAATTCAACTGACATAAAATGAGATACGATTTCTCTATCTTTAACTCGGAAATAGATCTGAGACTGGACCTCTTTCGTTTGTTTAAAATAAAACTGGTGCGAAATTCCTAACATTGTTAAGCAATGACGGATTTGTTGATTTTCTTAGTGTTGGGTACAGATATAAATAACCACAAAAGTTAGACTTTATTATCACAGGAATTTTTGAAAAGTATACTAATTCGTGTTTGAATTTGCTAAGCATAATATGACAGTCGAGTCATTTAGAGACTAGGCTACTTACACGAAAAGTTATTACTGATTTCCCATTATGTCGAAAAACCCCAATTGGAGTCCTGGGCTTAATAAGAGGTCATGTAAAAAAATATAAGCTTGGTGAACTGTGCGAGTACTGAGAGCTTTTCTTTACTTATACTTGAACTTAATTTTCAATCCTTTGCGAATTGTTAATCCTTACAGCTTGTTATTGGCAACTTTTTGTGTTTCCTTTGGATCCTAAATTTACTTTAACGTTTTAACAGGAAATCAATAATCATGTGTCATATTTTATGAGTCATTTCTTTACCCATAATAAAAACATCGCGCCATCTTTTATTTGAACACTCGATGTTAAGAATAAATACTAAAAAATACTGAATTAATTTTTCACTTTCGCTCTTAATTGCTAATAAAGGTAAAAACTTAATTTTAGTTTGAAAAATTTTTGTTTTATTGAGAGTCATTATTGCATCTGAAAGGTTTGACGTCCTTTTTTAAATAGGAGCGGAAACAGCCATCTTGAATTAATTTAAAAATTAAAGCCAGGAAAACAATATTCTCTGAACAAAAAGTCGATGTAGTGTGAAGAGAAACAGCTTTTTTCTTCAAACGCATGCTTTATGTAGAAGAGCTGAATTAAACAACATGATTAACGCTACACGCATGGGATGAAAAATTAAATACGCTAAACTATGTATGTGTATTTTGAAATCCAACCTCAGAAATGATTCTGGTAAGAAATAAAATTTTTAAATTGTCACTACAAGATGAATATGTATGTAATATATTCTCATCATTCTTTATAAGAGTGTAAGTGGTGTTGTCCTCGAATCTTTCCCTTCGGAATTGATCCCGGACCGTTGACAATGGCTCGTTGTGTTGCTCCAGTGCGACGTTAATTAACTACCTACCATCTTTTTTATAAGAGTGCTAATATAAAAAAAATATTCCCTATGCACCATGAAATAGTTTTTATAATTTTATTCAATATTTTGATCATTACAGAACGGTCGTTAACTTAGTTTCTTGTTTGATGTAAACAACTTATGTGTTAATTGGTAAGTTACGATTTTTTATTTTCTGAAAGTCCTCACGAAATTTTCGATGTTAGGGAATTTTTGGTCTCAATGGTTGTATGTTCTTCCTCGCATACTGAATACCTGAATAACATGCATTCATATAATTCTGAAAAATAAAAGAATTAAACCTTCTGAGGGGTTCACACGCATATATCCGTTCTGCAACCTGCCCTGCGTGACTTCTAACCAGTTTTGAACTTCTTGACCAATAAAATACAGCCTCGAAAAATTTTACATAATAGCAATATGGCTTAGTCACGTGTGTTGTAGGGTATAAGCAATGCTATTCAGCTCGGAATTCTCGTGACGCTCAGATGGTTAATTTGTCAAATAAAATTATTTTGATATAATCATTCAGCTTCATTAAAAGACTAATTTTGACATTCTCGAATTCATTTCACTTTACGTTGACCTCAAAGGATCAAATCATCCTTATTTCAGTATATTCGTTGCTTAGATAGTCTTGGATTGATTGGGAATAATTTTGAATTTTAAAAAAATATTTTTAAATATTTTATTTAAAATATTAAAAATTATGAGAAGACGTTTTATTTTGCATGAACAACACAGTTCCACTCGCAAAAACATACACATAACACATTTACCTCATGCCTCACCAACATACTCAGAAGTTTATAAAAATGCATCACAAATAGAAAAATTTCAATAGAGCACATAAAAACTCCCAAAACTCCATAAAGCATACAATTTTAATCACGATGGTTTCCAGTCTTTCGATTCTTTGTAAAAAGATGTACAGGGGGATCCAGGGCAGATGAAAGGGAAGGTTATCTTTTTAACCGTCGTTCGTAGAAACATACTTCCTATGAGAGAGTGATGAAAGCATGTACAGATGTTGACTACATCGATTATTTTACAAGGGATTGTATACGTATATAAATGCCAAATAAGAATTTTTATATACTGGCGCTCTACTGTGAAAAAATTTCAAATAGGAAAAAAAATTTTGAATTTTTAATAATCAAATACAAAAATACTATGTTTCTAAATGAAATACAGATGGAGTTCAATTGCATTTTATGAATGATTTATACTAATTTATCTGCTCAATTAGATACCCCTTTTGGCTAAATAAATGCTACTTCAAAGGACCATACACGAAAGAAAATTGCACCGTCGATCTCTCATTATTAAAAAACACCTAAATCCTCTCACACGCATAAATCCGTTCTGCCACCTGCAGTCTTCCCTGCAAGACTTCTAGCTAGTTTTAACCTCCTTGACCAATAGAATTCTATTCTGAGGAAAGGATTTATAGAATCTTTCCAAAGGATTCTTTTCTGAGGAAAGGATCTATAAAATCTTTTCGAATAGTTATATTTTAAGAACCGATACAATTTTTCTAAAAGAAGGACCAATAGAATATTTCTACAGGTCAAGAATCAATGGATTGTTTCAACTAAAAGATGTGATGATTTAGTCATTAAGTGTGTTGTGAGTAAAAGCAATACTACACTACTCTGATATCTTGTGTTAATCAAAGGATTAAATAAAATAGTTGTAACTAAAAAATTTTAATAAAAATGTTAAGAAAGTAACTAATACTTTTTATGCAAATTTAAAGCGCATTTTGTATTTAAGGATTCCCCTCTAAATCTGAGTTCTATAAGTTCATCGTGAGACTTAAAATTAAGTTCAAATATTTCCTTTAAATGGGAAGAACTGATTTTAAAATTAAAATCAAGGGTTTTATCTGTTTTTATTACAAACCTTTGAAAGAATTTCCGAAACCTCGGATTAAACATAATCTTTCGTTAGAGCTTTAGCTTCTTAACTTCTACTTTCCATAAGTTTCTTACGAACTCCCAAATCAGTGTCAAATCTTTCCAGTTCATTTATTAAAAACTGAAGAAACTTTAAATAAAAATTAATTTATAATAAATTACTTTTATGACTTCTAGTCAGTTTGGGATTAACATTTACTCAGCAAATATTCGAAAATTACAAATAGTCGTATCCCAGGAAATATATCTCATAATATTTGTATTAAATCCGAGTTCTTTATTGTAATCTCTGTAATTTTAATAAGCTAATTACATCTTGTCAAATTTAATCATTTAAGAACAATTTATAAATAACATTCAGTATTCGTAATCATAATTTAGAATGTAATGATGAAACTTACAAAACAACGGTACAATTGTTTTTCCATATTTTCATTTTCATGTTTTTGTAATTTATAATTTTCAGCCTATTTTGGATTAAACATACCAGGAATCCAAAATGTAAAATAAGAAATTTTACATTTGGTTCTTTTGTTTGATAAAAATGCCATGTAGAGCTTGATACTTCAAGAATTTCTTCGGTGTCACACCTATCAACTATAGAATAATAAAACAGGAAAAACATTCAACAGGTTTATTTTTCTTTTGACCTTGTATTTATTCTTATCCTTTACCATCTGACGTTTAACGGACATTAGAATCGGGGGATGGAAAACCTTGGATACAATTTGGCTCAATCTCGTTACAATTCAGGCCATGTATATCCGTTTTAACGACGGCATTTGTTTAATTTTGTTAGCTATCTACTTTAATAATGAATTTCTCATAACGATTTATTAAAATGAAAGGCTTTTTTCGATATTCAAACTTTGTATGAGTACTTCAGTTAAAGCGCAGGTAATAAATAGGACTCGGATGACCAAAAATTCCTAAGGATGAGACCCTTAAAACTCGAATACATTGTTCTTAAACAGAAAAACGCTATAATTATTTTAAAGGTTTATGATATTCTGTGTTTTCTACATCCCATTCAATTTTGTGAAGGAAGCTTTTCAGTTTTGAAAGGTATTGGCTCCGCAATAGAGACCGCAAGATAGGGTCTTAAAGACGACGTACTTTATCACGCCTCCTGGGAAAAGCACCGTTTACAGCCGACTCGGCCGGTTAGCTGTAGTTTGGATGACGGGCCGTCTGGGTTGTGTCAGGAGGCAAGTGACAAATCGCTGTTTCGACTCTCCGTATGCAGACGTTTACTTTATTAACCCTCCAAGTTGTTTCGCCGAGACGTCTAGTCCATCAAAATGTGACCAAATTTGCGAATGACGAGATATCTCGTCATCAAGCTACTGCCGATTTTTTTATGATGACGAGATCAAGATCTGGTTTTCCTCTAATGGAAGGCGAAATCTCGTCCATCAAGATCAGGTCAGGTTTTTTAATGACGAGATTCCTCGTCGAGACAACCACCAGAAGGATTCTTCATCAAGGTATTGTCGATTTTTTTATGGCAACGAGATCAAAACCTGGTCAGTTTTCTTCTAATGTGCGATCGTGATCGCGTTTTCTTCTAATGGTGAGGTACCAGTCCTACAAGATCTGGTCAGTTTTGCTGATGACGAGATACCTCGTCGAGACAACCACCAGGAGGATTAACCCTCCTAGTGGTTGAAAGAAAGAAAACGCGATCACGATCGCACATTAGAAGAAAACTGACCAGGTTTTGATCTCGTTGCCATAAAAAAAATCGGCAATACCTTGATGACAAGATATCTCGTCATTAGTAAAATTAGTCAGATCTTGATGGACAAAATATCTCGTCGAAACCATTTGGAGATTAAAGTAATTAATATATCAATGCTTACACAAAATTGTTTTCATTTAAAGTTATATTTTAGATCATTAAAGCATGCTTGTAATAGAAATATATTATACATGTATAACATAATACAAACACAAAACACATATTATATAGTAAAATACGTAGCATAATTGTGAAATATACCTACTTGACGATAGGGAAAGATTCCGTTCTCTACTTGTTTCTTCTCTCATTGTATTAGTATGAGCAGGAGCGATTGGTAAATCTACATAAGAGATACTAACATTATACATTCACGTGCAAATACACATACAGAGTTGAAACTAAACTTGAGATCTAAAATTTGGAAATTCTTTCTGTTCTAGATCTTTTACGATGCGGTTCATGTGTGTGTTTCGTACAAACTTCCACTCTATGGTATTCACTTTTTTCTTTCAATAAAAGCAATTTATCGCAATTTCATTTTTATTTATTATACTTCAGATTCAAGATTGTTGAGTGTTTAGGAGCTTATTGTGAAGGCGTTGCCAAGGTTCGCCTCTATTGTTCGAGTTTTAGGATTTGCGTATCGTTACTGAGTAGAATAGGGCTGCTGAAGCTTAGAATTTGTTTTGTAGGGATTAGAAACCAAGTACTTTGGTTGCAGTTTTAATTTCAAGTGCTTGGATCATGAGAATGCAGAATTTACCAGTTCATTGGTTTGAAGTTTTAAGCATTTTAAGAATAACATTTTTGTGCAAATAAGTAAAATATGATTTAAAGAATCTTCTTTACATGAGACATTCCGCAGGGTTTTTTCAAGATTGAATCGGTATAATAAAGAGGGTGTGTAGTTAACATTTTAACTCTGCATGTGGTTAATAAAATGTATTCTGGTTAATAATTGATCATTTGAAAATATTTTGTTAATGGGGAATATTTCCTAGTCAGGTAGTATGAATTCTTTAGTTAATAATCAATGAATTCTTCAGTTAATTGTTCTTTATCGATTTATATCAATTAAACTCAGCAATTCAGGTATTTTATTCACAGAAGGAATTATTTAGAACATCACACTTGTTCTACTAACTTTACAGCTTCACACTGAACATTTATAAATGCAATTTGATGTAATTATTTTCTGTTCATATTTTTATGAAGCTAATAACAATCATATGCTTAATGTCAAGCCCATAGAGAAGAAGCGATGATCATTTATGACTGAAAAATTCTTGTCTAGCATTGTAGAAATTTTACCTGATGCTAGGCAAAAATTATGCAAATGAATGCTGTAAATATATCTATTTTGACATCGTAAAAAACACAATTTAGACTTCAATCTTGATGAACAATCGCAAATTTAATGTATTTAAACTTTTCAATGCGTATTGATGAATTCTAGAAAGATTTCAAATCGCATTATTTTGTATAACACGAAAAATCTTAAAATCTGAAACCTTGGTCTACGCTATAAAAATACGTTTTCCGAGCCTTCTCTCATTACATAAAGCTATGATATCGAATTCAAAATAAAATGCCTTACTATCCTTGTAGATTTTAATTTCAACTACAATTTAATAAAAATAAACGTCGATTTTTGTACCAATGACTATAACATTTGCTTTATTTCAACTTTATATTGGAGTAAAAGAAGCAAATATTTTTTATTGCTTCTGATCATAGATGACTTTTGATTTTCTCACCTTATACTTGCAATAAAACCACAGAATTCAAAATATTAACAACATGATCTAATTTAAATTATGTTGCGTTTTTAAATTCAATTCAATTTACTGAGTAAAAGGTGAATTCTCAGTATTTGAATGTATACAGCCAATTGAGTTTATTTTTATTACATACTCTCATCGGAACTTGAAATTCGCCGACGCCAACAGGTGTCAAAAGAAATTGTTTTACATTTCATTACACACACACAATATTTGTAGATCCTGAAAGTATACAGGAAGTGCATGATTTTAATGCCCCTTTAGTTTCGTAAAAATGAATTTTCCCCCTCTGTTCGGATCGCGCATTTACAATGTAAAAAACTGCACCTCCATATTTTACACGAATTGAATATTTTGAATAATATCAATTGTATTAGGACGCTGAAAAATTTTATTGATTTAGATAAGAAAATAACCGTCCTGTTATTTGTGAACGGGTGTAGCTTGTTTGAAAATTATCTTACATGGATAGTCACACACACAATTACGAAAGGAATCTACTATATTTATAAATTAAAAATAATTATTTTAGTTACTTATAGCATAAAACAGTTCTAAATGATGATCAAGTAATTCATATACTGAATAAATTATCTCTAAGTACTCTTCTGAAGTTAATATTTATATATTATGTGTAATTATTAAGTGGTACATAATTGATATTATTATAATTTAATAAAATAATCTTTAAATTGTACCTCTGATTTCAATAGGAGTGACATAAGAATCACGTAGTAAAAAGTATAGCTATCCTCCATAGCCTGTAATCTATCGCTCTGACGAAATTGTCATCGTAGGTCAAAATAATATGCAAATAAATGTGTCTTTAACCCTCCAAGTGGTTTCGATGAGATATCTTGTCCATCAAGATCTGATCATTTTTGCTGGTGACGAGATATCTCGTCATCAAGATATTGACAATTTTTTATGATAACGGGATCAAGATATGGTCAGTTTTTTTTCTAATGACGAAGTTCCTCGTCCATCAAGATCTGGTCAGTTTTGCGTATGACGAGATAAGTCGTCGATACAACAACCAGGAGGGTTAAACACATTTGAAAGCAGCCCCATTGGGAAACTACATTTCGTTATTTTCAATATTTTCGATTCGTTTCGATCGATTTGAAATGCGTTTCCTTTAATACAAACCAATTTAATGAATGTGCTGATCACTTAATTTTTGGAGACATTTTATTCCACACTTAAACTAGAAGTGATAAATTTAATGCATTTATTTCATTGTTTTTGGAGATATTACTTTCAACTTATTGTATCTACCTAACCAAAAAACAAGAGTGAAAATCTATCCGGATCTGACCATTTCTGATTAGCCTATTAAGTGTATTGTGCATTAAAGTAACAATCAGTATCTTATTCCATAAGACTTACCCTGCATAATTTATTTCTAATATGATTTTTATTTGTAAATAAGTGTAATAATAAACCGCAATGTTTCAGTAGACATTTTAGACAATGAAAACACATTTTGATGTTTATTTTACATACTGGATTGGGTACTTGGCTAGTCCCAAATTTGATAATTAAATAGTGAATAATAAGTATGAGTTCCTTTGTAAAACATTTTATTTTTCGTTTTCAGTGTATGCATATTAAATGTTTTATTACCTCATTGCGATTCATTTTCATATAAATATTCCCTATAGATTTTAAAATATTCTTGATACAGATATGGTAAACTTTCCAAATTGGATGTATTCGAAATAGTGAATTTCAAAACATAAAATATTTCTAATTAGTGACCAAGGCGACACACGCAAAAAGTTGTAAAAATTTAATTTATTAGAAACTCTGAGTATAGAATCATTTTTGATGAAGATATATCTCGTCCCTATATAAAGATTTATCTTTATTTACAATTTAATAATATTAGCTGAAAATGGAAGGTTTCGATAATTTTTAGGTGGATATGTAAGATCGTACGGATTCTTTAATATATTCGCGTATTGAATATCAATAGAATATGCTTAGATACCTCACTTTTGTACCTTATATGACATGAACAACTGCGGGAAAAACTTCCCCTTTAACCCTCAAGTGGTTTCGACGAAATATCTCGTCTATCAAGATCTGATCAATTTTGCGAATGACGAGATATCTCGTCATCAAGAATCCGATTGAATTCCTGATGATGAAGACATTGCCGTTTTTTGATGACTAGACCAAGATTAGATCTGTTTTACTAATGACGAGATACCTCGTCGAGACAACCATCAGGAGGGTTATTTCGTGCGTCTTTCATTGTGGAACATATTCAGATGTACATACAACAGGGAACAACGTTTTATAGATTTTTATGCCTAAAACACGTATAACGGAAATTCTTCATATCAAATTCTACATAACCTTTCAGTGACAACACATAATTTCAAATCTGTATCAAGTCATTTGGTCAATCCGTTTCTGAATTATTTATTAGTATGAAAAATGTGGAATATCTAATGTTAAATTAGCTTTACAGATTTTTATTCATGCCTTCCGAAATAATATTCCTATCTCACTGATAAGTTTTATGTTACTTTTATGAACCAAAGAAAATCTACGTAGTGTTTATTTTTATTACTTTTTAATTATATTTTTTATTAGTAGTAGTAATAATTAATTAATCACTTTTATTTTATATATTATAATAATTTTTATTTTTATTATTAACTATAAAAATAATATTAAAAAACATTATGAATAGCAACCTGCATATATAAATCGATTCAGGACTTTTAATTAGATAATGCAAATCTGTTTTCTCCCGATAGTTTTTTTCTCACTATAATAAATTTAATATATGCTATTTTTCCCAGAATGAAACGACTAACTTCTACTTGGAGGAAACAAATGAAACTTTTTCCATTGCCGTATAAAAATCCTGAATCTATTTCCATCCAAATATGTGAAAGTTGTTATTCAGATTTTTTTCAAATAACTATTTTATAATTAATAATGAATATTAAAAATTAACTTAAAAAGGAAAGATTTCGTAAAATGGGTTTGGGTTTTTTCAAAAGTTTCAAAATTTTATATTTCAGTGTGATATAAAGGTAATATTGAGGGTATGTGGAGTCCATGAGCTAATTTAGCATTAGATATTCCAAATTTCCCATTCTTACTCCTTCGGGATTGATCCCGGGCCGTCACCAATAGCTCGTTGCGTTACTCCAGTGCGACGTTAATTCAACTACCTACGTAACTACTCATTCTTATGATCCAAAATGGCTAGACCAAATAGTTCAAAACTTAGTATCCTATGTTAAACTTTGATATAAATTTGAAATTTGACACCAAAATTGGTTAGAAATTATGAAGTTTATGCGCAATTCTACATGAAGTCGGTTCTTTATACAAGTTTTAGGCATATTAATTCACAGAAGATGTTATTCTCTATCGAATGATATACTTGAGTTCATTCTATGAACTACGCGCGAATAAATGTGTTTGATCGATTTCTCCTTCTCCTCTGTGCTGTATAATTAGAGTCATATTTATTCAGAAATATGACGGCATTTTCAAAAAATTATATTTTGCGTCAAATCTGTAAGGAAGTTTTCTGATTGCTTATCCAGAAAAGAAATACTACTGCAACATTCGCAATTTCTCCTTGCTCTTACGAAAATTAAAGACCTAACTTTTTTAATGGTTGAAAGTTCATCATCTTTTCCGATTAAAATACTAGAGAACTGTAGCAGCAGACCCATAGTTTGGAATTTATAAGAGCATAGACTGAATGAGTTATCTTTAAGTCATCTTCTTAAGTTAATATTTAATTATGAGCGATTTTGAGATAATAGTTAAGATACTTATAATTATACTAAAATAATTTTTAAATTTTTATTTAATTAGCAATTTAAATTTTAACTTCTATTTCAATTGGAGTGACGTGACACAGGAATCATTCGCACCACATTATAAAAAGTATAGCACTTTATAGAAGAATAGCTATTCGATAGTGCAAATTTTCTGTTTTCTCTCGGTAGTTTTCCAATATACACTGCTGGCCACCGTAAATGCAACACACTGAAGGAAGCATGCAAATAATATGAAATTTACAACATGCATTAGCGGAGGTGAGATATGCAAATGATTAGAATTTCAGCGCAGACGCACATCACGCGCGCCTGTGGCGCCACTTCAAAGCGCTATTTAAGGCTTGGAGATTTCGACGATTTCAAATACGGCAATTGTGTTTTTCTTGTGGTTTTTTCAAAAAAACGATCAATTATGCCTCGTAGAAAACAGCGATCATCTTTCGATCAAGTATCCGAGTTCGACAGAGGAAGGATAGTGGCCTACCGAGATTGTGGATTATCTTTCAGGGAAATTGGTAGTCGTGTTGGACGAAACCAAACAACTGTAATGCGGATATGTGATCGTTGGATGCAGGAGGGTACGACGGACCGACGTGTTCGATCGCATCCACCTCAGTGCACCACTTCACGTGATGACAGGCATATTGTGCGTATGGCAGTGACGGATCGCTCAGCCACATCACGAACCATAGCACAGCACATTCAGTCTGTACCGCATCATCCAGTGTCTGCGCGTACCATTCGACGCCGTTTACAGTAGAGTGGTCTGTCCACAAGACGTCCATTGCTTCGTCTACCCTTGACGCAGAACCACAGACGTTTCCGCCGCCAATGGTGCGATGAAAGAAGGATGTGGAAGGCAGAATGGAATGAAATTGTCTTTACTGACGAGTCACGCTTCTGTCTGCAACACCACGATGGTCGGATTCGAGTCTGGAGACACCGTGGAGAGAGGATGCTGAACAGCTGCGTTATGCACCGCCACACTGGTCCTGCACCGGGTATTATGGTATGGGGCGGTATTGGATATCACTCTCGCACTCCTCTAGTACGCATTGCCGGTACTTTAAACAGCCAGCGCTACATCTCCGAGGTGTTGGAGCCAGTTGTCCTTCCTTACCTTCAGGGCTTGCCCACAGCCATATTTCAACAGGATAATGCGCGACCACACGTGGCACGCATTGTCCAAGGGTTCTTCGTCAATCGCCAGATTGAATTGCTTCCCTGGCCAGCTCGCTCTCCGGATCTTTCGCCGATAGAAAACATGTGGTCCATGGTTGCTCAACGATTGACCCAGAATACATCCCCAGCTGCCACACCAGATCAACTTTGGCAACGTGTGGAAGCTGCTTGGTCTGCTGTACCCCAAGAACACATCCAAAGTCTCTTTGAATCAATGCCGAGGCGTGTGGCAGCGGTGATCTCCAACAATGGCGGCTACTCTGGCTACTGATTTTGGCAGGAACCACACTTCACAGAAGTCTATAAATTTAATCATTTGATACTTGGTCAACATGTTATCTACAAAATAAATTTTGTTGTGATATCTCTTGTCTTTCTTGGTGTTGCAATTTGGGTGGCCAGCAGTGTAATAAATTTATTATTTGCTAGTTTTAGCGATTTTTTCGAAAATGAAGTGAATAACTTGGAGGAAAGAGCTCTTCTTGCATTACCGCATTAAAAATCCTGAATTTATTTATATCAAAATATGTGAAAGTTATTATTCAAACCTACGATTTCAATTAGCTATACCAAAATAATTTTTAAATTTAAATTTAATTAATAATTAATAACTTTAATTTTAACTTCTCTTTTAATAGGAGTGACATAGGAATCACTCGCACTACATTATAAAAAGTGTAACACTTATAAAAAAATAGCTATTCGATAATGCAAATTTTCTGTTTTCTCTAGGAAGTTTTTTTCACTATAATAAATTTTATATTCGCTATTTTTAGCAATTTTTTTCCAAAAATGAAATGAGTAAATTGGAAGATTCTACTTGGACGAAAAAGCTCTTTCTGTATTACCTAAAAGTGTCCTGAAATTATTTAAATTACAATATATCAAGATTGTTATCAAAACACGCGATTCCAATTAGCTCTGCTATTAACGTTAATTCCAAAATTTGATTCAAGCTTACACCAAAAACTCTTACTACAGCGAAACTGATGAACCTATTCCAGTTATTATATTAGCTCATGCATCAATTGGAATTTTATAATGATATAACAGGCAATAATAAATAAGTTTACATTAATCACACTGGGTTCTACAAAACTAGGATCATGGAAGCTAAATTATGCTTTCAATTTGTGTGAGGGATTCCAATTTCAGGGATGGGGCCAACATTGATGGGACTACTATTAGGCATGGAAGGAGGAGGAACAGTGAAAGTCAAAGACGGCACAACACACATCTAAATGGGCACTTACCAACGGTTGCTCTAGACTTTTCAAGCTCAGCTAGAATTCGGTTGTCTTGTTCAATGCGAGCTAATATTCTATTTATTTCAGTATTTGTGGTCTCCATGGGAGCTGTTGATTCTCCTTTGTTCTGGTTAGTGTTGGAAACGGAATTTTCTATGTCGCGGGGTACAGCTACTTCCGATACTATTGGACCTTTAAAAACATTACAAGTAATACAGTTTTTTTTTCAGAAGGCAGTAACCAGATAATGCTTTTTAGATATTAGAGAATTAGAGTCATGAGTGTGCGGATCGCGCTTACTTGAAGTATTGACTTTCGCGCGGTGAAACGTTTTCGGAGATGTGCATTGCTTTAGAGCAGGGGTCACCAAACTTCTTTGACCGTCGACCCTTTCAAGAGTTTCTTGACTTTTTATCGACACCCTATATTTTACTATTACTTAATTAAATAGAACAAGCAAAAAAGACGCTTATGGGAGTTTTTAGCTTGTTTATTTTATAGTTACAGTGTTTATTGTATGTATAATATAGTATATGTTATATATTATATTGGCTTAACGTCGAAGAGATACGCTTTTGTTTTTGACGTCCTTCTTAACACTACATATTTGATAAGAGGGATAAATAATATATAAAATCAATTTAGATAACAAAATAACAATAATACAATCTTCCATATATATATATATATATATATATATATATATATATATATATATATATATATATATATATATATATATATATATATATATATATATATATATATATATATATATATATATATATATATATATATATATATATATATATATATATATATATATATGAAAATTAGACTTTTATTAACTTAATATACAATTTACTATCGTTGTCAATGCGATGGGTGTGCTTCGTGACTCTCAACAAGATTAGCTATGTTGGGTTCAAAATGAGTTAGTTCGCTTAAATCGCCACGGAATTCTATATTCACTCTTAATTTCGTTGTCATTCAGGATGGAGATAATCCAAGCTAAACGAATTAAATATTAACCGTAGAATGTCTTATATTTTTCTATCAACCCCCAATCGACTCCTGATTCCGAATCGACCCCTAACAATAACATATCGACCCCTGGGAGTCGATGTCGACCACTTTGGTGACCACTGCTTTAGAGTGTGAATAGGGGCATTTATTTTTATTGAATTCGTTATTTAATTTGTTGACTGTGCGATGAGTTTTAGTTGGAGTGTTTCCTTAATGAAAAATATTTTAACTAAAATATAGAAAGCTCATTTTAAAAGATTAGACGAGCTATATTTTTTGTTTGTAAGGAAACATTTGGCTTGTGTACTTTTGTATTGAATATATGTGCTGAGATTTAATACCATTCACAATGTATCCTTTGGCTTTGTAGAAGAAACATGAATTAAATCAATTTTTCAATTTAAAAGGCATCAATTTAGAGTTAAAATCAAATTTTTGCTTTAAAGGGTAGTATCAAGTAGAAAGATTTTACTTTCGTCCTCCGTATTTAAGTAGATAAATTCTGTGTCCTGCGACGAAAAACTAATAATTTACTATAGCTGTGTTGCATTTAAAATTTAATTTTCCAGTAATTTTAAAGACTTAATAAAAGCCCTAAAAATCTCTTGGTGTACATTTTTTAGAGGGGTGGTTTTGAAGTAGTGTGAAATTCCATTGAAAAGGCTCGTGAAATACATTGATTTAATTAAATTCACATTAGACTATCTTTGAACTAATAACTGAATTAATTTATTACTTGTAATAAAAATAGGGAAAATTTACACTCAACCTGTTTTTAATATTATTAATTTAAATAGAATGAACACGACATATCTATGTTGGTGAAACATCTAAGGATTTTACAGAATCTTCCGAATCAAAATCTTACTTATTTCATAAATCCTAAAGCGGATCGTCAATCGCAACTTTGTACTTTGTATGTTGGAATATGTGTCACAAATATGTGCTAAATGGCCATTCATGTTGACTTGATTTATTTCTGCATTCTCTGTATTTTCAGGCAGCTTGTAAGTATCCCATTTTATACCACAGAATTTCTACTAGGGTTTACAAACTGACCACATTCCCAAAGCAGTAAACTATGGAAGAACGCTCTCAACAGATTTTAGTTTTTTCTTTAACGGAGGCACTGATGGGGAGTGGTTAGTCCAGTCACGTATAATACTTACACTGTCTTAGACACGGATCGACCAGCTGAAAGTAAGCTGATAAATCAGTGCTGGAGGTCTTTTACCTGTGTGTACTCAGTCATAAAATAGTTGTCACACTTGTCTTAAATAATTTCACCCAGTCACTTACCAACTTAACGAATATTTTTCTGATTGAGTGCATATTAAAATATAAATACAAAACTATATTAATTTTTCAGTGAATGCTATAAATACAGGCAGCTGTAAATACTAGTGATGAAATAGTCGTGATATAATATTAATTTTTGTAGTTATGTAGTGTTTTTTAATTATACTAGTGATATATTAATTTCTCAATGAATGTTGTAAATACCAACGATAAAAAGTTGTCACTTGTCTTGAATGATTTCAACCAGTCACTTAATAAATTTATGTATCTCTTTCCGATTTATTATATTGCATTTATCCATATTAAAGGATAAATGCCTTTATAATATCCTTTAATATGGATAAATGCAATACAAATACTAATTTTTCAATGAAAGTTGCAAATACTGGCGGCTAAATCGAAATTTATCTAATAAATTTAAAATTATCTAATAAATCAAACAAATGCTTCTCATACGAAGCATTCAGCTAAATCTGTTCGGATAGTTTAAATTGTATCAAGACACCGATATTGAAGAGGACGAAAGAATTCGTAAAAAATCGCTTTGCGCTATCAACAAATGAAAAGTTTGGTTGACATTTAGATATGCTAAGTACCGTCTGTCTACTACGAGAACAACTGCTCCAGACACAAGTCTGGGTGGTATCGGTCGCTATAGAAACAAGGCTTATTCATTTAGAGTAGGGGTGACTCTCGGGATGATTTTATTTTGTTTTTTTGGCGAATTTTGTTGGTGGAAAGAAGTAGTATATATCTTCTCGGTTCAAGTAAAATTCTTAAAAAATGCATTTCGAATTCTTCATCGAGTTCGCCAATGTGAAGAACTTGAATGCATTTCCTCAAATATCCCTATGGAAAATAGGTAAGGTAGGTAGTTAATTACCGTCGCGCTGGAGCAACAGAACGGGCAATTGGCGACAGTCCGGGATCAATCTCGAAGGGAAAGATCCGAGGACAACACCTCGTCATTTTGAATCACGGTCAGATGACGAGAACAACACCTGAGCTGGTGCGCGACTCTCCAAACTTCCACACCATGCCAACATAAGGACATTTGAGGACACGAGAGAGTTAACGTACACCAGCCTCCGTGTATACGACGGTCTCTAGCTGGATCGAGTTTCGAACTCGCGTACATACGGTTGCTAATCCGCTGCCCTTCCAATTCGGATATCCAGTCCATGGGAAATAGGATCAATTCACTTTCTACAACAGACAAAGGCAGGTTATCGTGGTAGACACACAGTGCATCAAATTTACTCTTAGAAGACGAGTAGAAAAATATATTTTAAGGGACTTTCAAAACACTAGAGCTTGAAGCCTTGGGAACTGCAAAGTATGAAATTCTTGAATGCTTTTGATCCTAATGAACCTGAATGTTTTATCGCAGTAACGCCCAAATGTTAAAAGTTATAGCAATGCAAACTTTCCTGCAACCCAGAACGTGCTTAATGATCTCTGCGGAGTAGAAACACGCATTCCGTACCTTCAATGCTATATTTAACTGATGTAGACGACTGGTAAGTCAATGGAGCTTGTGATGGGAGTGCAGCAGGTTCCCAGAGTGAAGTTGGAGGGGTGGCGTTTTCTGCTGTTTCTAATGCTGACGGAGGCAAGGTGTACGTTGGCGCTGCTGGAGATCGGACATCGGACATTGCTGTATGGGTAGTGAGGCTTCCACAGTGGACTGGCTCCAATTGCAATGACATCTATGGAAGAAGAAATCGTTACTTTAGAAATGCTACTGGAAGGTAAGTAGTAGTTAATTAACGTCAAACTGGAGCAATACAACGGACTACTGAAGACAGTCCGGGATCAATCTCGAAGGGAAAGATCCGAGGATAACGTCTCGTAACTTTGAGCCGCGGTCAGATGACGAGGTCAACACCTATCTGGTACCCAATTCTCCAAAATTCCACATCACGCCAACGTGATATTTGGGGCCACGACAGGTTTAATGTGCACCAGAGCTCAAGTACACGACGACCTTTATTCATAGTACTTAATGAACTTAGAAACTTTCTGCTGTATTTGAATATACTTATTAGTGACTTAGTGTACTTAGAACATACACAATAGTACTTAGAACTTAATTATTGAACTTAAAACATACATGTTACTTGGTGTACTTAGAACACCATAAGTACTTAGCGAACGAACTTAGAACATCGTAAATACTAAGTGAACGAACTTATAACATCATAAGTACTTAGTATACTTAGAACATCATAAGTACTTAGTGAACTTAGAACATCATAAGTACTTAGTGAACTTAGAAACCTATTACTGTATTTGGATATACTTAATAGTGACTTAGTGTAATTAAAACACACGTACACAATGGTACTTAGAACTTAATTATTGAACTTAAAGCATGCATGTTACGTAGTGTACTTAGAACATCACAAGTGCTTAGTGTGAACTTAGAACATCATAAATACTTAGTGTGAACTTAGAACATCGTAAGTACTTAAAGAACTTAGAACTTTCTTTTTAGTTTGTACAATTAGAACATTTTAGAACTCCTAGTTTAAAAAATTAGTTGTCTGAAGTGAGATTTGACAAAAGTTAAGCCGTGTTCTTCTCTTTTGTGTGAAGGGCGGGTAGTTAATTAACGTCGCACTGGAGCAACACAACGGGCTATTGGCATCAATATTCGGTATCAATCCCGACGGGAAAGATCCGAGGACTACACCACATAATTGGGAAGCACAGTCAGATGACGATTTGTATGAAGGGAGTTTTTCTTATCACCCTGAAAACGGAAGCGTTTCCAGCAGAGAGGTATTTGTACCGATTATAAAATGGAATACATGATGGCTCGTTTGGATTGCTTTTTGGGTTTTATGGCGCACGAGTTATGCGAAAATTAGTAAATAAAAAATAGTAAGGTTGCTTGTAGTTGAATTAACGTCAAACTGGAGCAACACAACTAGCTACTGATGACAGTCCGGGATCAATCCCGATGGCGAAGATCCGAGGACAACACCTCGTAATTTTGAACCACGGTGAGATGACGAGGTCAACACTTGAGCTGGCACCCCACTCTCCAAACTTCCACACCACGCCAACGTGAGGACATTTGAGGCCACGACAGATTTAACATGCACCAGCCCCCCCCCTCTTTTTTTTCACGACGGCGTTTGGCTGGATTCGAACTTTAAACCCTCCGGTTGCTAATCCGTCACTCTTCCAATCGGGATACCGCCGCCCCTTACTGCAAGAATATTCAGCATCACAGGTTGAAGTCCCGATCGATCATCAAACCCGAGCACCAGTCAGTAGTTGGGCGGGACGCTTGTTGACTGCTTCTGATGCGATGAGAGCTTTATAAGTTTCGTACTAGCTGATTGTTATGCTTATTAGCCCTCCTGGTGGTTGTTCCGACGAGGTATCTCGACAGAAGCAAAACTGACCAGATCTTGATCTCCTCATCATAAAAAAATTGAGAATATCGTGATGACGAGATATCTCGTCATTAGCAAAATTGATCAGATCTTGATGGACGAGATATCTCATCAAAACTACTTAGGGTTAAGGCCCTAGTTCCACCTTTTTAATTTAAATTTCTTATCTAAACTTTTTTAATTAAAATATTTTTCTTTTTATGATATAGAGATAAGCTGCTTTCGAGAGGGATCTCCGAAAGTGATATGTCCTGTCCTATTCTTGCAACCGGGCTACCTCCCCCGGGTATTTATATGCATTAAATGAAAGAAGCAAGCTCCATTATGGATTAAATGAAAGAAACAAGAAAGATATGTAGAGAGTACATAGAGCCGGTTTTAAGTATTAGAATTGTGATTTCTCGCTGTTCTTGTGAACAGGAAGCTTAATTATGCCTCGTGGAAAATAATGCAGTCATACTGGCACGTTTCTGAATTTGTCGGACGAAGAATTGGGGCTTATCGAGACTGCAGATTACCCTTCCGAGAAATCGCTCGTGTTGGACGAAATCGAGTCACGATGGAGCGAATGGGGAATCGGTGGGTGAGGGAGGGACGAATTGATCGAAGTGAACGATTGCAGCAGCCTCGTCACACCACAGAACGAGGACAGACACCATTTGCGCGGGGATTTAAGGATCGCACCGTAACATCAAGATCCCTATCTCGAGAATTAGGATGTGTTGCACAATAACCTGTGTCTGCACGTACAATTCGACATCTGCAGCAGGGGAGAATTTTATCCATTGATTCGATTCCATTTGACTCCCGCATACGCCTAGTACGCATTGTCAGTACACTCAACAACCACCACTAGCTATTTGAAGTTTTGGATTCTGTTGTCCTCCCTTAACTTCAGGGCTTGACTGCTGAGGTTTCGACTGCAGGGTTTTCAACTGGGCAATACACGACCGCATGTGACATGCAACCATTATTAAATATCCGCCAGGTTTCACTTCTTTCATGGATCACCCGAATCTGCCATCCAACGAATATGTATGGTCGATGATCACCCAACGATTGGTACTTGACAGACCACTCACGGCCACACCAGTTGAACGTTATCAATGTGTGGAAGCGCATAGACTAACATACCCTAAAGACACATCCAAAGCCTCTTCCTTTCCAAATTAATATTCTTAAGAATCCTCTAAGGAAATGAGCAATCGAATCTTTCCAAAGCATTTATTTTAAAAAAATGAGCAATCCATCTTTCCAAAGCATTTATTCTAAGGAAATGAGCAATCGAATCTTTCCAAAGCATTTATTCTAAGGAAATGAGCAATCGAATCTTTCCAAAGCATTTATTCTAAGGAAATGAGCAATAGAACATTTTCAAAGGACTCTATTCCAAAAAAATTAGCTATAAAATCTTTCATAAGGATTCTACTCTAAGGAAATGAGCAATAGAATATTTCCAAATGATTCTATTGCCCGGAAAGGACCAATAAAATATTTCCAAATGATTCAATTGCCCGGAAAGGACCAATAGAATCTTTCCAACGTATTCTATTCTTAGCAAAGGAGCAACAGAACCATTTGAAAGGATTTTATTATACAGAAAGGAGCAATAGAATAATTCCAAGGGTTTCCATTCTAAGAAAAGGAGCAATAAAATATTCAAAGGATTCTTTTCTAAACAAAGGCTCAATAGAATACAAATACTAAAAGGATTCTAATCTAAGAAAAGAGCAATAGAATCTTTCCAAAGAATTCTAATCTGCAGAATGTGCCAATGGAATCGTTCCAAAGAATTCTATTCAGAGGAAAGGACCAAGAGAATATTTCTAAATATTAAAGGAATTCATGTATTTTTTAGAAAGATGCTGTTATTTAGTCATTAAGTGCGTTTTGGGTGTAAAAGCAACACTGCACTACTCGCAAATCTGTCAGAGGGTTAAATAGATTACCGCACCAAATGTTCTCCTTACAGAAATAACACCCTCATGTTTGAAACAGTCATTTTCAGTCATTTACCTTTCCTTAATCGTCTAATCAGTCCTTGTGTAACGAAAATGACGTAGTACGACAAACCAAACCATACCAAAAATGTTAATTAAACCCCCGAGTTCGGTTGAGCTAGAAGTCATTTTAGATTTTATCGCAGTTAGCACGGCTAACAAGTTATCGACCAAGTAACATCACTAACTAATGTAAGGGTGCCTAAAAGTAACATATTAAATAAATCGCGATTTTTTGAACGTTAAAACGAGTTTCTCAGCACATTGATTGGAGTTCTTGTCGCAATAACCGCAGCAGCGAAACATAAATTACTGTACTTTTAATAAAATGTATAAATTTTAAAATTCGATTAAAGGAAAAACACGTGAAATTCCTGATGACTGACTTTCAAATCTGAATAGCGCTTCGCTCATTTTTGATGATGTGCCTTCGCCCATATTCATTCTACTTTAAAACTTACTCCAAATAGGTCGATACGTGTCTATCCATTCAGTCATCCATCTACTCTACTTTGCATCTTTTCGGTATCCCATCCGAACTTATTTATATTGTGTGAAGTGCAGATCTCTTCCGCCCTCAGCGGCGTATCTTCTTTAGGTGCCTACGGGCTTCAAAGACACGAGGTACTCGAGATCCTTTCTTTTCGCAAGGAGTTACTGTCTTTAGTAAACAAGGGTGTCGCGTTCCTGGGATACACAGGCACTCTTTTCTGCTTTCGTCCTATTATTCTATTCCCAATCCCTCTTTCTTTTCTTTCACAATTTTTAATTGAAATTGCCTGCCTTGTGTTTGTCGCAGCTTGGACAAATATGGCCCTCGCGCCATAAAACACCAAAAACAACCAGATCTCTTATGGAAATTAGTTTCAGAGTTTGTGGTCTCGTAACAGATTCTCATCCCAAGGTATGTAAGTCATCCGTGTTTCGTTATGCATCGGTATTTGTGTTTTCTTGACTTGAATTCAATCGGAAAACCTATGTACTGCTTTATTTGCTTTCTTCAATATCGAAATTCTTTCTCACGATTATATCCGGGTGTGTCAAAGATTCCTATACAAAGGAAGGTAGGGAAGAAAAATAATTTTCACATTGAGATGTATATCCCTTCGATGTGCTATAGCGTATACTGGGGTGAGCTCAGCAACCACTACGAAAATTAACTTGGAATACAATAGTATAAATAGCAGTGCACTCTATCTCCACCATGCAGTACATTTTGGTAGACAAAAGTAACAATGTCTTTCATACCTTTCTAAATTGGTGACCCGAACGTGATCGGGTGACCACGCATACCGAAGTAGACGCATGATCTTAAAACTCTCAACGTTACACACAATTGGCAGTCTTATGTAGTCATTATTTGTGTGTTGTGAGGTGAAAGCTATACTACTCTACTCGGAAATCTTGTGACGTTCAGAGGGTTTATATGTGACCGTATAAACAGTTGCAGCGACCAGAATATGATTTTCTATTTGATTTTGGCTCTAGAAGTTTTCGAGGTTTTGTGCCAATATACTGTTTCAGATAAAGATGTTAAATGTTTTGATTGAATTTTACTTCAATTAAAACTCGTCGTTAATTACTGAATTCAACGACGAAAAACCTAAGTAGTGCAAACAACTAAAGCTCAGGGACCTAGAACATGCATATTTTTTCTGTCCACTAATTTAATTTTGTTTATCATCTATTAATTTGTTTGAGGTTCACAGCGATAATCTCAACTGCGCAAGTAGTAAAATTGCCATGTGTATCTGAGCTACATATAAATCTGAGCTTAAATTGGTCGTGTATAGGGTTACAATGTTTCAACAAGTGTAATTAAAACCTAAAAAAGAATGTTTCGAAATAATCTGAAGTATGTTTCCTCTGTTCTCGGATTAAGTCTATGCGCCTCCTGTATGCTTTTGAAATGTTTTTCTCAAATTGTAGAGGGTCAGTGGGGTATGCCCGCTGCTCTGGCAACCTGCGAGTTGTATGCGGCGCTGGTTGAATTCCTTCCTGGTCCATTACTTGACATTGTCTGACGCAGCATGGCCAAATATGACCTTTGCACCCATAAAAACCAAAAACCAACCAACAACCCAAATTGTTGAAGTAAGGTTGGTTGGTTTTAATGGTGCAAGAGCCACATTCAGTCAATCTGCGCCAAACACAAAACAGCGTCAATTTATGGATATACATACACAAATAAAATTTTACTGATCCAACAGATAGAAATACACACAGGGTAAGTTGCATGTGGAGGTAAGTCCTCAGTGTATTCTGACACTTTTAGAACATCATTCCATTGATGTACCTAAAAGACATTCGTTTGATTGTCCAAGTACTGCTATGCAAATCATAGTTTTACCATAACAATCTCGTGTAAGATATAAGTATACTATACAAGACGGATTTTTCATTGTTGAATTGCTTTTAACGGCTAACACTGGATGGTTGTATACTTCATTTTAAAGTTTATTTTATGAAAATTCGATTTCCATTAACCTTTCGACTGAATTAATAAACGTTTAGTTCCCTCAGAATTGCATGTTACGAAGCTAACTGTATGTATTGAACAATGAATACCACTTTTAGTAATGAATGTTTTGCATAGATGGCAGCACCTAAACTCATTTTAAAAGTTTATATATTACGATGGAGATGGGCTTTTATGAATATGAGGATAGGATAAAAAGATTCAAAATTCATTTTTTGAACAAAATAATTCAGAGTTGAACAAGTTTTTTGAAAAATTGCTTTAAAAATATTTTCCTTCGATGGAATAAATTTTTTCGAAGTCAACAATATGACGAATTATAAGTAAATGTCTGAGAGTTTCCCTCTAAAGTAAACTCGACTCCACATCTACAAATCGTCTATTATTTATAGCGTATTCAAACTGGGTCAATTGTAAAACAAGGTTAAATTATTAAAATTAAAACAGTATATTTAATACAATATCTTGGGCTGTCTTAAGAAGCAGTTTTATCTCGAATCGAAGCTATTTAAGAGTGGTGATCCCCGATTATCGTTGACGCAATTTCTCTCAGAAAAGTGGTAAATTATTATACGCATCTTTTGAATAATACCTATTATGTGAAATACACTAACACATTGAAACGACAATTTTGAAGCAGAATCATCATAATTAAAACACGCGTATTAAAAAATTCCTCGAAATGTTTTTATAACCGTTTCGTAAAAAGCTTCACCACTTTTGGCTTGGTACTTAGGACTTCCAAATGTCCATGTAGCAAAGGTTTAACACTGCTGTTAAAGTTTCTAATCCGATCAAATTAATAATTCGATCATTATTCATCTACATACATCGAAAACTGGGGTGCTGATAAGAATACCCTTTCTTAATACTTTCTTTTTATGACATTAATTACATTTAAAGATCTAAATTATAACGTTCTTTCCAAGGCAAGAGAGATCTGATCCAAAAAATTCACATGGCATAAGTAAAGGACACTCCACCTGATTCCGATTAAAAGCAGTTAAGGTATCTATCCTTTATTTTTTTCTGATATCTCAACGGTTTCGTTTTCAATTTATTAATGTAACCCACTGAGCCTTATGAATTAATTGTAATGGCTTAAAGAGATTCGATGGATGGCATTAAATCTGAAGTGGGTGGTTTTTGTCTCATCTCCAAGGAAATTTTCATATTATTTGTCTTCCTAACCTTCTTCAATAGTTTAGAAAATTTGTCATCTGTTCGAATTAAAAATTAATATTACACTTTTATGGAGTTATTTTTTTCAAATTGGACCTTAAGGTTTCTACGTTCGGTGTCCTTTTTTTAATCGAATCTTTCCCTTCGGGATTGATCCCCTACAGTCGACAATAGCCCGTTGTGTTGCCCCCAGTGTGACGTTAATTAAAATACCTAACTAACTACCTTTTTTAAGTGTTCAAATTTGACTATTTTTTATTTTTAAGGTAAAACAACTTCATATTACAAAACAAAAAATCACTAAAAATTATTACAATTTAATAAAAAGTGGGCAAAAATTAGAAATGTAGTTAAAAAAAAATGACGTTCACGAAAAACATGACAGCTGAAGAACTTATGAGTATATCTGCTAAAGTTTTGCATAAAGTCTCCTAAATATATAAGCTAGTGAATGAACTAAAAGATGTGCAATATTCCTTTCATAAGATATTGAGAATAATGTAGATGGTAATGGCAATTAATTAGCGTCGCACTGGAGCAACACATAGGGCTATTGGTGACGGTTAAGGATCCATCCTGAAGGAAAAGATCCGAGGACAATACCACGTAGTTTTGAACCATGGTCAGATGACGAGGTCAACACCTGAGCTGGCACCTCACTCTCCAAAAATAATGTAGAAAACATGTATTTGGAAATTTTTTCTTTAGCCGCAATACTGAAATCTCTCTAAAAAGCTTTCCTTTCAAGATAATTCTTATATCTACTGCAGGCCCTCCAAAACAAATATAAAAATCAGTATACCAAGTTTCATCCACAAATATATAGTACATTTTTAACTATCGCGTTTCTTGTGCACAAATTTTGCTTAAAATCACAATAAGAGAAAAATGCATTTAAAGACTTGAAAACGAATTAAAAACAGCTGTGTCAAGATCTATTCAAATTGCTTTACCTCCGCTTCTATTTACCATACAAAGTAAAAACAATTTTGCAAAGAAAAGTCTAATTATTAAGAATATGGAATAAAATGAAATTCGAAAATTTAGTCAAAAATCGACTTTTCAATATAGTCAGATAGGTACCTTAAGATGCGTTTCGCAAGGATTTTGCTTGGAACTGCCAGTGGGACTTATCAGGTCAGTTTAGGAGGAAGTAGGCACTGCTGTGCCATAGGACAAAGTGGGAAAACGTTGATGAAATTGTTCATGCTTCTATTTTAATTTTAAGTGAAGAAATAGAGGATAGGGCTATAAGTGTGAATGGGATTAAAAGTTAAATAGGGATATGAGTGAAATAAATGTGAGTCAGTGAATACTGTGAGTTTCTCCGGCCAACACACTGAGGAATGTTGGTTGGAAGGAGCCATTAGATCCTGGAGGCGGGGATGTCATTGAACGGTCATCCGGGCTAGGAGAAAGAAAAAGTAGAACTGTAAGGGGGAGGGAAACTCGACCAGTGAAGACAGAGGAGGACGGACGTGCGAGAGTCCTTTCCCTGGCATAGTGCAAGATATTGAGCTGTAAATATACTTATTAATGGTATGTAAATAAAGCCTATTAATCAATTACCATGATGAAGCGTCACTCTCTGCCGTATAGCCTGTCGTACTGCGGCACTAGCACACTGTAACGCATACGTTGGTTCTTTTCTTATCCATATATACGTTACCGCAGAGTGACGCTTTTTATGGGTACTTGATTAATAAGTTTTATTTACATAAGTATATTTACAGCTCAATATTGTACACTATGCCAGTGAAAAGACCCTCGCACGTTCGTCCTCCTCTGTCTTCACTGGTCGAGTTTCCCTTCTACTTCTACTTTTTCTTTCTCCTAGCCCGGATGACCGTTCAAGGACACCCCGTCAACCTCCCTCGGGAATCCAACGGTTCCTTCCAACCAGCATTCCTCAGTGTGTTGGCCGGAGAACCTCACAAATACTACGATGAACTATAAGAATGGTGAAAAAGATCTCAAAAAGGTACTCACGTGTCCTGGATCTGGTGGAGCAGGTTGAATGTTCCAAGATGTCTTAGACTGGCTCCTTTGCAAAGTTTGGATTTCCAAGCTAAGTTCTTCTCTCAGAACACTTTCCAGGTCACATTTTTTCCCTAGTTCTCGAATTTCAGACTGAAATGTAAATTAAAATCTATTTAAAATTTTGAAGCAAATTATTTAAAACAATAGAAATGTAGGGTGAGTTGGGGTAAGCGCGTCAACTGTAAGTAAAACATGTTTGTGATTTTAAAGTCTGCCACCTGCAGGAAATGCTTGAAGGAGGTCTATAGATTAGTTTTGCGGTGGCTTGATCAGCTCCACTACTTTTAACAGACCTGTTGGTGCGAGATCGCGTATTACACTTTATCAACCTTTCCTATTTCGAGAGAACTAAAGGGAAGCAAATCAGTTCCAGTTCACATTTGCGTGAGCATATAAGGTCTGCTACCTTGTCTGTTTGCCTTGTGCTTTGCTACCTTGTATGCTTGCCTTGTGCTTTACTACCTTGTCTGTTAGCCTTGTGCTTTGTCGTTTTGTGTAATGTGTAAGTGCTGTGATGTTAGTAAAATGAAAACCTTCTGATTATGTCAGCTTCAGTTTCATCACTAAGGCGTTTAGAATTTTGGCAGGGAAATTTCGCAGACCGAAGGAAGGGCATAATACTCTTGTCTCGCTAACACTGCAAACAAGAAAACCGTCCGCGGTATGCACCAGCCCCATGGTGTGGGGCCACTTCGACGCCTTGACATAGCATTGGAAAGTTTTTTAATTATACCAAAGGATAAGTTTAAACAAATAGGAGTGTGAACATATTAGTAAAGGGTCTGGGAGTGTGTGTGAAAATATGACATTTTTCATGTCTACTGAATGGTAGGTCTTTCTTCTTTATTATCCCAGTGTAAAAAACACAAATTACACTAAGTCATTGAATCTGCGAAAAAAAGGCTTTTGGGTAAAGGCAGATGGGTCCTTAAAAATGTCTTCATGTATGGTCTTCTCCAATGCAATTCAGGATGTGTGAGGGATGGTAATAAACTGCACTTTGTACAGGTGGGAAATGATTTCTGGTCAGAGAATGTCATCTTTTTCAAATGGCCGTCGCCAATAGCCCGTTGTGTTGCTTCAGTGCGACGTTAGTTAAATACCTACCTTTTCAAATGGCCAGATCGGAGCTTGGCAAGCAGAGAAAGTTTTCCGGAGCAAATTTAAAGCAAGTAGCTCTCCTGGTGTTTTACTGAGGTACCAGTGATGAAAAGTGCTGGAGATGATCGGAGCAATTGCTTTTAAGTACGGACAGGTGGTCGTCCTCTGAGAGTCGGACTGTACTTTCTCTTGTGCCAGGTTGTTTATTTGCTCCGCTTTTGCTTAAGTCAGCTTTCTCATTGCCCGGAATGCCAACATGTGATGGGATCCATTGTGTGTGTGAAAATTTATTTCATAATTTTTATTGAAACTTAATATTTTAGAAGGGCTATTTTTTTCAAAAGAGGATCATAACTGGTGACGCATTTTTTAATTTCTAGAATTGCTGCCTGCGAATCAATGCAAATATTTATTTTAAGGGCTGACTTTTAGGTACTTCTTTTAGTACTTCATATACGGCTATTAATTCTTCTTTAAGTTAAGTGCTTTGGTTTGAGTTATTCTTGATTTGAATTTCTTTAGTACCTAATTCATCTGTAATGAAGACGCCGGATGAACCATCTTCAAAAAAGGCTACCATCTGTAAAGATATTTGTATCCTTTGGGTCTGTTTCCATTGTTTGCAGGCCTAGTGCTTTTAGAAGTTCGGGTTGATAATCTTTATTGGAGCATTCAGATATTAGTTGCGTTTTAAATGTCACTGTAGGTTGTTGTTTATGTGGAGAGGCATGAGTGCTTGGATAAGAGTTGACAACTATATCAGTTAGCCTGCCAGGTTAACTTATAAGTAGCAACAGGTAAGTAGTTGTATTGACGCCGGAATGGAGCAACGAACTATTGGCAACGGTCCGGGATGAATCCCGAAGGTAAAGATCCGAAGACAAAACTTCGTAGTTTTGAACCTCTGTCAGATGACGAGGTTAACACCTGAGTTGGCACCCCACTCTCCAAAATTCCCTCCGTGAGATCATTTGAGGCCCCACAGATTTAACGTGCACAGGTCCTCACATACACGTAATTTCACTAGAAATAGCGCTAGTTATTTTGTGTTCATACACACTATATGGAAAATAGATGTACAGGGTGCCTCAAAACTTCTTGTATTAACTTTAAGGGAAGTAGGAAGCACACACATAAAATTAAATCGTATTCTCAAGAGATTTCTATAAAGGCTATCTAGATGTGCTAAAGTTTTTACTTTAATACTCCAAGTAGTTTCGACGAGATATCTCGTCCAGTCAGACTTGATAAATTTGCTAATGACGAGACGTCTCGTCATCAAGATATTGCCGACTTTTTGATGATGACAAAATCAAGATCTGGTCAATTTTCTTCTAATGATGAGATATTTCTCCCATCAAGATCTGGTCAGTTTTGCTAATGACGAGATCCTAGTCGAGGCAACCACCAGGGGGGTTACGGTTCAGAAAGGATGGTAAGTATGTGAACATTTTCTACTGTCCCAAACTTTGCAGTTTAACAAACAGTAGTCGTACACTTGCGGTCGTATTCACAAGTCTCGAGTTAATCTGTGGATCAGTAAATCCGGGGTCAGGGTTAAACTACGGATTATCCATGACCCATATTCTCAAACCACGGATTTGTGATCTTCCGATTGCAGCGATAAGATCGCTGTGTGATTGGTGGCTGCCGTCTCCTCTTGATCACGTGATGTCGTTTACATTTCTAACGATACCCAAATTTAAAACATCATATATTCCATACTTGCCAACGCGATTCAAAATTAGGTGGTATTGTCCTGGGATCTTTCCCTTCGGGGGTTGATCCCGGACAGTCGCCAATAGCCCGTTGTGTTGCTACAGTGCCACTTTAATTATGTAAAATACCTATTTCCATACTTGCCAAATAATTACCGCAGAATTTATTCCAAATTGTGATTCTAATCTTCCAAGTGTTTCGAAGAGTTATCTCGTCCAAGATCTGCTCAATTTTACTAAGGACTGTCTTACCAAGAAAATGCAGACCCAAGTAGAAAAACAAACTGTCCCAGAACTGGTAAAGTTTGGAATAGGTTTTTGCACCAGAGGCTGCCCACTACAGAGCAGTTCTTGACGATAAACCACCAGGAGGGTTAAGTATACGGAATAGTTTTAACATTAAACCGCATACATTAACTTAATTTTAACAAAAACCCGCATTTTAATACGGGTTTCGAAATAAGTATGTATGTACTTTAATTAACATCGCACTAGAGCAACACAACGAGCTGTTGGTGACGGATCAATCCCAAAGGGAAAGAAACGAGGACAGCACCATGTAATTTTGAATCACGGTCAGATGACGAGGCAGCACCTAAGCTGGCACCCCACTCTCCAAACTTCCACACGACGCCAACGTGAGGACATTTGAGGCCACGACAGATTTAACGTGCCCCAGTCCCCTTTGTGCACGACGGTCTTGGTTTGGATTCGAACTCGTAATCCTCCGGTTGCTAATCCGTTACTCTTCCAACCGGGCTACCGGGTTTGGAAATAGAATGCCGAATGTAGTGTTATGTAAAGGTATTTGATTGCAGATTGGATTTTTATGAAAATTTAAAGTTAAGCAAGAAAGAGTTATATTCAATCACTTGAGAAATCAGTGCAATCCGATTAATGTTATGCTCATCAGTATTGGTGTGTTGGTGCAAAGTGAGATATTTTATTTCGTTGACGACCTCATTTGCTTACCTATGCAATAAGCTAGAGCTATGCATGCGTTGACCCTCAGCCGAGCGTTGAAAACTTTAATCAAACTTTAGTACCGAAACAGGAATTCTCGGATCAGGCCTCCTGAATACTGTTTCTTCGATAATTCTCGGTTGAACTCGGACTTGTGAGTACGTCCGTTAGTTTCACAGTAGCTCAAAGTTATGACAGTCAACAGAAATGTACGTCTGAAAGCGTCGAAGCACAAATTTCTGTTTAATGGCATTTCGCGGACGCTTTCAGTCACAACAGCGACTTTTGCGATAGGGTCCATTTCGGAGTCCACTGGGGGTCTCGTAGACGACACCTTTGAATAAGAAAGCAATGCCTGATAGATGGGCGATCGTGGAGGCCAAGCGATCGGTCCACCACAGCCAATCGATCGAGTGCCAAAAGTATCCTCCTGAGACCCTTGCGGACATACATTCCTCTGTGAAGACGGATTAATTGTGTGTTAACCTCCCCTTAAAGTTTATGCAGTAAGTTTTGAAACACCATACGTAAATATAGCATCCTAGATTTGTGTAATTTGTGCAAATAAATGCTTACTTCTAGATTTTGAATGTTTTCCATCGCTTTCTGCTTTTCTGTTTCACTGGATATTGTTTTGATTTCTTCTTGTTTGGCCTGAAGCTCTGTTGTCGCCGCCAATTTCTGTTGCTCCAACTTTTTGCTCCTCTCGTCAGCATCTCGAATTTGCTGAAACGACACAAAATTTCGAAACAGTTTAACATAAATTGTTGAACAATTATATCAAAAATACGGAATATTAACCCTCTGAGTGCCACGAGATTTCTGTACTATTGATTTTACCCCACAATACACGTAAAATAACTATGTAATCACGTCTATTAGTTGAAGGAATCCATGGATTCTTTCAACCTTTAGAAAAATTCTATTGGTCCTTTCCTCAGAATTGAATCCTTTGGAAATATTTTATTGATCAGGAAGATTAGACTACAGAATGTGCCAATAGAATCACTCCAAACGATTGTATTCCATGGAAAGAAAAAATCGAATATTTCCAAAGAATTCGATTATAAGGAAAGAAGAACAACATAAATCTTTTGAAAGGATTTTGTTAATAGGAAAGAAGCAATAGAATAACTCCAAGGGATTCTATTCTAAACAAAACATCGATAGAATAATTGCAAAGGATTCAATTAGATGTGATTTAGTTATGTGTGTTGTGGGGCAAAAGCCAAACTACACTACTCGGAGATCTTGCGATACTCTGAGGGTTAAATAAGTAGAACGCCCTGGAAGGGTTAAAAGATTCACTAGGGTATCAAGTAGACACCACTTTAAAACTCAGATTTATTGGGTTTGAAGATATAATGTTTAAAAGCTTCATACGGTGAAGGGTGTAGAGCTCGAGTGCTTTTAATCGAAAAAGTAGTACAGCACCTACTGCTAATTAGAAACCTAAGCCATACCCCTTTTATATCAAAAGTAAAATACACCAACCTTTATCGTAGTGCTAATATAGTATCGTAGTTTTATAATGTAAGTTTTCAGTAAAATCTAAAAACCCACTCGAGCCTATGAGATACAACTTTAAGTAATTCAACAATGCTCTCTAAAATCAATGAAATGCTCTTTAAATACATAACTTTCAGTTCGAATTGATAAATATTTTCAAACTTTTATGCACGATTTTGAAACTCCATTTAAAGAGAAACATCCTTTTCCAAAAAATGCTTTTATCTTAAAACCTGAAGTAATGTCAAAAGTCAGAGTCAGTCGTTTTGTTTCCAAAGAGAACCTCTCTCGACATTAGGAGTTATCCAATTAACATCCAACGGGTACTTTTTGGAAATGATTTGTGTCAGGAGAAAGGTGAAGGAAAAATCCCTTTCACATAACTCAAGTAAACGGGAAAAATTAAATTTAAAGTAGTCATATTGAATTAAGGATTCCATTTTTCAAGAAATTTTCAGAAATATTGATTAAATTTCACAAATGCGTTTCACGCAGGTTACTAGCGAATTTGCTTGCTTCAGAAGTCGAAATAGTTCAAAAGTCGGATCTGAGCATTAAAAATTGAATTTCTTACACATACTTGGAGGCAGTTATGATTTTAGCTTTTCGTGTGAACGATATCATTTTTACCCCAAAAAACTTTCGAATATGTTTTACTGTACCACAATTCTTAGTTCACAATTAATATTTGTTATCTAAACCAGGGGTCGCCAAACTTCTTTGACCATCGACCCCTTCAAGAGTTTGACTTTTTATCGACCCCTCTATTTTAATATTACGCAATTATAAAAGGACAAGCAATAAAGACGCTTATGTGAGTTTTTAGATTGTTTATTTCATAGTTAAGTGTTTATTGTACGTATAATAAAGCATTTTTTATTATTATATTGACTTAACGTCAAAGGGATACGTTTTTGACGTCCTTCTTAACATTACATATTGCAACTATTTTCATGACCTTGCTCCATCTTACTTTCATATCACTGTTTGCACGATTCACTCTTAATTGCGTTGTCAATATTACCCGTACAATGATGTCCTATATTTTTCTATCGACCCCTAATAATGTTACATTGTCCCCTGGGGCTCGATATCGACCAGTTTGGCGACCACTGATCTAAGTTATGCTTTTTGTTGAAATGGAAACAAATGTAAATTTACAACGATATGTTTAACGCTCAGAGGGGATAGTTCACACTCATAATTCCACCATGCAACTAATACTCTGTATGACTTCTAACCAGTTTTGACCTTCTTGACCAATATAATCTGTTTTAGGATTCTTTCGACTAATAGATGTCGTTATTTTGTTATTATGTGTGTTGTGAAATGCAGTACTGCACTTCTCAGAATACTCATGACTCTCGGAAGGTTAGTATTCCGTAATTTTAACATTTTCAATTATCTTTTTAGTGGTGTTCCGTATACTGTAATATATGTTTTACTTGTTTTGTATTACACTGTTCTGTGGAATGGCTGATTGGTTCGACCAAGCCCGACCAAACATTGCAAACTGTTATGTCTTGTGATATTGAAATAAGAATGTAACTCTAAGTCACAAGACATTTAATAATTATAAAGAGACATCGCAACAGACAAGCGTACAGGGCTATACGAATATCGTTAAGACTTAGAGGCAACTGATTCACTGCGTATTGTAGAAAGGATTGTATCAGACAAATGAACTGATAAGAATGCGCATACTGGAAACAGTAAACACAGGACATCATGAATATTAATGTAGGAAAGAGTAATATTAGCACTAGTGATTTACAACACTCATTAATATAAACAGTGGAAGTCATTAATATTAACACTAGTGATTTACATCACTCAGAAAAAAGCACTAGAAGGAAATATGCAACTCAAACCTTTTTAGATGCGACGAAAGTCTTACAAGAAATTCTAAATATCGCAGGAGAGTGTAAAAATATGCAGTTGATTATATCTCATAAATTGTGTGCTCTTCAGGACTGAGGGAAAAACATCAAGCAGAGTATAGGGTGGGGCTACATTGGTGGAATTTCCGATGCAGATATCTACATTTCATTTCAGAATGCATTCAAGTGACATCTGGATGCTAGCTATTGAACTATATGTATTGATATGCAGCCTTGCAGCCTTGAGAGATGAGCTCATCATATAACGCGAATGGGTTAATTAATCTACTGAAATAAATCTATGTAAGTGAAACCCATACAGTTTGATTTAATTTGGGTCTGTCACTCTAGAGTTATTTTATGCTACACGAGGACTAATTAGGCCGTATACAGTACATACACATCTACCGAAATGCCCTCAACAAATATGCACTGGAATATTTATTCAGCATAACAAAACGATATGAAGATATTGTAGCGTAAGAATCACACACACAGATCGCAATACTAAGTTATTGGACCTATTTAATAAATATGTATGTTACCCTGTTCAAGTTAATAGAGTAATTAGGCTTTCACGCCGCCAACAGCATGTTAGCTGAACCTCAAAATTGACGGTAGGTGGCAGAAAATTAAATTTACTCCGACAAATCTGCTGGAATTGCCTTGTCGTGGCGTGCATAAGTATTTGAATATTATAGTAAATAGTTCCTTTGTACTGATTTAAATGGTCGTTAAATCGGACAATTACCTACAATGACCCTGGGTAGTTCGTAAATTATATTCCGAAAATATTGAGTTCTGTTAGTGGCTAAGTTTACAAATGTAGATCCGACAAACCACAGGAGTCTGGGGAATTATTCCAGATTTCGTATGTCAAGCAGTAAACTATGTTGCAGAAATGATACCAATAAAGATTGATTCAAGTTGCCATTGTACTTAGAATGAACCTTTTTCTTTAATTCGAATTTTAAGAAACCGAGGATGTTGGAAGTGGAATCTATAATGGTTGGGAAATCAGTAATTTAGTATCTTATTTGATTGTAGTTATATTTCTGCTCTAAGCAAAGTTTAGAACTTATATAAGTATCTTGTAAGATATACAAATAAAATTTTAATTTAAGTTTAGAAAAAAATGAGCAGGAGAATTTCTGTCTGATATTGATGGTCGGTTGGTTGGGTTTTCATGGCTAAGACCATATCTGGGCAAGCTGCACCAAACAACGTCAATTAAATGAACATACACAAAAGAGAAGTTTTACTGACACAGAAGAGAGAAATACACTTAGGGAGGAATAGAACCTGACAGGAATCGAACCAACAATTTGCAGGTTAGTAAAGCAATGGGCAAGAACACTGAGCCACGACTAATAATGGATACAATCTTGAATGATAAATGTAATAAAATAAGTTGTAAATCTAAATTCTTCTCTAACGTATTCAGACTGCAAACTACTATAAACAATTAAGTAAATTAAATTAGTTTTTCACTTCAAATCATGTAATAATCGGCTTACAACTGAAATACATGAGTCAAAAAGTGTAGTTCAGTGAAAATCCGAAGGGTGAAAATTCTGCTCACTATGCTTTTCCCACTAAGTGCGTTTCTCAAGAAATCTAACCATCATGCAAGTAAAAATAAATTAATCGGCTTCGCCAGTCTAAAGATCACCACATTCTGGTCTAGAAAAGCTAACAACTCATATCTCGAAATTGTTGATATAGTGCGTTTCACTTGAACGCCGACGAAATGGTAAAATGCCAAAAAGCAGTCTTCAAAAGATAAATGAATTACGATACCAAATATAGCTTTACGCTGTCTTTTCCTTTGTTAGTAATTGAGAAGTTAGTAGAGCGTGGAACGACTGTGAAATTTCAGTATAACCAAAAGTACTTCATAGTTATGCTTTACCCTTTTTGCTATACTACAATACATTGTAAATTTATTTTGATAATGGCGACTAAATTCTCCACAGAAGTAAAAATTGAAAGTATTAGGTATGAATATATTCAGTGTGTCATTTCTTTGTGTTAACCCTTCTGATGGTTATCTCTACGAGGAATCTCGTCATTAGCAAAACTAAACAGATCTTGATGATGAGATATCTCGTCATTAAAAGAAAACTGATCAGATCAGAATCTTCAGAAACCAGATCTTGACTCGTCATCATAAAATATCGGCAATATCTTGATGACGGGATATCTCGTTATTAGCAAAATTAGTCATATCTTGATGGACGAAATACCTCGTCGAAACCTCGTGGAGGGAAAAGGAATTTAACAAAGGTAATAGTGATAGTGAATTTCTCATTTTCCTTAATGAACTTCTATATTAAAAATGTAGAACAGTTTTACTGAGGAATTTAAATAAGACAGTTTTATTTGACTCGAACTATGAGAGAAAATTTATCTTCATAGCGGAAAATTAGGTTTTTAAAAGCCGAACAGTTTATTAGAGTTGTCAATAATTTGATGGGAAATCTTTAGATATAAATATACAAGATACGTGTTCCTTGGAAAAACTTTGTTTCATTTGTTCACTTTAATGAAACAATTTTTTCGAAGGTTTCTTTCCTTCAAATGTTCTGAAATGTTAATATTATTTATCTGCATAAAATTCACTATGAAAACGAAATTAATTTGACGAAAAAGAGAAATAGAACTATGGATCAGAGTATAACAGTTATATAACATAAAAAACGGAACCTTTTCTCAAAGTAAAAACTTCACTTAAATAAAAAAATCACCTCGGATTTGACTTATCTTATAGAAATTACAAGAAACATAAAATTAAATTTAGACGAACTTTAGATGCTGTTGATTGGTTTAATAGTAACGCTATGTACACCCTAAATACATTTGTGTTTCACGCATGAAGTTTAGAAATCCCTAAGTCGACGAAGCAAGTCATTAAACACTTAAAAACCATATCAAAGCTATTTGTAGAACAACTACAAGGAAATTAATTAATTAGGAAATTAATTTTTGAAGGCCGAGCAATTTTTCATAATCGGCAATTTCTCGTGCAAGATTTTAACAAAATTTCGTAATCTCAGAGACCATGCAAAACAAAATAAATTAGGTTTTGAGTATAAAACCATCGTATTTCTGTTGCCTTCCGTTCTTCAATTTTCTTTTCTTTCTTAAGAAGCTTCAGTGTTTTGGTTTTTGTATTAAATTTCATGCCTCCGGTTATAACTCGTTCTGTTTTATTTTGATTTCAAGCCAGCAGATGGCGCAGCAGTAAACTCGCTGTCTTGATTTGCCTCGGAAAGCCTGAAAAGTTAATTTTTTTATTGTTAAGAGTTTTGAATTAAGTGGCATCAGGCTCTTTTTTTATATGAACTTTTTTCTCAAGTTAATGACAAATTCGATCTTCACGTTCTGGACGAACATCATGCGAAAAAATAATTTCATTTTTTTATCTTTCAAATAAATAAAATTTGCTGTACACTTCATTTTCCAAAAAGTTTAATGGTCAGATTCAGAATTCAGGTTTTAATAAAGGCAAATCAACAGAACAATTTTTTTTATCTTTTGACTGTTTTGGTGCAGATGTAGTATAGGTCATTTTTGGCGCAGTTTTATGTGACGTTTTTTTTCGGATTTATACGGTTTCTGGCAACCCCCTCATTTCTTGGTATTTCCCAAATGTTCCACTGACTTCCATTCAGGCAACCCTACAGGCAGCGTCATAGCCCGCGGAATACAACGCGTTCCATTAAATCACCGGAAGCTTCAACGTTAAGTCGTGCCAAGGAACCAGGTTGAACTGTTTTTTGCATTTTGATTTCTTTTAATTTCTTTTCTATTTTTAGTCAGGCCTTCTGTACTGAGTGTAATTGAAAAGTTTCAGGATAAGATTGGGATCACTTTTAATTTAAAATTTTCGAATAAAAGTCTGACTTCTGGTCGCCCTAGCGTGGCTAATCCTATCTTTGTTATTCATTTGACCCATAATAAAAAGGTTTTTTGGATTTTCTGATGGACACGGGGTTGATTAGTAGTGATATGAAGTGTTTTAAGTGTAATGGGGAAATGAAGTTGACACCTAGGGCAACGAAATCTGATGGATTTATGTGGGTATGCAGGGAAAGGACGGGTAATGATGTTTGTGGAAGTCATAAATCGGTTAGGACAGGTTCATGGTTTACTAGTAAGTTGAGGATGGATGAGGGTTTTTTTGACGTGTGAGATTGGCAAGAGGGACCAAAACTGGTGATAGTGAGGAGTATTTTTTTGCATCCCACACTTTGGCCGATAGGAGACAGTTTGTAAATGAAAAAACGTTGGATTATATTGAATTAACGTCGGAAAAGATTGGTGGGGTGGGCAAAATTGTTGAGATAGATGAATCAAAGTTTGGTAAGAGAAAATATGACCGAGGACATGCAGTGGAAGGGCAGTGGGAATTTGGGGGATCGAGTAAGCTTTTTTTAGTAGCCGTGCATGATAGAACTAAGGAAACTGATAGGTTTAAGGACTGGATTGAGCCGCTAAAGTGGAAACACCTTGTTTTGGCCCTTGGCGACCATTTTGGTCGCCAGGGAAAAAACACGCCCAATGACCTATACTACATCTGTTCCACTATTTAAATTTATTACCTTTAAAAAAGTTTAATTTATTATTAGTTTACTTGCTCAAAATTTAATCACTTGAAATTCCCATTGACGTAGCCAAGGGTTATCTGAGGGCCTTAATCATCACAAAAGTTGTTTTTCTGATTCTTAAACTAACTTTGGAAAATAAAATAGAAACGCACAAAGTTCTTTCAACTATCTTTTAAACAAAACAGTTCTTGTGTTGTTGAAATAACAATGTTATTTTATTGTATTATGTAAATAGATTTATGTATCGTAGTTAATTAAGTGATCATTATGATATAATAATTAACTTTTCTTTGCCAACAATCATCACTCTTGGTCACACCTCTACGTATCCATCATCCAGTCATTGACAGCCTAACATATCCCAGACATGCTCAATGGGAGAGAGATCTGTGGATCTCTCTGGCCAAATACGGATTTTAACACCACGGGGCATTCTTGGGGAAGGTGAGACGTGTGCGGCCGGGCATTATCGTGACTGTAAATAATCCCTTGGACACGTGACATGAAAGGCAAAACAACAGGTTGTAGGATCTGCTGGATGATCGCTGCTCTGTCAAGCTATTCCGTACCGCTACTAGAGGGTACTGACGGTCGTAAGTGATGGCTCTTCACACCATTACAATAAGAGTTAATGTGGTCATGTGACCTTCCTGATGTAATTCTACAATAATTAAGATTTCTCTTGATATTATGATTATTTCTTTATATCTTCATATACGTTTTACAGATTCATTTCATTCCGATCGAAAACTGCCTTCGGGGTGCTTCGATTCTTTTTAGTACAGAGTGGTAGGTAGGTAAGCAGAAGAATTTTCGTCGCACTGGAGCAACACAACGGACTATCGGCGACGTCCGGAATCAATTTCGAAGGGAAAGATCCAAGGACAACACCTCGTAATTTGGAATCACGGCCAAATGTAAAGGTCAAAACCTGAGCTGCCACCCCCACTCCAAACTTCCACATCACCCAACATGATTACACAGAGTGTATGCGTAGTTTCGGTTAGCAGATCATTATCATTTTTTCGGTATAGTCGTATCTGATGTTGGAGGGGGCAACAATAAAATATTGGGGCCTATGTCCCTTCAACTCTGTAATCTGTTATAGCGGTCAAAGTGCATAATGAATGAAGGCTAAAAATGCTGCATATTTGCTTACCCAAATTATCTGCATGATTGTAACAATTGTTCATGTTTTAGGGAAGCGGGACCCAGCCAAAAAGTATTAGGGAGATCCAATGGGAGTCGAGTCCCTAAGACTTCTCGTTCGTGGTGTATTTGTTCTGCTGAAAAAACTTATTTGGTTACACATTGCTAACATTTTAATAACGTTGCTCTGATTCAGTGACTTAGTCCATTTTAAGATCAGGTCAAAATATTTTACTTTCGTTGTGTTTTGTTTTGAGATTTCATAGTAAACCATTTGTCAATTTAGATATAATTTATTAATGTTGGTCGATATTTTAAAGATATTTACATGCATAAATTTTAAGGAAGCTTAGAAGGTGATCGCGTATCGAGATTCCTTCTACCTAGAAGATAGTAAAAAGCGAGAGATTGAGGAAAATAAAAAATAGGAGAGATGATTTTTACGGTTGGGAAATATTGAATCTATTCAAAATATATTTTAATTTGTGTATTCAATAATGATCCAGTGAATCCCTCCTGGTAATTGTCTCAACGAGGTGTCTCACCAAAAGAGCAATCGTTAGCAAAAGTGATTAGATCTTGATGGACGAGATATCTCGTCATTAGAAAAAGCTAACCAGATCTTCACCTACTCATCAAAAATTCGGCTTGATGACGAGATATCTCATCATTAACAAAATTGGTCAGATCTTGGAAGCAATATCTCGTCGAAACCGCTTGGAGGGTTAAAGATTTAGTTATTTAACTATTAAGTTTGTAAGGTCATATTTTCAGAAGTTCAAAAATACTTCCGAGTCATGATCCAAATGTATTCTGATTCAGTTTTCAAAGCATTTAGTGAAACTAACAAGCTATCGTCGTAACTGCCTCCCTCAGAAATTTAAATACGGATTTCTACAGGTATAAATAGTTAACAAATTGCAACAAACTTCTTTGAACTTCCTTTGAATTCCTGTAAATAAAAAATATAAACCTAATTCAGAGATTTATTGTTTTGTCACATTTTCATTAAAAACCCCGATCTATTTTGAATAATATTGGAGAATATTGTCTTAAAAAGCGAAATTCAACTACAAATCCTAAGAAAGCACGCACGAATTTAGTTTTCATTTCAACAATAACACAAGTGTCGTAAAAAAAATCAAATTACAGAAGCTGCTTTTTCACTTATGTGCAATAATACCCAGTTAAAAATAAAAAACTTACTCGTAGTTTTATAATATTGTTCGTGTGTTAAGGGCATCATTATCATCGTATTTCTCAAGCTCAAATGAGTTACATTTTAGAAAAAGCTCCTTCAAACCTTTCTCTTCAAATTTCTTTCATAAATTGGTTAATGTAATCGTTAATTTCAGATATTATGAGTGAAGTAACTGCTTTCGATTTTTATACCCTGTGAACAATTAGCCCTCTGTTCACAAGCATAGTTCCACCTTACAACCTGCAGTCTTCCCAACATGGCTTCTAAACCATTTTGATTTTCTTGACCAATAGAATCTTTCCGAGGGATTCTTTTCTAATTAAAGTATCAACAGAATCATTCCAAAGGATTATATTCTAAGGAAAGAAGCAATAAAATCTTTCCAAAGGATTCGATTCTAAGGAAACAACCAAAAGTATCTTTCCAAAGGAATCTATTATGATGAAACGACCAATATAATATTTAAAAGGTTGAAAAAATCTATTGATTCTTTCAACCAATAGGTGTAGTTATTTAGTCAGTGAGTGTTGCTGTAGTGTAAATACAATACTACACTACTCGGAAATCTCAGAAGCTCAGAAAAGTTAAAAACTGAACCCCTTACAGGATTGAACTCTATTTTTTCAAAGTTAAAATTTTCTAACTACGAGATACCAATCCTGTAAATCTACTTTAAACTGGCAAGTAAACAAACGTATAAAAAATGGTCACTTCATTTATCCTATGATGCTTTTAGGACTGGTTTGAAAAGTTTTACTTACCAGATTAAAGTACTATATTTAGAAGTTAGAAATGGGAAAAATTGAGCTTAAAGTCAAAATGTGTAAGCTTATTATATTGAATTTCTCAAAGGGAAAAATGTTTGATTTTCTGGTTTATTCTACACAAGTATTTTTTAAAAAGAATATATATTATGAAATAAAACAATAAATTCTCACTTCTGTGTGTAAGTTTAAGTCTGAGTATGAAAAACAAATTTAAAATAGTTATCAACAGTTATTCTGAGAAAAGACACTCACGAATTAGATAAATTAACAATACCTGAACTAATATGACCTTCCGAATTCCCTTAAAAAATACATGTTCTCATTTCATAACGTCGTAACAAATACGGATACGAAAAGACTTATGAAACATTTCTCAAATGGAAATATTTCTCACGAACTCAGGTTATATTATAAACCCCTATGAGAGGAATTTTCAGAGCAAACAACAAATCAGACTCTAAAGTGAAGATCTTAGATCCACTCCCCAAATGCCCTCGCATGATGCACACCGGGTTTACCTTAAAATGTATTTAACCTTCATGGTGGTCTCGACGAGCTATCTCGTCATTTACAAAACTGACCGGTCTTAAAGGACGATATATCTCATCCTCAGAAGTTTGGAGAGTGGGATGCCAGCTCTTGTTCTCGTCATCTGACCGTGGTTCCAAATTACTAGGCTTTGTCCTTGGATCTTTCCCATTGGGATCAATCCCGATGGGAAAGATCCGGGAAAAGGGAAAGATACCGAATTGATCCCGGACCGTCGCCAATAGCCCGTTGTATTGCTCCAGTGCGATTGTAATTAACTACGTACCCCATCCCTAGAAAAGAAAATTGACCAGCTCTTGATTTCGTCTTGATAAAAAAAAATCAAAAATATCCTGATGACGATATATCAAGAAACGAACAAAATTGGTCGAATCTTTAATGACGAGATATCTCGTCCAAACCAACTTGGACGTTGAAACCACTTGGAGGGTTAATGGCCGTTTGGGCAACGTTTGGTGTTTATTTTAAATGGCGTGCCATTCATTTTTCATCTATCAATTTGGAATTCTTTGGAATTTGTATCGGAAAAATGGTGAAATCGTATTCGAAAAACATGCCAAGTGACATCACGTCCGGAATACATACAGTTCCGCCGCAGAAACAAGACGTTTAGCTCGACAGAAAATGCCGCTCATACTTCTTAGTCTCACCCCTCGCATTTTAATTTACTTTCAATACACAAAGAAGAAATACTGCAGAGTTCTTTCAATTGCCATTAGCAATTTCAGCCCCCGCGCAGCTTTCAGCGTCTTAATTTCGAAGACGCACCACCGAAGGATATTAAGATGTCCTTCATTTGCTGCCATTTCTTTAAAAGAGAAGCCATTAACCACGCCAGAACTCTATGTCTACAGCTAGTAATTAAGACATTTTCTCGCTAAAAGACATTACAACACTCTTCCAGGCGGCGAATGAGGGTCAAACAAAATCCCAGATCGTTCTTTTATGTAAATGGCTATTCAAATGGGGTCCGCAGCATTTTCCATAACAATAGATCCTTGCGGCTGCGCGCGTAAGAGTACTTAAAGCATCGTATAATTAGCTGCTGTTCCAGTCACTAGGATTGCTTTCATACTGATAGGACTCTAACATTAATATGCTCTGCATTAAGATACGTGCACTATTAGTTTAATAACAATTGCTTGGAATGAAAGGGTTTTATATTAAAGTTTATTCTATGGACAAATAAACAACTGAAGAATTCCAGGGAATTGCAAAAGTTATAAGTGCACTTAAATGAAAACCACACAGAAAGAACTTAGCATTTCATTTTTGAATAACGTAAGATTAATTATTGAACTCAAACTCAGACTTTTGGCAGGGTCACATTTCGGTTTTGAAAATGCATAAGAGGTCACATGAATATTGAAAATTTTCTAACGAATAAATGCCAACTTTACAAAATTACGCCAGTGGATTGGCCAGTGGAGTGGGACATTATTTTTAATTATTTATCGGTAAAAATGTAAGAACAATTGCTTTGACAATTATTTTTACTTCTATCTTGCTATATTTACTAAAAACAATCACTTTTGTACAGTATATTTTCACTTACATATTTAAACATTCCCAGCGTACCAACTGAACCTGTAAATAAAATATTACATGTCTGACCAGAAATTTCTGATCATAATTTTGCCAAAATATTGACTCATTTTCATGGTAGTAAGCTCACAACTTATGTGATTTTCCTTGCTAGAACAAGAAACCAGAAGAAATTGTGCATTAAAATCTTGTACTTCGAAAATCTGGAAGCAAAATTTAGAAATTTCTACTGCAGATAATTTACTTGAACTTGTTCTTAAATCATAGTTTTATTCTACGTAAGTTCAAATTTAATACTCATAAATATTAATCGGGGGAAAATAGATGCATCTATTTAGATAAATTTCTTGAATTGTTATCGAACACAGCTCGCTTGCTTCTCTTTTTCAAGTTTACACGAATACATTAATACTGTTACCAAATATTGGTGATTCAGAATTGCATCTTTTAATTTTGTGTACAATGGACGAGGAAAACATGTTTGAAGAGCAATTTTATGGAAATTCATCAAATGTATCACCTAATTGCAAAAGTGAAAAATAATGATATTTCTATCACGTGTTTCATTCGCACGAGCAATGATTATAAATCGCAACATAATAACACTATTAAAAGGAAATTGGAGAATGTTAGCATTAGTTCTGAGTGAAATGCTTGCAATATGTGCACACGAACTAGAAAAATTTAAAAATGTCGGAAGTGTAAAACTGAATTTCGTTTCTTTCGGACGTTAATTAACTACCTAACTACCTTTGCGAATACCATATTCCAATATCTACGATTTTTGATTTTTGTTTTATTTTTTAGTCCCTTGTACATGATGTTTTCGTGCATGAACTGGCGTACGGGTAATATAAGATAAATTCGTTCATGCTACTCTCAGATGTTCCATGTTGCATAATGAGTAAAACTTCAAGGACCGTTTTGGCAGCCAAAGATCATGAAGTATGTAGACAAAATTTTGCAAACTATCACAAGACACTAATAGGTAACTTTTCCCCACTAAGGCATATTTAATTTTTAAAAAGGTTTTTCTAGCCACCAAGCTCACCAACTATAATCCAAAACAGAATACGTATATATTCTTGTGCTTTGTGTTCTCTATTGTAGTTGGAATCTAAAATTCGAATTTATCGAATAAAAGATCGTCAAATTTTCGCATTTTTAACTTGCTAAAACCCAAAGCCCACAATTGAATTTAGGTGACTTTTCTAGATGTGTCATCAGTGACGGTTAAAATAAGGCCAAAGAAGAAATCTCGTAATCACTGGTAAATTTACATTTGATCCGAAATGTTTTGATTGAGATATATGCAGTCTCTCGATTTTCTTGCTTATTTGCTATTTCATTAGCCGGGTTTCAGATTCTTTGATTGTTTCCCTACGGATTCCAAACAAAGAGTAAGAGTATTTTCAATGAAATAAGTTGAAAGGAGAATAAAGAAAAACATCGAAATTTTCAACAGTATGGAACAAAAATTCGTTGATGAGGACCGAAGGCGAATGCATAAAATCGTTTTACCAAGGGATTTAGAGAGTAAACAGTTTTTCTTGATTTTATCGAGAAAAAGCGAGAAACGGATCAAGATTTAATAGATGCCTTTACCAAATGCTCTTCTACGTAAATAGCGAAGATTTGTGCTCCTGAATACCACCGAAAAACTCATCTTTTTCACAGAATATTGTGATATGAAAATCATTTTAAAGTTTTTGGAGAATTCCTTGGAGAATTGAATTCCTTTTGGAGAATTTGTATTAAAGAAAGAGTTTCTTGATATTCTCTTTTGATACAATTTTTGGGTTGGTAGGGTTTTATGGCGCAAGGGCCGCATTTGGCCATGCTGCGCCAAACACAAGACAGAGAGCGTCGTGTAATGGGCTTACGCACACAAAAAAAGTATTACTGACATAGTAGAGAGAAATACACTCAAGGACGAGAGTGGGCAAATCCACTGAGTCACGACGGCCCCTACAACTTTTGGGAGGTAATAAAGATGGTATTTTGTCTTGTGTTTGACAAATTGATTATATATGTAAATCAATGCTGACAATACTTCGTTAAATACGTTTATGCGTTAATTTGTATTTTATGGCTCATCGGCCTCCAGGCTTAGACGAATTAACATCTAAATATGATTTATAGAAATAACTGAATCAGCTCGAAAAGCAATTGAAGTTAATTGAATTAGTTGTTTGTGAATATGTAATACAAGGTTATTTCTATCCATTTGATAGAAACCAAATTATTGGATGAATAAGGAATCTGTGGTTTAAATATTAGACATAATTTTAGTTACATGTCATTAAAATATAAGCATTTTAAATCCAAACAGTTAGGCTGCTGTAATAAACAAATCGTTATTCATAATTAATAAATAAGAAATGAAGTTCGTCAAGCTGCTGTGCATGAAAATATGTACATATGAGGTTTCATATGGCTTTCTTCTAATAACGCACACTTTTCCTCAACCAATTCGGTCCATGAAACAAATGAATACTTCCCTTTAACCCTCAAAATATTTTAGTTCGACACCTCATATTTTGTCTCTTAAGTAGAATTAATCTCATTGCCGTACCCTTTCATATACCGAAAGGAAATCGATTCTTATTAGAACATTTTTGGAATCACATTTGAGTACTCCAAAAATGTTCTAATAGAAGCGAAACCAAAAGGTTCAAGCAGAGATTTAAAATTTAGCGAGTTCATAACACGTGTTCACATTTTTTACTTGGCGCTGTCTTGTGTTTGGCGAGCTTGGCCAAATATATCCCTTGCTCTATAAAAAGCCCAAAACAACCAGCCAACCACATAACCCGCCCTTAAATTTTGTAAATCGAAAAAATATGTATACAAATTTTACATTCAGAAACCAGTTTTATTTGTTATTTAAGTTTTCCTAACACCCACCGATATTGTCCAAAGCGGGAAGAGAACTATTAAATCAAGATATCGATTGCAAATATTTTTTGAGAGATGCTACATCAGTCCCATGATGATGACATTTCCTCAGTCCAACTTAAAGGAAAATTCTTGGTATGCGCCGGCGCGGTTGTAAAATAAATATATTTGCTCAGAGGCTCCAAAATCCGCTCAATTGGAGAACTAAACATCTTTCAGCTTATTTATCTGAATTTATTCGAATTTACTCAATCAGTTATTTATGAGTTTAAATGAAGCATTCATCACACCGTATAATAAAACCAGCAAAGCAACGGTTTGACAGACCTAATTATTCTACAGTGACACATTATAGATTTAAGGCCCGAATAAAAGCTGACTAAATCTTTTTCTTTCGTTTTCTAAGAAACAGGCCTCCAATTTTAAGGAATTGAGTGGGTGACAAATATTTATCTTGCTATAAAAACTAGCATAAAACATAGGCGGGGCAGACAGATAAACGATGTAGTTGGCACCACGCCAAAAGCAGGAATCTACATCTTTGTTTTCGCATTTCATAGACTGTTATTCGATGTTTTGTAAACTGCCAGAGCAACGAACTCTAATTCGTAATCTAACTATCCTAAATTGATATCTGCACTTTTAACGACACAATTTTCGTAAAGCGTCTGAACTTTAAGGTGACAGTGGACTTTAAAAGTATACTTTTGAAGGCCTGATCCGATTGTTACATAATTGTAGACTTTTCAACTAAAATGGTTGCATATAAAGGTTGATATAAATATATTAAGTTCTGCTGAAGTTATTACATATGTGCTTAAAATTTTTGAAACGTTAGCAAAAATTGATGGGTCCCATGCACATTATTGTAATTAGTCTTATTCACACAATAGTTCCTACGCATTTTAGTGATATTAATTCTCATTTGGCTTGGGGCCGCGGTAGCCCAGTTGGAAGAGTAAAGGATTAGCAACCGGTGGGTTGCGAGTTCGAAGTTCTGTCCAATCAAAGACCGTCGTGTACACGGGGGCTGATGCACGTTAAATCTGTCGTGGCCTCAAATGCCCTCATGTTGGCGTAGTGTGGAAGTTTGGAGAGGGGGTTCTATATAGCTCAGGTGTTGACCTCGTCATCTGACCGTGGTTCAAAATAACGTGGTACGTTTACCTTCGGTATTGTTCCCGGATCGTAGCCACTAGCCCGTATGTTGCTCCAGTGCGACGTTAATTTACTGCGTACCTACCCATTTGGCTAGTATCACTCAATTTCAAAGTTAAAATACTTTGTATTAAAACACCTAAAAGTTTTACATAAAAATATGCGTAAAGCAACATTTTAAACCGAAATTTCAAAACTAGGAAGCACGATAGATTTCTCATTTGCACTTAGATATGTACAACATATAAGGATTGTCCAATAAAATGTGGTTAAGGAAATCAAGAAAAACTAAAACAGGGAACTTTTCGAAATCAGAAATGTCAAAAAATCTCAATCGCGTTTTTGTAGACCTATCATACTTAATCTACTGCATGTTTTAAGGTGTTTGTTGACAATGTAACTGTCAAATAATGTAAATGTCTAAAATGGTAATGTAGCAATTATTGCAGTGCCGCAAGTCGACTGCATTAATTGATACACTATCATCTTAGATATCAATTTCATACTTGTTTCTCGTACTTTTTTTGTTGGAAATTAGAGCCCAAAATTTTCAAAAAAGATGCACATTGAGATTTTTAGATTTAGATAATCTAATTTATTTTCTTTCCAATGGTACTTCATTTTTGTTTCAATTCCTGTTAGAAAATTTTAAAATTACGAATAAAACTTATAAATCACTCAAATTTTGAATTTCAAACTTGATTTTCTCTAAGTGAACATCTGACTTTGAGGTACATATATTGAAGAGCATCCATGATACTATTTTAACCTTGCAAGAAAAAATTTCCCAATATGTTCTACAAGCATCATAGAATGTATTGAAAAGATCGTTTTGTTATACTTAGAGTTATATACGTATGTTATACGTCTAATTATTTTTTGTTACATGAAGAGTAATTATTCTTTACAAATTTTTAAGAAAAAAAATGAATTTTATAATTTTCTAGTTAATTTTATATAAATATTTCAGAAAAGCCAAGGTCTATGTAACAAAAATATCTCAAACTGACTATCTCGAATATATTTGAACAAAAGATACAGCTGAGTAAATACATCTGACCACCCCTTTATTCGAGTGTCGTTTATAGTAACATTCAATAAGGAATAACGTTTTCTTTCAATTTATGTGCAAAAGTCAACAATAGTCTTCATATAAAATTGTGCATGAACTTCATAATTTCCAATGATAACACAAATTTTTGACGTCAAATGTCGAATCTATATTAAAATTTATCATCTGCTACGAAGTTTCAAATCATTTTTTCCAACCGTTTCTACATTATGAGTATGAAAATTTTTGAACAGCTAATGTTAAATTAGCTATACCTTGGCGTTTAATCATGTCTTCAGAAAGAATCTTCCTCTCACGTTGCAATTTTGTTTTGGGTTACTTTCAAAGAATCCAAACAAAATCTATACATTGTTTCTATTTAAGATAATATATTACGTACATTGTACATTATGAAATTATTATTCTAAAAGTATGAATTGTAACCTCCATGTATTTTGATGGAAATCGTTTAACAGGGATTTAATGTATGGCCATGCACAAAATTTCAGCTCTTTCCTCCAAGTAGAAGTTAGTCATTTGAAAAGTAAAAGAACTATGGCGAGAAAGTGCTGATATTTGTGCAATCGTATAAAAAGTTAAGAATCAGTTCTTATCAAAATATATGAAGGTTGCTATTCATGGTTGTCTAGAATTTTATTCACATAATTAATATTGTAAATTAAAACTTAACTTAAAAGAAACAAAACAGAGATTTCATTTGGCATCTCTAAAAGTAACAAAAAATTTCAACGCGGTAAGAAAATTATTCCGAAAGATATAAACAAATATCTAGGAAAATAATTTAACATAAAATGCTGCATATTATCTATTCTCATTATCCGGTAACGGCAGGACCAAATAATTTGAAATTTGGTATTCGATGTAGAATTTCGATATAGATTCGAAAATTCGTGTTAAAAAGATATCATTAGAAGTTAAATAAACGAACTATTAGAATTTAAATTCCATAAAAATAGTTTTGGAAAATAATTTATAGTTCAGCAGCACTGGTAAACAATCCAAGTAATTGCAATGCTCAATATACCTCCCAGCTACTATAAAACTACCAAATTATGGTTGATTTAAGTATAGTTACTCAGTTGTTTTAACGTGAAACTTGCCTAAATATCTAAGCAAAGAAATTTAAATAAAGTATTCACTAAATTAAAATATGTTGTATCAAATATAAAACATTAAATTTTAATATATGTTAAACAAATCTTATGTGATACTTGTACAAACACACAGATACAAGATCGAACACAGAACGGGAAGATGGACAGACACCAAACGCGCAAGAGAAGGATTTTGCATCAGAAGGGTCCAAAACGGATAGAAAACTTGAAATGGGTCGAAAATATTCAATGTACAAACAAACACTACATTATTATTTATGTAGATCACACATTTATTTGTTTAAAAAATGAATTCACTTATAAATCTACAAAGTGCCACAATAATTTTTTACTAATTTGTTTTGATCGAAAGGACGAAAAAAACAACAAATAAATCTAGTTACATTTTATTTATTTGGTGTATTTCTAGTAGATTTCTGAAAAATCACCCTATGTAACTATAGACAAAAAGCAATATCCCTCCAAGTAGTTCATGCAAGATATCTCGTCCATCAAGATCTGACATATTTTGCTAACGAGATACCTCGTCATCAAGATATTGAGGATTTTTTTATGATGACGAGATCAAGATCTGGTCAGTTTTTCTAATGACGCGATATCTCGTTCATTAAGATCTGATCAATTTTGCTAATGCCGAGATACTTCGTCATCAAGATCTGGTCAGTTTTGCCAATGACGAGATACCTCGTCGAGGCAACCACCAGGAGGGGAATAAATAGACAAAGTGAAGTTTGGATGGATAAAGGGAACATTTTTGTTTTTCTTCCGACCGGGACAAAACAGCAGACTGACCGGAACCTCGGGACAAGGTTTTTAACCCTCCTGGTGGTTGTCTCGACTAGGTATCTCGTCATTAGTAAAACGATTAGATCTTGATGGTCGAGATATCTCGTCATTAGAAGAAAACTGACTTGGCGATCGTCATCATCGAAAAATCGGCAATATCTTGATGACGAGATATCTCGTCGTTAGAAAAATTATTCGGATCATGATGGACGAGGTATCTCGTCGAAACCACTTGGAGAGTTAAACCCTATTGATATGGGATCTCTAACATCTCGTAAAACGTGGCAAGAGCTTTGAAATATGAACTGATCTTATTTAAACTTTTTCTCTCTCAATAAAGTCAAATACATTTTGTCATACTATTTCTCTAGCAATTCATAAACTTGCAAATTCATTTTCTATTAAATAAAAGCCCGGCAATCGAATTCGCTTTCTTAAATAAATGCGAGATGGTTCTTAAATGAGTCAAGGTACTTCGCTGACAAATATTTTGAATTCCTACGAGACGGGATGAAATATGTAAATTTAGTCTCGAATCAAAATAATTAAGTATTCATGTATGCTACAAAAGCTCTTAAGTCACTAAAGATAAAGGAAAATAGGTGACGAAGCTAAATATTCATAAAGAATTCAAATTCCAAAGCAAAATACAGGCTTAGATTTTTCTATTTCGTTGTTTGCATATAAATAATAGTTGGATTAAGCTATGGCATTTGTTTTAGGGTTCAGACAAAAATAGGCGAGTTTCCAATACAAGTACCTAAAAGAGCGTACCTTTTAACGTTGTTTTTATAATACAAATGCGCGACGAATAGTTCCCGAGGTCATAAAAATGAAAACGAACAGAAGGGCACGTTATGAAAAGCTGAAAGGAAGGCGGATCTTTTTAGAAAGGAATTTGATCGTTTTTATACTGCTATATGAGCCGCAGACGTCTGTCTAGCATTAATGAAATGGATGACGTTAGTTATTGGAAGTAAGCTTAAACTACTCTCAAACTTTAAAATTGAATTTGCAAAGCTTCGTTTTCTATTTGATTTGAAAAGCACTGGGATGTTCGAAGCTCATTGTGGAATGTGCTTTAAATTTTAATAGGAACTTCAGGCGACACAATGATAGCGATTTTGAAGTTGGAAAGGAACTCTTATTTACTAACAAAGAGAACTATAAAATACAACCCGAGGCTTAGTTGATAGGTAGAATTTCTTATAAAATTACAGTATACCAAAAGATAGCAAAATTAAGACTAAGTAATTGTATAGTTATAATATTACTGAAAAAATATGCTTTATTATGAATAATTAACTATACCATTTTGATATACAGTTTTTAAATTCAATGTTATATTTTAGAGGAGCTATTTAATTTTACCAAGTAGAATAGCGTATAAAATAAGGATTACTGAATATACCAAAGGATAGCAACATTAAGACTAAGCAATTATATAGCATGCATTTTATTATTAGAAGAATATTTTCGATTAATTAACTAGGCTATTTTGATGTATTGTTTTTAAGATATTATACTTTAGAGGACTAGTCAGTCCATTTTACCTCGTATAAATATTTATAAAATTGGAATTACAGTATATCAAAATGTAACAAAATTACTAGACAGTAATTATATAACTTGCATTTTATTAATGAAAGAAAATTTTCTTACAATTAATTAATTTTGATGGACTGTTTTTAAATGAGATATATTTCAAAGGTTATATTTCAATCTAATTTATAACATTAACTAATAATTTGGTAAAGAAAACATTAATTTTAGCTTAATTTTTAAAGAAATTTTAATTTACTAAAAACGTAATTCGTTTCTGAATACCTAAATATTCGCAAGTCTTATTTTTATAGAAAGTTAGAGTTTTGCAAAACTAAGTCTGATAAAGATTGTAGTTATTTTTAAGGTACATCTTCAACACATAGAATGGAAGATACAATAAATGAAATAAAACACTGACCTTGGTTAGGACCTCCAGCGTGCTGATATTTAAGTGTTTTAGGCTTGGTCAAAACTATATATAAATAAGATAGAATTGGGATGTAGACTGCTCAGATGATTCTAAAGTGTCACCTACTGGTTCTTTAAGCATCTTTTTCTGATTTTCTGAAAAGAAAGAGGACTGGTTTAAAAATATATATTGGAAAAGCTTAACCAAAATTCAGTATATTTACTATCTTTATGAAGATTTGTGTATTGATAGTAATGAAGTTTTTGTGGTGGCGATAGAATAATATAGTAAATTAGGTTAAAAAAATAATAAACTGCATTTGAAAAGGGCTTAACAAATATACATATGTAGACTACGATACAAATTTTTGAAGATCCACAATTCTTAGAATTTATGTTAAAACTTGACATTACTGTTACAGTGGTGAAAGTCCAAAATTTATAATGTAATATAATATTTACGTTTCGAACGTTCACCAACAAATAAGCGTAAGAGGATTTACTGATGGTCTCCGGTAAAACTTTATACTATTTTAGCTAACTGAATGTGCAATTTTAGTATCCTATTTTGAAGATAATCAGATGAAAACCTTAGTCAAACTAGTAGTAAAACAGTATAACCCAACAAAAAATGATAAATAAAATTCGACTAACTATGAAAAAATCGTCAGTGGCCAAACTTTAAATATTGAGTAATAAACATTAGAAACCTATGAAAAAATTCATCAATGCACTAAAAATGATTCAAGTGTAATAATAAGGCTTTAAGATGACACTAAGATTCTCAACCTTCTCCCCTTAAATATCCCTATTGTGAAAATGCTTATTTATTGTCGGAAATGTTGATTGCCAGCGTTTTTCTTCCCTATAAGCTATCGGAGGTTAAAATACACTTAATGGGGGGGGGGGCTATGTAAAAAATTGGGGCTTAGAAATAGTTCACTAAAATGTCTCTTGAAGAGGAATGTCTGTTAACCCTCCATGTGGTTTCGACGAGATTTCTCGTCGCGCCACTTTACGGCCAGATACTGCCAATTTTTCGATGATGAGATCAAGATCTGGTCAGTTTTTTTCTAATGCCGAGATATCTCGTCCATCAGGATCTGATCAGTTTTGCTAGTGATGAGACACCTCGTCGAGATAGCCATCAGGAGGGTTAAGAGTTATAAGGAAATAGGAGTTCGGTGTTGTATATAAATATGCATAAATTTCTTAATTCAATTTTAACAGATTTTAAGATTTAATTTAATCTAATAAAATAGCTCATAATCCAATGGGTTAATGATATTCTTACAATATTATTGCAACACCATTTTTATTTCAGGTTAAATTTAGATATTTCATTGAGTTTATTGTGTATAAAAATATTTAGAAGTGATGGAGAATTAGAAACAGTAAAATAGTTTATTTTAAACTGCTATTTACTGAAGAAATACTGCTTATCATGAAGTAAATTCCTGTCAAGACGAATGGCAGCGTATTGTTGGTTCTATTGTTGGTAATAAAATCAACACAAAAACGTAAGTCAAACCGAATAAGTGCTTAAGTTAAATCATGCTAAATCAAAACTATAAATTAAATTTTGTGAATAATACTTTTTCGAGAATATAATACATATGAAATGTGCTTATTTTCTTAGTCACGAATTTTGTATAAACAACTTGATTTAGATAACCAGATGAAAACATTAACCTTCCAAGTGATTTCGACGAGATAACTCGTCCACTAAGATCTGACCCATTTTACTAATGACAGGATATCTCGTCATCAAGATATTGCCTATTTGTTTTATGATGAAGATATCAAAATATGGTCAGTTTTCTTCTAATGACGAGGTATCTAGTCCACCAAGATCTGGTCAGTTTTGCTAATGACGGGATACTTTGTCAAGTCAACCAACCACCAGGAGGGTTAATCAAATCGGTAGTAAAAAATGCAAAACTTTAAAGCAACCACTAATAAAGGAAAAAAATCATCAATGGCCATTTCGGTGGAACAAGGATTCCGCCATCATCAGGATAGAAGTAAGTCACAAGAGAAAAATACGAGTTTTAATATGTTCCTCTAGAATAGTGTTGTTCCTCTCAATTTTTTAACTAAGCCTTTCCAGGCCGCGTGTAAAGGCGGAGAAGGACTAGCGTTGTTCGCTAGTGTTCGACAAAGTAAAAATAGACAAGGCTTCGCTGATGAACTTGAGATTTTCAAACAAGCGGAAATGGTCCAATCTTCCCGATATATTTTCGAGTTGAACATCAGAGAAGTCTTAAGGCGGGGAAGCACTAGTGTTGTTCACTAACGTGCTCGACAACGTAAAAATAGAGAAGGCTTCGCTGATGTTCAATTCGAGAATTTTCAAATAAGCAGAGGGGTTCCAATCTTCCAGGCTCAGGTGTTGACCTCGCCATCTGACCGTGGTTCAAAATTACGTACTGGGATCTTTCCCTTGGGGATTCATCCCGGATCGTCGCCAGTAGTCCGTCCAGTGCGATGTTAATTAATTACCTTTACCAATCTTCTAGATATATTTGTGAGTTGAACATCAGAGAAGCCTTAAGGCGGAGAAGCATTAGTGTTGTTCACTAATTTGTTCGACAACGTAAAAATAGAGGAGGTTTCGCTAATGTCCAAGTTGAGAATTTTCAAACAAGCGAAAATGGTCCAATCTTGCAGATATAATTTCGAGTTGGAACATCAGAGAAGCCTTATCTATTTCTAGGTTGTCCTACACACTAGTGAACGAAGGTAGTGCTTCCCAACTTTGTACGCGGCCTGGAAAGGATTAATTAAAAAAGTGAGATGTGGCAAAGCTATTTTAGAGCAATAATATTTAAGCTCGCGTTTTCTTGTGATTTATTTCTTATAATGATGATTCATGTCTTGTACCAACGAAATGGCCGTAGACGATATTTTCTAAATTTTTAATCTTTACTGACCTTACTACTTTGTCTTAATCCTCCAGATGGTTTTGTCGACGAGGTGTCTCGTCATTAACAAAGCTGTCCAGATCTTGATTGACGAGATATCTCACCATTCGAAAAAAATTGACGAACTCTTGATCTCGTCATCAAAAAAAAAATCGGCAATATTTTGAGGTATCTCGTCGTTAGCAAAATCGGTCGGATCTTGATGGACGAGATATCGAAAACGAAATCGAGATGACGAAAACCACTTGGAGGGTTAAAGTTTTGCATTTTTTACGTAGCTTTATTTGCAGTCAGTTACGTTTATGAACTCTTATACAGAGGGTTCGGACACGAATCGTTCAAAAGAATGATTTTGATGAGCTGTAAAAAAATTGTATGCTACGAAAGAATTTTATTTTCACAACAGTTAAATAGTTAAAGTATAACTTATCGTCTGCTAACTCAGAGTTTTGTTAACTTTCAAAATGGCGCTTTTAAATAAGCAATGGATGGAAGGCTATGTTTCCTCTCTTTCCGAAGAGAATTATGCTTATTCAATTATTCAAAAACGTAAGTCATGGTTTTTCGATATCTAAAGGTACGATAAGTAATATTAATGAGAAAGGATAAAACGTAAAAGTGGAAAAATACTTCCAAAAAAGAAAAAATCTCTGAGAATATTTGTAAGGTAAGATCTTTAATTTTAAAAGAGAATCCGCCAAGTCAAAGGACTAGAGCAAAGTGAACGTGAGAACTTTCTCTAAGAGATTTATGATTGTTGCCGGTTTTGCATATAATGGAAAATTAAAAGTAAAAAGAGGGGAAAATGTAAAAATAATCTCCCACATATTACCAAGACCCTATTTTATCCTCAATATTCAAAAAAGAAATACCATATCTTTACCCACAGTGCCAACAATCAGTAGAACTGCATCAGGGTAAAGCAAGCAGCCACACATCTAAATCGACTATTAAATTCTTGGAAAAATGGAACAAGAAACTGGTATCAAGTCAATACCCTTTACTGATATTCCTGCTGAATCTCCAGATGTTTCACCCATGGACTTTAGTGCTTTTGGACTTTTAAAAAGGGTATTATCGAAACGCCGATCGAAAACCATTCAAGGACTGGAAAACTGTGGAACAAGAATGGGACAAAATACCACTGTCGATACTACAAAAGTCATTATTATCATGGAAATTAAGGTGTAGAAAGATAGTTAACAATAAGGGCTATTAAATGGAACATTTAAAACACAAAAATTTGATGTAAAAAATTTAGCTTCAGTCCATTAAAATCGTTCAAAAAATGTCCGAACAGCCTCTGTAATACATATTTTTGAAGATGCGAGATTAATCCTCATTTTTGATTCTACAAAAAACTTGATTTTTTAAATCAAAATATGTTATCGTAATCTATTTTTCGTAACATGTTCAGATAAATATTTCAAATCTTTACTCAGGCCGCAAAGAAGGAAAGCTTTATCCTTTGAGCTTCGTTGTTCTTATTATTCGTTGTTCTCGGCATAACTTCGTTACACACAAAGAGAAGAAATAAAAAAGAAAAGCTTTTAAGCCGATTTAACGCGCTAGGTAATTATATCCCTCATTATTCCAACTGACTTTGTTTTCATTATTTTCTGTCCATTTAAACTTCTAATGAAGTCCTGGTTCTCTTCAAGCAGTCTATTTACGTTACAGAAAAAGATTCGTAAACAACTAGAACATTTCTCGAAAGTTGAGATACTTGAGGAGAAAGAGAAAAAACACGGCCCAGAGAAAATAAATTGATTTATCCTCTTAAAAGCAAAGATAACTTGTTCTCTGTAAGAAAGAATTATTTTCCTTTTTCTATTGATCCGAATTAGTTCTTCAGAACCACTGGAGGTATTCGGATGTTTTCATTTAACTAAATGAGAAAAGCATGTTTGTACAGGTGCCTCTAGCTTTTAAGTCCTATGAAATGGATTTCACTCACGTGTTTCTAAAGGAAATTTTAGAAAATAAGTAAATGCCCTACCATTTGTAAATGTCATCAGGAGTTTTAATTTGTTGATATTGTAAATGGGTGATGTGATTACCATTTTGTTCTCGTCCGTACAAGCAGGGACGACGACACAACGCGTAGACGTTCATAGAGGGGGCTCCTAGTTTATCTTTTTACTTTTTGGTAAAAATCTACTTCAAGATCTGAATTTTTAGCAGAAATCGAAGGAGGAATACTTTATGAAGAAGCAGATATAATCAGCTAAGTTATACCTTCTCTAGTTCCAGAGATAATTGAGTTTTGATATATTTCCTCCCTTGTTCTTCAATTCTAATTTGTTTGTAAGATACAAGTTTATTTTTATCTTGCTTAAGATTCTTTTAAGTTAAATACTTCATAGTTCTGACAATACATATCTTTTTTTTAACTTAACCCCCTAAATAGCAGTTTTAAGAAAAATTTCTTTCCTAAAATCCCTCCATTAAACGATATACAGATTCCCTAAATAGTGCTACATAAGTAGCCATTTTATTTTCAACCCTTCTATCGTTTCGAAAGTAGCGTCCGTACGTCATTCGACCACCTCTTTTCTCCCTTGCAAGTAACACACTTACTGGCCAATCAGTGACCAGAAAGATAAGAACCCCTTCCCCGTGTTCTTTCTCTCCTGCCGAGAAACTTAACTGGATTAACTTCTTAGGTCTTTTCCCTCTCACTATTATTTTTTTAAGTCGTGTTACGTAGTACCTTGTTTACTTAACATACTGTAACATTTTTGCACTACATAGTGGTATAAATATATCGAATGTTGTGTATTCTTAATTTTGTACTGCTTATTGAATTATTGTGAAAAACTAAATTATTTATAGGACTCGTACTTCTAAAAAATAGTGAATCAGTTTATTCTTATAATCCATCGTATACATTTTATTATATCTATGATTTTATACATAATAGTGTCATAGTGGAAAACAAATATTTAATGGTGTCATAATTCTTTAAAAAAATTATTTATTGAATATTTGTGATTTTAAAAAATTGTATTCATGCAGTGAAACTTAACGCATTTTTATTCTTGTCCATTGTATTTTTTAAAAATTCATATGATTTTGTTCAGATATAATTACAGCTTTAAATAAGTGTTTACATGTGCTCTAAGCTGCTGTAAAAACATCTTTCTTTTAAAATAATCTTTGCTTTAACTTTGGTTCAGGGAAAGTTAAAATAATAAAAAAAGATTGTTGAAGGCGAAACAGGTGCAAGGAAAGTGATTCAGTCACTCCATGCTTATCTCTTAAGCATTTATTATGTTTTCTTCTGTTCGCTGTTCTTAGAACCCCCTTTATCTTTGAAAAACCAAATTTTTATCAACATTTAAATGAACATGGAATTTGTCAGTGACACCCTCGAGCCCTCTCTGACAGCAGTTAATTCTTCCTACAACTGAGGCGGAGCAACTCTATCAATTCCATGACTTCTTTGGTAGAGACACAAAGTGGAGAGTTTTCCTTTCATCAAGATCTCCCTCGGAAGACCTAGCAGAACTGGGACGCATCATTAACTCAATTACACCATCTAGGCACTATATCACAAAATCATCAAGAAACGTATGCAACTCAATTTTACAAAAAGACAAGACCATTACAAAATAATGGAATTGTCGTTGTAACGGAGATGTTGAAAAGCTACTGGAATGTATAAACAGTAGTTGCGTTTTAAATGATTTAATCCAATCCAGAAAACCTACAGTTAGAACACCAAGTCAAAAATATTTGGATTACCGAAAGAAACAGAAGATGAAGAGATAGTCGCATCTACATAGTCGCATGAAGATAAAATTCATTGCATAGTGTCGTTACCAGCCCCACAATTCAAGCACTTAAAATCAAGGAGAAATATCAGCATTGGATGGTCAACATAAAATGTTAAAGAACATTTTAATATCAAGAGGTGCTATAGGTGCCAAATGTATGGCCACACTAAAAACAATTGCCATACTCACAAAATATATTGTGCTCATTGTTCTGGTCCATATAAAACAGTTGAATGCAAAAGCCAATCTCAAATGCACCAACTGTTGGGAGCAAGTGGAAAAATATGGAGCCAATATAAACAGGGCTCACTCTGCAGCAGATGTTATATGTCCCTGCTATCAAGAAGTCAAAATATTCAAAAAGACTATATCCTATTAAAATGTCACACCACACATCAACTCAATTCATAAGTACACAAATTCGTCCCACATTGACACATTCGTTCAAATAAACCTAAGAAAAGCAAGAGCTCCAACAAGCCAACTATTGTTTATGACAGAGAAATACGAACCAGATGTGAATCTGGTACAAGAGTCATATGTAAAGGAAAATAAAATATACCCGGTTCGTGGATACACTGGATCTCGAAAAATAAAAAAGCAGGGATTATAATAACAAATAGAAATCTGCATCCAGCTATTATTACAATTAACTATAACACGGTGGATAAAATTGAAAATATTAACGGGTCTAAGGGTCTTTTCAGCTTACTCATCACCTCAAGACGACCTTAACGTAACTCTTCAAAAACTCAGCGAATATGCTAGGAAAGGTGGAAATGAATATTTTTTAATTGGCGGTGATTTAAATGCTCATAGTATCAACTGGGGTACGACTACCAAAACTCTAGAGGGTCAGAACTACTGGAATTCAAACACGAACATAAACTACAGATCCTTAACGATCCCAGATCACCTTCGAAATTTAACAACATGAATGTGGACATTACTTTGGTGTCTCACCCAGAATCAGCGAATCAGTGCTGCTGGGAAGTACTGGATGAGGAAACACTGAATGACCACATGCACGTCAGAATAGTTATCTCATCGGTAAGAAAATCATCGACGTACACCAGGTACAAAACAGCCTTTGGAGGACACAAAAAATTCGAACTCAACTTCGAAAAGGATGCAGCCCGAATATATAGAGACATAGCCAAATACTCAGAGCCAGAAACATTGGACAAAACTGAGGACTTGCAAAACTCTATCACCACAGCCTGCAATAGGGCATTCAGGAAAAAGAAATTATCCTACAATAATACCAAACATGTTTGGTGGAACCAGGAGCTACAGATCAGAAAGAAAAAGCACAAGCTAGAGAAATGTATGCACAGAAAAGAGCTCAACTCGTAAAATACGTAAATAAAGCCAAAAAGGAAGCTTGGAGAAAATTCTGTACAGATGCTGGTTCTCCTTATGGTAAACAGTACCAAGGCTGTTTTTCGGAAAGGAACAATACCAGATGAAATTTTCAATAGCAGGTGACGGAAACGCAGGTTCTGTCAAAGAACTCGCGGGTAAAATTCTGGAATCACTTCACCCGTGTAACAACTGCAACAGTATAACGGTTGAAGATTTCTCTAATGCGCCAGGGACCCAGACTTCTCCAAAGACGAGGTCAATAGAACTGTCAATTATCTCCCGAAAGGCAAAGCACCTGGATATGATGGTATAGATAATCTCGTGTTGCAAATTATCAATAACAAATTTACAGAACTTCTATTTGCTTTCTTCAATGTCTAAATCTTGCGACCTTTTCTAAGCCCCTAGAAATTGGAATTATCATTCTTTTCCACAAATAAGGAAGAAAACACGATAAAATAAAATCATATCGACCAATTACTCTTCCAACTTTGGGTAAAGCTTTGAAGAGATTGCTTTACAAAGGTTAACTTATTATCAAGTTGAAAACAAAGAAAGACATGCACTCCAGTTTGGATTCAAGGAGGACTCATCTGTTGACAATGCTCTATAAACTTTGCTAAATAAAATTAATGAAGAGAAAAAGAAAAAATTGCATGTCTCTGTAGTATCGGTTGATATTGAGGGGGCCATTCGACAATCTTCACTATAATATCATCAAAAACAGATTGATGAAATCTAAATGCCCTTCCAATATTAAAAATACTCTTGCTAAAGTACTTGAGGACAGAAAAATCATGCTCATGACAAACGAGGGTCCGGCATTAAAGGAACAAGGGAAAGGCTGTCCACAGGGATGCAGCGGACCAGTGCTGTGGAATATCGTGGCCGATGAAGCATTACATCTACCATGACCTGAAGGAGTCCACATGCAAGCATTTGTTGACGACTTTGCCTTTATAATCGCGGCAAGATCAGAGCTCAAATTAGGTGAGCTAGCCACAAATGCACTGGACCTGTTAAAAACCTGGACAGATCAGCAAGGTCTGAACGTGTCCGAAGAAAAAATTAAGTACGCCCTCCTTAGTAATCTTTCGAGAGAACCTTCCATCTACTGGAATAAAAGAAGAATAAAACGAACATGTACTTTAAAATACATTACTTACATTAGGCGAGAAGCTAAATCGGGCGGCTCATGTAGACTTTAGGACAAAAAGCTATGTTCCAATATCAAATGCTACAAAGAATAGCTGGAACGAGATGGGCAATAGGACAGAAATTTCGAAAGCTGCTGTACAAAACAGTGACAGAAAGAATGTTGAGTCATGGTGCAGTGGTCTGGTGTCATAACCCAACTCAACGAACTATAAGAAAGCTTAATGGGATACAACGAAAATTTCTGATCTCAATTAGTTCAAGGCAGTTACAGAACAGCACCCACTTTGTCCCTTCAAACAATTGCGGGAATTCCACCACTACATCTTTCACTTCAAAAATAAGCTGTGTGCATCAAAATGAGAATGAGAATAAGTACAAAGCTTGGAAATGCAAATTAGGACAAAGATGACTACGAAGAAAGGGCATTAGATTGGTCTGTGCATCCAGCTAAAACTCTTTCTTATAACAGAATAAACCCAGCAGTGGGAGTACCTCACTCCGGTATAAGATACTTCACCGATGGCTCCAAAATGGAAAATAGAGTGGGAAATGCTTTTGTTCTATGCAAGAAGGGGGTATAACCCAGCAATGGTTCACGAGAATGCAGGACAACTCCGTTTTCTAGGCAGAGCTGTATGGGATTTTAGCAGCTATAAATGCAGCAGAAGCAAGAGCAGACAAAAATGTAAAAAATCTGGTCAGACAACCGAGCTGGTCTCCTGACACTTAGAAATCCCAAAACGCCGAGTCCACTGGCACGAAGAATACAATATTTATTAAATAACAACAAGGAAATTTGTATAGGCTGGATTAAAGCCCATGCGGGTCATAAAGGAAACGAAGAAGCAGATAGGTTAGCAAAAGAGGCAACCATAACGGAGTGCATTGATGAAGGGGTGAAATGGCCCAGAAGTCATTGCAGGAGGAAAACCACTAGCTGGCTACTTGGTGCGTGGCAGAAAGAATGGGATGGAGAAACAGGTAGGACGGTGCGTGATGTGTTGCCAAGAGTGTCACTAAAATCGGCAAGTTGGACCAGGGAAGAGACACTCTTCTTCACAGGACATGGCCCGTTTCCATTCTATCTAACGAGGTTTAAAAAAATCAATTCAGAAAATTGCTCCTGTGGTGAAATCGGCACACCTACATTACATTACAGTCTGCCCCCTTACAGCATCATGGCATATGAGGACGCCTGCCGACCACCTTAAAATCGCATGGCTCAGGAACATTGTAATACCAAGGGCTCGAGGGTCAAAATTATTAACATGGTGAGATTCATTGAGAATCATCAGGACTTGATTATCCAGAGACTGGAAAACCTACTTTTTTTCTTCTTGCATGTTTATATATATATAGTGTAACTTAGTATGAGAATATAGATGTAATTACTGTATAGATGTAATAATGTATAAAAGTAATGTGCTCTAAATTCGGGATAGACATGTCACCTCGATGTCATGCTCTATTCATCCCAACCACATTCATTTAAACTGGTACAGTTTCTCACGACACTAGGCACGGGAATGTGTATTGGTTAGTCCACTAGCAAACCTATCTTCTCAAATATTGGTTAAGTTTGAAAATAAGTGAATTGTTTGCATTTTCTATCCGATTTGGCTATATTTCAGATTGAGTTTAATGTTTTAGGTGTGGAATAATTATAATTGATCTGTGTGAAATTTTTTTTAATTTATAAATATACTTAAACAATAAATTAAACTACCCATATCAAAGCACATATAGCAACCTGAGTGCAAGAACTAGGTTAACTCAATTTTTTTATTTTTTAGGTAAAGGAAAAACAGTTTTTCGCCAATCCTAGTTTCTTAAGAACCTACATTTTTCTCCAGCCGATAGATAGAGGCTTAAGTGGTCAAAAGAGTTTCCTAGTGCTTGCATTAAATACTGTTCGCGAACTCAGCTTTACTAATTTAAATATAAATGAAAATACATCATTTTCAAGTTACCTAATCTTTGCATTCATGTGACGATATAATAGTTTTATAGTATATAGGGATGGTAGGTATTTAATTAACGTCGCACTGTAGCAACACAACGATAATATATAGGAATGCCAGAGAGGAGGTTAAATGGAGTTTGCGAAAATGAAGAAGTTTGCGAAATCCTTAACACTCTTGGCGGTTTATCTTCGCGTCGAAAATTTTCCTATAGTGGCCAGCCTCTGGTGCAAAAACTTGTTACAAACTGTCACCAGTTCTGGGCAAGGAACAACTTGTTTTTCTTACTTGGATCTTCATTCTTTCTTGGAGTAATAGGACAGTTTTGTTTCGACTAGATATCTCGTCCTCAGCATAATAGTCCTGATCTTGGACGAGGTATCTCCTCGATACACTTGGAGGATTAAGCTAAGGGCGAGCGATGTTGCAGATTGCTTGTTGAGGGTGGAGATGCTGCATAGTGGCCCCACTCGATTGACACACCCATGAAGGAATGTGGTGGTTGTTTATACTTTCTGAGATATGACAACCAGACGGTTGTTTGAAGGCCGATATGTACGTCTTAAAAAACGTTGAAGCTTAATAGAGCTTACACCATCCTAATTTCATTTGTATATAACCAGGAAATATGTGTGCCCAATAAATAAATTTAACCCTCTAAAGAGCTCACATGCATATACTCGTTCTGCCACCTGCAGTATTCCCTGAATGACTTCTAACTAGTTTTAACTATTGACCAATAGAATTTTTCCTTTCAACCAATAGATGTGGTTATTTAGTCACAATATGTGCAATGCATACACTACACTGCACGGAAATCACTTGAGGCTTTAGAGCAGTGGTCGCCAAAGTGGTCAATATAACATTGATGTCTCATGTTTTTGTCGACCCTTAACATTGTACGGGTAATATTTAATTCGGTTAACTTGGATACCCCAATACTGAATGACAACGCAATTAAGAATGAATATAGAATTCCGTGGCGATTTAAGGCTGAAACTTACTCATTTTGAACCCCACATTGCTAATTTTGTCAAGAGCCACAAAGCACATCCTCTACATTGACAACGTTTGTAAATTGTATACTAAGTTAAAAAGTCTTATTTTCACATATATAAGGAAGATTGTATTTTGTTATATAAATTAAATTTTATATTTTATGTATTATTTATCCTTTCCATCAAATATGTAATGTGAAGAAGGACGTCAAAAACAAAAACGTATCCCTTTTACGGTAAGCAAATATAATAATATATACTATATTTTATACTTACAATAAACACGTCTTTTTTGCTTGTCCTATTATAATTATGTAATAGTAAAATATAAGGGGTCAAGAAACTCTTGAGGGGTCGACGGTCAAAGAAGTTTGGCGACCACTGCCTTAAAGGGTTAGAATGAAGTTAGTCTTTTGCTGATGAAGCTAACCAGTTCAGCGCTAGGTAGTGAGGAACTCAATTCGATCAATTCCTGAGGGGTCTCAAAAATACTAAAAAGAAACCCTCCAATTGGCTTCGACGAGATATCTCGTTTTTCAAGATCTGACCAATTTTACCAATGGCAAAATATCTCAAGATATTGTCTATTTCATTATGATGACACGATAGAGATCTGGTCAGTTTTGCTAATGACGAGTTACCTATTCGAGACACCCAACAGAAAGGTCAAGAAACACCTCTCAATATATTACTGAATTTAAAGGTTATACAAAGGGATTAAAGTAAAACAATTTACTACTACTTTTTTAAATTTTTGTTTTGCAAATTACATCTTAACCTCCAAGTGGTTTCAACGAGATATCTCGTTCATCAAGATCTGACCAATTTTGCTAATGACGAGATATCTCGTTATCAAGAAATTGCCGGTTTTGTGATAACGAGATCAAGAACTGGTCAGTTATCTTCTTTTGACGCGATATCTCGGCTATCAAGACATGGCCAGTTTTGCTAATGACGAGATTCTTCATCGGGTCAACATTTTAAAAGTACAAATAATTGTGTAAGTTCTTTAAATAATTTAAGGATAAAAATATTTAATATATTTCTCAATCTCATTCACGACAAGCCCCTTGGAGGATTGTATTTTTCTCAACCTTTCACACGAAAGGTCTGAAAATGTAATTTATTTCCTTCCTGTTAGACGAAATATTAGACTAAATGCTAAAGTACACTTTACAAATTCTTGAAAATCGTTGCTTTCTTTAAGTATGCAACTCGATATTTTACAATTATCTCAAACAACACACTGTTTACTTTACCCAAGGCGAAAACTAACCGTGTCACCTTTACTTTTGAGTAAACTCTGTTCTCTCGTTCATATATGCAGTACACACAACACGTAAGAGTAGTCAACGAAAATGTTTGCTTGTTTAGTCGCCTGTGTTTAATTGTAGTTGATATTACGTGGGCTAGTTGTGAACAGTTCTAAATGGTTTGGTACAAAAGCGAATCTAGACTTTTTGCGACCTGGGGTAAATGATGCTGATGCAACACTGTCCAAAACAAAATTTACGAAATTTAAAATGCAGATAAAGTATGTCATTTAAATATTGATGATACAATATACTAATTAGTACCATAGTATTTTAGGTAATAAATTTTTGTTCACGATATGAATTTTTATTGCAATTAATTCAGGACAGAAGCAAGGAAATGTCCCTGTCTGGCTCCAAACTTTTATGAGAAAATAATTTCATTGCTTTTCTTGTTCTCTGAATAGTAAGTAATACGATTGCAGTGTGCTACATGAAAGATTGACTCTGACCAATTCAAGTGGTTTCGGCGAGATATCTCGTCTATCAAGATCGGAATAATTTTTCGAACGACGAGATATCTCTTCAAAATATTGCCGATTTTTCAATGACGAGGTCACGATCTGGTCAGTTTTCTTCTAATGACGAGATATCTCGTCCATCAAGACCTGGTCAGTTTTGCTAATGACTCTTCGTCGAGACAACCACCAGGATGGCTAAGCATTGTATTCAAGATGAACTTCATGAAAACATTCCATTTTTACATTCATCACACTGGAAAATATTTCTGGAACTAGGACGGGCCTAAAATTATAAAACATTTTTCCGTGGAAAAGCACAAAACGTTTTAATGTTTCTGAAATTCCGCCCCTTTTGACATTGGCATTCGGGGCAACAGCCCCTGTCGCCCCTCCTTAACTACGCCTCTTGTTTGGTACTAGCTGGTGACTAAGTAGTTGTTTTAATAATTCTAAAAGCTCTTATCTCGAAGTTGGGTATAGGGACCTTGGGGTAGTATGAATATAACGATTATAGCTCCAACAAATATCTGGCGTTAGTACGTATACTTATTTGATAGGACATACCACATCTTTGAATTAAACGCAAGTTTAATCCGTTCCTTCATAGGACAATATTGGGTACTTTGCGACTGGATCAAAACAAGAATATGAAAAACAAGAAAATTTATTTTTAAGGGGGAGTGGTTGGTGTTTTATTTTAATTATATCTATTAAGCTTTATTTAATCATTGATTTACTTCCGTTTCTGTAGAAATTAGCATTTGTAATGGATCGATACAAAATTAATACGTCGGAGTAATTAATTATCCTTAAATAAATCAATTTAAGGATAACACTACAAGTAGCAAAAAGCTTGTAAGTCTTGGATTATTTTTTAAAGAAAGTTTTGAATGCTTTTAACCTTACTTGCTTTTCTATTGAACTACATATATTTGTTTACGTTCTTTATATTTTATAGGAGGTGGCAGTAGGTTTTATTTTACTGTAGGCTGTAACACTATATTGAACAATGAATAGAAACCTAAAGGAAAGATCTCATATCCCTGGAATCAAACATATAACCATCAGAACAGTAACCAAGCGCCCATCCATTTAGTTATAGCGCATCACAGAGAATAGGCACTAGGTGTTCTTTTTAAGGGTAAAGGCAATTTATAGTGATCCTTCTCGCGGCCCGCGTGTTTTCTTATGTCGTTTTTAGTTTAGGTTTCAGCACTACCTTGAAGAGCAAAAGTGGAATTCACTACAAAACTGTCCACTAGGTTGAAAACTATCAATTTATGACGATTCCTTCGCGCTTGTTTTCTTATCTCGTTTCAGTTAAAGTTTCATCAATACCCTGTAGAACAATAGTGGAACCGACTAGAAAGCTGCCCACTAGGTTGAAACGTTGGGCAATTTATGGTGATTCCCTCACGCCTGTTTTATCTCGTTTTTCTCTCGGGTTAGGTTTCAGCAACTCTGAAGAATAATAGTGGAACTGACTAGAAAACTGTCCACTAGGTTGAAACCAAGTCTACTGCTACAATACTACTAACTCAATACTCCCCTTTGGACTTTTACTTCATTTTATTTTACGTAGAATGTTTAAGAAAATGAATTATTAAACTAAGTCTTAAGAGCTTAAGATTTGTTTATGAAAATTTTGGTAAGTAGAAAGGGGGAGTTATAAGTACAAAAATAGCCTAGTTTCTTACCACCATCATACGTTTTAATACCCTGTAATTCCTTCCGTAAAGAACTAGGGAAAGCTACTTTTTGACTACGTGGTAAGAAGCTTAAGGTAGCGGCACTATTATAAGTTCGGATTTATTTATGAAATGCTCTAGATAAAAAAGATACGAAATACCGGATGTATAGAGGGGCTGTCAGGGGGAATCTGAGACAAAACGAATTGAACACCTGTCAGAGCATCTCATAATTTGATCTGCGAGAAAGGATTTCAGCAACATGTCACTTTCAATAAGTTCTCTGATCACATCTAACCTTCCGACAGGATCTAAGAAACCACATATCATTTTTTGAGGCTCGATTCACCAAATTTGGGTTTTGTTTTTTGAGGTACCTTGGAATTTTCTTTAAATTTTTATTTGTTCGGTTGTTGTTTGTGCGAGTGGATTTCTTGTGTTGTTTTATTCTATAGGAGTCAGTGAAAAGTTGACAAAAGGTTTCAATGCTAAATGTTTGTTTTATTTATGGAGATTGTTTACGGTGAATGAAATTCGCGTTTGAGTCTGTTGGAAGTAGTGTTTGAAAGTTACCGGCATTCTCAGTACCGGTTAATTACCGACGGAAACATCTGAATATCGGTATGTATCGGGTTTTTGCTCTATTTTCTGTAACGGGAGGAACCGCTGGGTATGATCATAGCACATAAGGGATATTTTCTTTTTTTTTGGAAAAAAACGTTTTTTGTGTATTTTCACATAATTTTATTTTTTAAGGTAATAACAACATGGTGTGCCAAATGTCAAGTCGAAATTGACCCAGTTATATGTCATCAACAGACACGCACAGATGTAGAATTTGGAACGTGTGCCTCTTCACAAAGATGAAAATTGTATTGAGCCGATGTACAGTATGTCATCAAGAGATGGTGATTCAAAATAATCACGCTGTACGCACTGGTACATAGCAGATTAGCAGGGAAATACTACAAGTACTGAATATGCTTCCTTGAACTGTGTTGAGACTTGAAACGAGTCTTTATCGGAACTTTTTTTGCACGTGGTTGGCATAATATCTATCAAATAGAAGGATTGATTGATTTGAAATTTTTAAAGCCATGTCGAGCAAACATCGTATTATCTCTTAAAGAACCAGAACAGCGATATGTTATGTTTTTATATTTTTATAGCAAAACCCTCGGCCAATTTTTGAGCTAAATCGATGGTTTTGTATTTGACAAGTCACCATTTCGTCAAATATTTTTTTTAAAGTTTCTGGTTCATCAAATGATAGGCTACATGCGTATGAAGTAAAACACCGTTCAATTTTTGTTAGAAATCACTTGGAGTTGAGAAATCATGCCAACTAGCGACCACAGAACTTCGCGCTGCTTCATGATAGAAAAGCGTTAGCAGGCATCATAAAGTTTAAAATTATTGGATTGTATAGTTTCGTCAATAAAATTCTCAAAAGAGGTAGTTTTAGGGCAAAAAGGAGAACCCCTTAAATAGAGTACTAGTTCCGTTCTATTACATTCAATGAAAAAATTCAAATGTGTAAGGGGATAACGTAATTTATTATCTCAATACTTAGTTAATATCATCCAAACAGAAAATTACACAAAAGGCATAATCCCATATCCAAGATATCTTTCTACTTAAGAGTATCAAAATATTTTATATAATACATTTATTAACTGTCTTTTGTAGCCGTAAATAAATAGAGATAGAAAATTTTCATTTGTGATGAGAGGTAACAGTTTCAAAGACTGTGTTATGATTCTAATTTAACAAAGCATAGAGGCGAGAAAAATAGAACTGCTATTTATTCGTGCATCGTTCATAGACTAAATTCAAAGGCATCATTCGAGAGAGAATAACTTTTTCCCATAAATTCATATGCATAAAATTTGTCTTGATATCAAATTACGCACACCACACTGATTTTATTTCTACTGAGAAAATGAGTTTTCGGTATACAATTTTTAACATAGCTCCTTTAAAAAAAATTATTTCTGAAGTACTAATTATTTTAACACAATTTGATTTTACTTTGTCGTTATTTATTTATTAACTTATTTTTTATTATAATTTATTTCTCTAGCATCAATTTGAATGAATATTGGGATGCATTTTATTATCAATGCTATAATTTTACATGATCTGCAGATATTTTCCTCAGTTTGAGGTTATTGCTAATAAATTTGGTTAGCAGTCCTGTAACAACTGTAAACAAGGCCTCCCTTCACCAAATATCGTTGAATATCCGATGAACAGTGAAGGCATAGGACGAGTGAAAGATGCTCTTACTTACTGACCTATTTGGATCAAATTGAAAGATTTCCTTGGTGAGGAATAAGTTAAAATTATTCAGTGCTTCGTATCTGATTTTACTCACCTAATGATTCAAAATCAATTCAGGTAGTTAATTAACGTCGCACTGGAGCAATACAACGGGCTACTGGCGACATTCCGGGATCAATCCCCAAGCCAAAGATCCGAGGACAGCACCACATTCATTTTGAACCACGTTTAGATGACGAAGAAATCAGTTCAGGAAACTTCCCAAGTAAAAATTTTGGATTGCATGCTAATTCTTCGCTTCAAGTTGATAAGAGTTTTATAAAGGGATTTGCGAAGTTATGAATACTTTTGATTGCATAATTTCATTTTCTTTACACGCGTTCGAAAAGAATCTTTGATATCAATATTTCCATTTTTCACTCAACGTAAACATTTAAAATACTTAAAAAAGCATAATTTTAATTTTACTATGGATTAATTTTATATAAAGCGGATAGGCAAGCACGCATTGATGTTGAAGTCAAACATACTGTTTATGATATGACAGTCAAAATTATCTTATTCGTAATTTGGTTAGAGGTGTTTCAACATATATCGGTTATAGAATCTGATTGGCTAGAGTTCGTGTTACGATGGCAACAGCTGTTGAAGAACTTTAAGTGTCCAACTTTTGTTGACAGGAACGAATATAATTAAAAAACTATTAAATTTCAATGAATACAAAATGTAAAAAATTCAGGCCTCTTGTGTTTCATGTGCCTTTGTTTTGTTTTGGACCATTTCTGTAACAATATCTAGATAATAAATAAATTCTAGTCTAACTTCATTATTACTAATTTTGATGAGTTTAACAAGCAATATTACGTCAAAATCAACCTTATATCATCAAACCTAAGGACAAGTAAGGCAACTAAGAAAGGTGGGTTAGCTCTTTGAAATATTTTAGATCATTGTTAAAATTCTTTCAAAATATAAAAGAACTATGAAAATACTTAAATGAAATCTTAACCAAGTTTTATATTATAGCGTTTGACTAAGTTTAAATTGCATTTCTTTACAAAGTACATATATTTCTTAAATATTAAAAGTTGAATTGTACGTAATTTTAAATGTACCGAAAATTAATACTAGGGAAAACGATCTCAAGAACACAATTTCTAGAACGAAATTTGTCGTTATTCAAAAACAATATCTTTTCCTTGTTCCTTTTGATTAAAAACAATCTTTTAATCTAAACGAAACTCATCTTTAATTTTAGAACACGGTTGAGAATTTCGATTCGTTAAAAATAGCTCCTTCGTTATCTGCAGAAAAAACATAAAATAATTTTTTAGCCCTCGATATCACTCTTTTAATATCGATATCACTTCAAGTAATTTTAATCAATGCGAAATTTATATGACACTCAATCCCAGGTTCACAATCAAAAGAATAGTTTAAATTTTAAATTTCAGCATTATAATGAAAAGGAAGTATCAAATCGTGTAGACTGCTTAGAATCTCACGGCACAGAGTATCGCTTTTTTTTTTCATACGTTTTATCATGATCAATTCGACTTTGAAAAATAAAATTTCGTGGTATATCCATTCACGTATTATCGGTTTTTAGTTAAGAAAGATATAGAGATGGTGTGTGAGCGCCTTCTTGCTACGAGGCTCTTCCCATTTTGGACGAAGTTTCCTTTATGGTCTCACCCTATACTGTAGAAGGTCATCAGATGATTACCGTATTTTCTTTCTTCTTTATTACTAGCCATCCCGTGTCTTATGGTGGTTTCCATCTACTGGGAATAGCGTGACAGCTTCTAATAAGAGCTTCAACAACAGTACCCCGGTTCCAGAAAGTTTTATTTTATGCTGATTGCGTTGTTCTCAATCTTGTAAAGCTTTGTACTATACGTTAGACCGGGGAGGTAATGATTATTTTGATGAGATAGTTTCAGGAAAGAATTGAAATTAGAATGGACGGGGGGAAATGCGATTGGGATAAAGAATAAATGTTCAACTAGGTATATTTTATTCACTGAATCTACCGTTTTCTAGATTTGCAGACTGTAATTACTAAACTGTGTCAGAAATAATTAAGTGTCTTGACACAAGCGTTGTCTTGAAAATCCGAACCTCGTACCATTGGAAAATTAGTTGGTGGGTTTTTTGGCGCAATAGCCGTATTTGGCCAAACTGCGTCAAGACAAAATGTATTTCTGTACCTTGGTAAAAAAAGGGCCAATGTCCATTGTGCTGTTTTTGGCGACAGCTGATTTACTAATTTTTATTACTTTAATTTTCAGTTCAGCAAACAAAAAATACCTTAAAATGCCTTGATACTTTCATAATGTATGGACAGGAGAGCATTTTCACTTTTTGTATTATAACTTTCATTGCCTTTATGTGGTTTGTGAACATAACTCAAAATCAACGAATTTAGATATTGGCCCTCTTTCTACCAAGGTACAGATTTAATATTCGGTATTTCTTACACATAATCATAAATCTAAAAATCAAATGTAAAATACAGCACATTTCGAGTCCAAATTTAAATTATTATTTTTTAATTAACGTCACAGTGGAGCAACACAAAGGGCTATTAGCGACGGTTTGGGATCAAACCCGAAGGGAAAGATCGAGGACAACATCACGTAATTTTGAACCACGGTCAGATGACGAGGTCACACCTGAGCTGGCATCCCACTCTCTAACTGCCACACCACGCCATCGTGAGGACTTAAATATAAATTAAGTCAAACTATAAAAATCTAATACAGTTTATAAAACCAATGAATACGTTTGTATGCTACGGATCCACCATGAGTCCTAGACTAGAATTAGAAATTCCAAACCGGATTAGTCTATGATTGTTCAATATTGAGCATTCTATCAAAATATGTTACTGATAAAATGGCGTTGCAAAGTTAACATCATGAAGCAGGTTCTTCGCACAAAAATGTCTGTAAAAAATATACAAAGCATGGTCAGTTTTATATGATGATTCCTATTCAGATTTGTTTTATGAAATGGATTTATTGACGGATGCAGGATATGAAGTTTATTTTGAGTTTTTTATCACATATTGTCTTCCACATCAATTTTGTTGCTTATTTTAAACATTGTTCTCATCTTGCACTAGGTAGGTCCCGAAGGGAAAGATTCGAGGACAACACCCCGTAATTTTGAACCACGGTCAGATGACGTCTTGCATTAGGACTTATGGATTCAAAATCATTGTCGCGCTTTTTGCAGCCTTGTTTGCGTGCTCGCGTTACCTGGGTTACCCACATATGTCCAAGGATCCAACACAATAAAATCTCAAATTGCCTTTCTTTTAACACAAAAGGTATTTGTACTGCTTTTAGTATTAATGAGTGACTTTTAATTGCAAGGACTTTTAATTGTTAAAGAATCCGTCGAGCTTTTCGAGTCAGAACATATCCATTCGTTAAAATACACTCATGTCCAAAATTATCTTTACATGCATAAAATCACGGATTTCTCAGAAACTGTGAATTATAATTTTATGAATTTGTGTGAAATGATATATAACATCATAACACATAAATACAAAGGAAACAATTTAAGAGCACTGCATATGATATAAAACTGCAGCATGAAACAATAAAAATGGCAATAATATGTGACAAGGAGAATTCAGAAAAACAAGAATAACTCAGAAAAAAAATTAAGGCTTATGAATTTAATATGGAATGTGATCTCCCCTGACGTGTACACACATATCACAACGTGTTTTAATGCTGGCAATAATGTTGTTAACCACAGTTTGGGGAATTAAGTTTCACTCTTCCAGCAATGCGGTCTTCAGGGCATTTATATCTCTAGGAGGAGGATGTCTCCGTGCAACTGCCTTTTCAAGGTAGCCCCATAAGTTCTCTATCGGGTTCAGATGAGGAGATTTTGCTGGCCACAGTATTCGCTCAATGGCTTCACTTTCAAGGAATTCGTCAACGAGGTTTGCTCGATGTGGGCGAGCATTATCGTCCATAAATAAAATGTCAGATCCATAAGCACCTCTGAAAAGTCTTACATACGGTTCTAAGACATCATCCCGATATCTCTGGCCGGTCACAGATCCGCTGTTGAAAACGTGTAGGGGAGTACGTCCATCGATCATTATTCCTCCCCATACCATCACACCTGCCCACACTACGGAAACGGTCACGTTCCATAACGCTCGAAGGAAGATTTCGCGTTCCTGACTCCCTCCAGATGTAAACATTTTAGAATCAGATGTTAAACTAAACCTCGACTCATCAGTAAAGAGAACATGGGTCCATTGGTGTTCACTCCAGTTCTGATGTTCTTTGCACCAATTAAAGCGATCCCTCTTTTGTTGTGAAGCCAGTGAAACACATACCCCTGCTTTCTGTCATAAAGGCCTTTTTCACTAAGCCTTCTGTATACATTTTGCCGTGTTACAACAGTTCCAGTGGCGGCTGCAACCTCTGAACTTAACTGCCAAGCAGTAGACTTCCTGTTACAACGGGCAGTTATTGCCAGATATCGATCTTGAGAAGCATTTGTTATTCGTTTACGACCTTTTCCAGGCCTCCTTACAACAGTTCCAGAGTTCTGAAATGTTTCCGTAGCGTAGAGACTGTCTGTCTTGAAATATTCACACATCTCGCTGCTTCCATGATTGTCTGTCCTGCTTCTAAACGGCAGATAATTCGTCACTTCAGATTCTTCCAAACGATACTTCGGAGCCATAACAAACCGTTTTGAGTCCTTACACACTGAAATCAAACGCTGTATTGCAGAAATTCACTCAGATATTCGCTTTGCGCAAAGCGCTTGATTCACCGTCGGATGAAGGTGAATCAATTTCTGATATGCCTTGATTTGCATATCAGAAACCGTTGGATCACTTTTGATTAGATAATGCTAATTAGGCTTGTTTTTCACACATTCCCTGCAAAAATGGATTACATCGATTGAATATTTCATGGAATATCATTATTTTTGAATACGTAAAGATAAATTTGGACATGAGTGTAGGACACATGCGTGTCTTTTCAACTTTTACGGATCGTAATAAGCAGTTTTTCGAATTCAACGAAAAGAACTTTAACGCAATAAAATCAACTTTTACCAAATAAAAATATCAACATTCTGTTGCGATCGAAGAGGCTGGTTTGAAAAATTATGCAAATTCTTTCCGGTGCTTTTGAGTACTGTTTTTGAATCGACTAATATTTTTAAATTGTATTTTAGTTGCGAAATTCGGTATTTGGTAAATCAATCTTAGCATCGCGATATATTTACTCTACTGTATCCTTTTCACCAAGGGTTGCCAGCTGAACGCATTTAGTGCTAAATTTGACGAAAAACGTGGATTCTTTTTGTGTTTTAAGCCTCTCTAGAATGACAGTTAATTATTAATAAATATATATTTACTTTTTATATATATTTGGGAAAAGGATACAAAATTTTAGAAAACAAAATTCTTCATTTATTTTTTCAAGAACATACAAATCTCAAACTAATCTGAAATCTATTATTCTCTCGTAGATTATTGAAGAAAAACGGTATTTTAGTGAATTTTATCACTAAATCAGTAAAAACAGAAGACTAATTAGCAGTTAGGTTTGCATATTTTTTCACTGAATCCAGGAATTAATTATTTCTTAATAATTAAATTTGAGACAATTAAATCAATAAACTCGTCCAAATAATTAGTTTTATAATTTTTTTAATGCAAGTCTGACGAAAAATTACTGCTTGAAATTTTTCATCAATGCCAGAAGCGTTGTCTCTCCATAAAGCAGCCAAAGCGAATTTCGCGGCGATATCAAAATTGTGAAAACAAAAATATAAATTATTTCACCATTTTATTACATTGGTTTCACATTTACATGTACTCTCAGAAAGTACTCCAATTGTACAAACATTTTAAGAGTTCTGGATCATTAGAGTTTTATCACTCAAAACTAACGAGAACATTTGACTTGAAAATCATTGTCCAGGAGGATGTTTTCATATCATAGCATCTCTAATACTGCCGAGTAAGGGTTGATTCAAATATAATCATATCTCGAACGCAACGTTAACTAAAATAAGTTACATACGCTTTAAATTCATTGTGCCGATTGCAACGTTAACTAAAATGAATTCCATACTCTTCAGGTTCATTATCGGTCTAGACGGAACACGCGGTAAAGCACTGTATGCATTCCTTATGGACTGTTGTGATATCCGTTTAACTGCAGAAATAGTTGTATTCTCCCGTCAGAGGTCACTGTTGAAGGAAAGTTTTCAAGAGAGGAAATTGGAAAGGAGCTTAATTTTCCAATTGCCTTGTAAATGCCAATTACCTTGTGAATGCCATACTCTCATTGGTTACTCCACATTATAACTGTATCGATGTCTCTTTCAGGAATGCAAGGATTCCAATTCCAAGGTGTCCGACTTATTTGAGTCTCCATTGGTTGGCCAACCTAAAAGGCTAGCGATAAAAAATGAGAAAATGCAAACAATCAGGGCAACGAAATAAAAAGTTTCGATAAAATAGAATATCATTAGCGTACAAACACCATGACATAATTGGGGAATTATTACTCTCCCACGATTTCCCAAGTTCGGCAGCACGTATAAACTTTAAGCTGGCAGAGAACACAGAATTAAACCATATCCACTTGGGTAGATGACCTTGGGGTGTCCATTTCAAGAAGAGTAGTAAGACCGCCAGGGAATTATGCGTGGCGATCGCCATAGTTGATGATTTGTTTCAACAACTCGCTAGTTTTTCAGGCATCGAGGGACAAACTCCGAGCCACTAAAGTTGCAAATGTAAGAAGGCATTATTTGCGTATAACGTATATGAACGAAGACTAGACTCATTCAAAACCCCGTTACTCAAATGCCATCTCGCCGGAGCCAAACAACACAGGGTGTTACAGCATATTTGACCTCACTATTTGTTCTTGAAGTAAGGGAGGGAACGGTTGAAAGAGTGACATATCTGCAACCGGAGTTCAAATCTCGATCCAGCCAAAGACCGCCGTGTACGTAAGGGCTGGTGCACGGTAAATCTGTCGTGGCCATGTGGTAAAAATTGGCGTGGTGTGGTAGTTTTGAGAGTGGGGTGCCAGCTCAGGTGTTGACCTCGTCATCTGACAGTGGTTCAAAATTACGATATGTGGATCTTGAATCTTGCACTTCGGGATGGACCGTTGCCCGTTGTGTTGCTCCAGTAAAAAATTAATTCAACTACCTACCTTCCTTCCTTGAAGTATGGGTTTAAAGCATGTACTTACAGTTTAAAATTTGTTTTAAATGAAAGCGAATTTCATTCGTAATATTCTTATGTGACATTTTAGAATTAAGTGTCTAATTGTTATACGCCCCTTTGCTCTCTGAGGTTCATATGCATAGTTATTTTCACCTTTCAGCCTGCAGTCTTCATTACATGATTAATTCTAACCAGTTTCGGCCTTTCGAGGTCGGTAGGTAGTTTATTAACGTCGCACTGGAGCAACACAACTTGCTATTGGTGAAGGTGCGGAATCAATCCAGAAGGGAAAGATCAAAAGACACCGCCTCGTAATTTCGAACCACGATCAGATGACGAGAACACCTAGCTAGCAGCCCACTCTCCAAACTTCCACGTCTCGTCAACGTGAGGACATTTGAGGCGACGAGAGATTAAACGTGCAACAGTCCCCACGTACACGACGCTCTTTGGTTGGATCGAGTTTCGAACTCGCAACCCTCCGGTTACTAATCCGCTACTCTTCCAACCTGGTTACCCTGGACCAAAAGAATGTGTCCAAAGAATTTATTTCCAAGGAATATAGGAATATGATCTTCCAAGGGATTCTATTCGAAAGAAAGGACCGATAGAATAAACGCTGATAAAAAGAATCCAGGGATTCTTCCAACCAATTGATGAGGTTATTTAGTCATTAAGTGCCTTGTGGGTAAAAGCAATACTACACTACTGGGAAATCTCGTGAAGGTCAGAGTGTTAAGCATAAAATAGTCAATCAAGAAATGATGTGTTATTTACCCAATAAAGTTTATACCAAAAGATGGCGTAAACACGCACCGTTCTCCTGTTCAAATGCATAAAAAATTAAGGTGCATTACATTTCAAATTGCGTGAACATAGACTCGAATGGTTATAAAATAAGGTTAGTAAAGCAGCAACACTTCAAGAACTAAAAGTAGAAAATCGCTTAAAATAACTACTTATCGCTTTTGTTTCGTTTCGATACGGGACTGTCACGTGAAAACTGTCAAAGCATACTGTAGAGTTTCCTTAAGACAGGTGAGTAAAAAAATCGAAAGTTAATGTTACATCAGGAAGGCTGACTCGTCATTCAAAGCAACTCACTTTCTTAATGTACCTGAAAAATCTTTTAGTAAGTTTGACAGCTTCTAGCATAGAGTGACGAGTATTGTTGAAGGCACGTAGCACCCCTCAAGGCGTACTTATTCTAAGTGGTGCTTATAGATTGTGTTATTAAACTGCTGCCTTTACTGAGGTATCTTCTCTTCTAATTATCTAGTATCAAACGTATAAGTTTACGACGTGATTAATGTTTACTTCTAAGAAATAACAAAGGGGAAATGAGTAACAAGTTGCGAAAAGGTCAAAACTATACGTATAATTCGTGGCCGCGGTAGCCCAGTTGGAAGGGCAACGGATTACAACCGGAGGGGTGTGAGTTCGAAACTCGGTCCAGCCAAAGACCGTCGTGTACACGGGGGCTGGTGCACGTTAAATCTATTATGGCCTCAAATGTCCTCACGTTGGCGTACTGTGGAAGTTTGGAGGGTGGAGTGCCAGCTCAGGTGTGACCTCGTCATCTGACCGTGGTTCAAAATTACGAGGCGTTGTCCTTAGGTAGGTAGGTTGTTAATTAACGTCACATTGAAACAACACACCGGGCTATCGGCGACGGTCCGGGATTTTTCCCTTCGGGATTGATGCCGGACCGTCGCCAATAGCCCGGTGTGTTGCTCCAGTGTAACGTTAATTAACAACCTACCTACCTAAGTATAATTCAAAAAGTATTGGTAATGACGCTATACGAAAGGAAGAAGAAAACAAAATGTTTGTTAACCCTCGGTGGTTGTCTAGACAAGGTATCTCGTGTTAGCAAACTGCCCAGATCTTGATGGACGAGATGCCTATTCATGAGAAGAAAACTGACCAGGTCAAGATCTCGTCGTCATCAAAAAATCGGCAATATCTTGATGTCTAGATATCTCGTCGTTAGTAAAATTGGTGAGATTTTGATGGACGAGATATCTCGTGATTAGAAAAATTGGTCAGATCTTGATTGACGAGATATCTCGTCGAAGCCACATGGAGGGTTAAAGACCAAGACAAAAATCTTACAGCACTGAATCAATTTATCTGATGTACTGAAACCTGTTTCGATTTTAAATATTATAAAAAATACTGTTTCTAAAAGAATTCTTGCTTTTTGAGGGGATTTTTTTTTGCTAGAATTACCGCTTTTGGGGGATTTTGCATGGATGAAACAATCCAATCAAATAATTCCGAACTTTCTACATTTATTATCATTTTAGATTTCACAAAAAGGTTTTTAATCATTTTCATGACGAATCACGCCCACTAAGCCCCTCTATCACGACGGAGTGCGAAGTTGGCATGCTTTTTCAACTTTAAGTGATTTTAAACATAAAAAAGGAAACGGCGGTTTACTTCATGCACATGTAGTTATCATTTGATGAACCAGAAATGTTTTTAAAAAATATTCGAGGAAATGGTGCGTTGTCAAATCCAAATAATCGATCTGGCTCAAAAAGTTAAAAGGATGTTTGCTCGACATGATGTAAAAATTTCAAGTCGATCAATCCAATAGTTTGATAGATATTATGCCAACCATTCGCGATAAAGCTGTTCAGAGAGAAACGTGTTTGAAGTTGCAGTATTATGTAACGGAAGTATATTAAGTTATATTTCCATGCTGATGATTCTTTAAGCGATAATAGGATGTTTGCTCGACATGCTGTAAAAAGTTCAAGTCGATCAATCCTTTAATTTTATAGATATTATGCCAACTACTTGCAAAAAAAGTTCCGATAAAAACTCCTTTCAAGTCTACAGTTCAAGGAAGCATATTCAGTACTTGTAGAATTTCCCTACTAATCTGCTGTGCACCAGTTCCATACAGTGTGATTATATTTTATGACAAATTCTGTTGTGACAAATCAATGTAAATCGGCTTTATAGAATTTACATATAAAGGGGCCCTCCTCCCTACTTTATAAAGGGGCCCTCTCCAAATTCTACATCTGCTCGCCGAATATGTTAATGGCTTATAATCATGCCAATTTTCTAATTTTTTATTTGAAATTTGGCACAGACCCTAAAGAATAAAATTATATGAAAAATAAAAAAAAAATTTGGCCGAAAAAAGAAAGACGACCCTTAATAACGGTAGCTTGTGCATAAGTTAAATTGATAAGCCATAACAAATATTGAGTGTTTCACTATAGATTGAAAGTTTGGCTTCTAGATTCACCAGGCGCTCCGCATTTCGATTGTGTTTCAAGAACTTATTTAGTTTGATTATATTAGTTTGATTTACATATATTAAGTTATTAACAATCATCTCTGAATGGCATAACACTTTGCACACAGAAGTGTCGTAAATGATACTTTGAAAAGATATGATTTACATAACCAAAATATCTACAATTTTATTAGGAATAATTCTCTCTCATTGGGTGTATAGATAGGACATTTTTTACTTAATTTAACTAGCAATTTAAATATCTACAGCTTTTATTAGCAATAATTTAAACCATACCTTTAGATAGGACATTATTTACTTAAATACCAACGTAAATATCAATAATTTTCGTCAGCAATATTATAAGTGATGTTATTGATAAGCACGATTTATGAAAATTTAAATACACTGCTGGCCACCGTAAATGCAACACCCTGAAGGAAGCATGCAAATAATATGAAATTTACAACATGCATTAATGGAGGTGAGATATGCAAATGATTAGAATTTCAGCGCAGACGCACATCACGCGCGCCTGTGGCGCCACTTCAAAGCGCTATTTAAGGCTTGGAGATTTCGACGATTTCAAGTACGGCAATTGTGTTTTTTTGTGGTTTTTTCAAAAAAAACCCGATCAATTATGCCTCGTAGAAAACAGCGATCATCTTTTGATCAAGTATCCGAGTTCGACAGAGGAAGGATAGTGGCCTACCGAGATTGTGGATTATCTTTCAGGGAAATCGGTAGTCGTGTTGGACGAAACCAAACAGCTGTAATGCGGATATGTGATCGTTGGATGCAGGAGGGTACGACGGACCGACGTGTTCGATCGCATCCACCTCAGTGCACCACTTCACGTGATGACAGGCATATTGTGCGTATGGCAGTGACGGATCGCTCAGCCACATCACGAACCATAGCACAGCACATTCAGTCTGTACCGCATCATCCAGTGTCTGCGCGTACCATTCGACGCCGTTTACAGCAGAGTGGTCTGTCCGCAAGACGTCCATTGCTTCGTCTACCCTTGACGCAGAACCACAGACGTTTCCGCCGCCAATGGTGCGATGAAAGAAGGATGTGGACGGCAGAATGGAATGAAATTGTCTTTACTGACGAGTCACGCTTCTGTCTGCAACACCACGATGGTCGGATTCGAGTCTGGAGACACCGTGGAGAGAGGATGCTGAACAGCTGCGTTATGCACCGCCACACTGGTCCTGTACCGGGTATTATGGTATGGGGCGGTATTGGATATCACTCTCGCACTCCTCTAGTACGCATTGCCGGTACTTTAAACAGCCAGCGCTACATCTCCGAGGTGTTGGAGCCAGTTGTCCTTCCTTACCTTCAGGGCTTGCCCACAGCCATATTTCAACAGGATAATGCGCGACCACACGTGGCACGCATTGTCCAAGGGTTCGTCAATCGCCAGATTGGATTGCTTCCCTGGCCAGCTCGCTCTCCGGATCTTTCGCCGATAGAAAACATGTGGTCCATGGTTGCTCAACGATTGACCCAGAATACATCCCCAGCTGCCACACCAGATCAACTTTGGCAACGTGTGGAAGCTGCTTGGTCTGCTGTACCCCAAGAACACATCCAAAGTCTCTTTGAATCAATGCCGAGGCGTGTGGTAGCGGTGATCTCCAACAATGGCGGCTACTCTGGCTACTGATTTTGGCAGGAACCACACTTCACAGAAGTCTATAAATTTAATCATTTGATACTTGGTCAACATGTTATCTACAAAAAAAATTTTGTTGTGATATCTCTTGTCTTTCTTGGTGTTGCAATTTGGGTGGCCAGCAGTGTAAAATAATTTCATTGATAATAGTGACTAAAACGTTTAAATTGGAAGAACGTGCTTAAAAGTCCGAAAATAGCAGGTCGTTTAACCCTCCAAGTGGTTTCGACGAAATATCTCGTCCATCAAAATTTGAACAATTTTGCTAATGATGAGATATCTCGTCGTCAAGATACTGCTGGTTTTTTATAATGGCGATATCAAGATCTGGTCACTTTTCTTCTAATGACGAGATATCTCGTCCATCACGATCTGGTCAGTTGTGCTAATGACGAGATACGTCGAGACAACCACCAGGAGAGTTAAGAGTTTCATTTAAAGCATTAATTTTTTAAAGTACTTCAGTATCATATGTATAGTTTAATCGTAGCCTCTGTAGGGCCACGGTGGCCCAGTTGGAAGAGCAATGGATTAGCAATCCGAGGGTTGCTAGTTCGAAACTAGGTACAGTAAAGACCGTCTTGTGCACGGGGGCTCGCACGTTAAATCTGTCGTGGCCTTAAATGTCCTCACGTTGGCGTGGTGTGGAAGTTAGTAGAGTGGGATGCGAGCTCAGGTATTGTCTCGTCATCTGACCGTGGTTCAAAATTACGAGGCGTTATCCTTCGGGATTGATCCCTTACATTAGCCAATAGCCCGTTGTGTTGCACCGTGCGACGTTAATTAACTAACTACCGTAGCCACTGTAGTTATTTATTTTGGAAATTTCTGAATGAATTTCTATTAACTAAGTTTTAGCAATTGAGTTAAAACAAGATTTGTAAGTAGGAAAGTATAGAAATAATTTAAATATATTAGTTTTTACACTAAAAATTCTTAATATAGATCTTAGAAAAACTTATTAATACAACCCTATAGTTATACATATAGATATGTAAGGAAAGAGAAATATATTGGGAAAGATATAAATTTACATTAAATTCGCATTGACTTTATTTATATCCTCTTAAGAATCTCCGTTCAATAAAATAGAAAAATGGTTTCATAAATAATATGAAGATGATTCATTTCATAAAAGAATGCTGCCATCATTCCTGAGGTTCCTTTTTACATACCAGAATAAAACTCCTTATACTTAAGTACAGTATATTGTTGAATGAGACCTCCACATTGAGTGTATTTTTAAATTATGCGAGAAAATGCATGAATTTGCTATCCATTTTTCACGAATACGATCGAATAAATTAAGTATACTTTCCATGCAATAAATGACATGGTAAAATTTTATTTCAATTGGTTAAGTTTTTGTTAAGTTTTGCATGTATTGTAATCTTAATGTGTTACCGCACTTCTGTTTTTGGAAGTTGTCTTCTCACTTTTCATGAGACATTTAATTAAAACGTGTAGAAAGAGCGTGCTTGAGGTAGTTGTATAAATATATTACATTTCTTCAGAGCAGACTAACTAACCATTTATTATAGTGCAGAATGGTCGTTAAATCGTTTATTAATTACTTTTTATTTAAAAATTAGGGACTATTAAGTTTTTATAGTTACATAAGTGCTTCCGCCATCCAATAATTTTTGCATTTTGGGTAAATACTCGAGTTTTTCCTTTAGTTTACTGCTACTCTCGATTTAGATTTATTGTTTTCGTTCGGGTCAGTTAAAAATTCAATCTAACATTCATTAAAGCTTCGAAAATCATAATAATTAATATTGTTGTAACGTCTTAAAATACCTGCACTTTTGTCATCTGTACTGATGATAATTTTTAAGTTTAATTATTTATTTTCGCTTCAATTTTGATTCCTAATACACTGGCGTGCAAAACTTAAGGAATGCCATTATGTTTAAAGTTTACAACCTCAAGATTAAATAAAATAGCCTGTGGCGGATTGCATAATCGAGAATATTCAGTAGAAAGCTGGTGCATATTGAAATTTTGGAATAGTGGCGCAGGTATAACAGGAATGGGTTCTGCTATAGCAAGAACTCATCCGCTTCATTCTCTGCAAAGTCTGCATCAGTGTCCGAGGTGGTAATACAGCTTATAAAAGACCGCCTCTACTTTTTTTAAGTTTCCATGGTTAGCATTTTGCTCCAGGGCACCCAGTGCAGTTCATCACTTCAGTTCAAAGACTTTTTCCCAGTTCACTTCTTTTCTTGTTATTTTTTGTTTTTACTTATAAGTTCGGTATCTCCCGACGTGCATTTTGTATCATTTTCCTATACCCAGGCCACATCACAGAAAGTATTAGCTTACTGATCTTTAAGTATTGCACGCTAGTGTATAATGAGAACCTAGATTTATATCAAGCTCAACTTCTTGTTTGTGAAACAAGTGCTTTGTGAAAGATGCGAATTTATTGAGTGTCGGCATTTTTTAATAAGATAACTAATGGCGTAAGTTATATAACAATTGTAATTAAATTAATCATTTCTATTACAATGATCATACAATAACTGATACAGGGATCATCGTTCATATATATAGCTCATCAGCTGGTGATGAAACAATCGGCAACTTTGCAATTGTACAACTGGGGATAAAACTAAAGGTAAAGGAAATTTTGGAACTCCTAATGTTACATTAGTTTCAGTTAATTTAAAAGAGTTTTTCAATAATCTTCCCCTATCAGGATCATATTTTTTAATGTTACTATAAAATAATATTTTGTATTTAACCCGCTGATGCGTTTACACGCATATGCAATTTAGTCTTCTCTGCATGACTTCTAACACGTGACCTTATTAACCAATAGACTCCATTCTATTACTCTTTTAACCCTATGAGAGGCATTTTCTGTTTAGCTGCATACAGGTGGGGGTAGTGTTTCCTGTAAGTATTCTGAATGTGACGTCAGTTGGCTTATTTTTCGAATACGCTTTCCGCACTTCGCCAATAAAAATTCCAAGGAATGAATTCTGAATTGAAAAGTGTGAGAGTTGATTTGTCAACACCCCAATTATATTAAACGCCAAACGTCGCCGTAACGGCGAGGAAATGCATTTTAAAGCAACCCTGATGTGTATCATGTGAGAGCATTTGGACAGCAGAAGTAAAATCTCCTCAGACAGTTTTGGTTTGTTTACACTAAAAATACATTATGTATGTTATGGGGTAAAAGCAATGGTATACTACTCGCAAATCTCGTGACGCTCAGAGGGTTAATGCAATTTTTTGTATGCAATTACATAATTTTTAGTATTATTGATCGGTTTTCATACTTGATGGCATGGATGAAATAAGCAGATCATAGAATATTACACTCTAAAATATTTAAAACATTCTATAGTGCGATTATTACGAATTTATTTCTATAGTTCTGTTGACAGCTTTCAACAGCAACTATTTAGTGTAGCTTTGTTAGGTTTGCGTGTGGGGATTATGTTTTGGATATGAGCCATGTCGAAAAACAAAATGATCTTTTCATAAACAGACTTGGTTGTCTGGCATCTAATATTGAACTAAGAATTTTTCCTTGAAGTATGTATAGGGCCTTTGAGCGACATTTTATTACCTTGATATATTTTTGATCTTCCAAAGCTGAAAACAGACATACAAAACAAAAGTTATTTGCTGTTGGGAGATGGTCTTAATAGGCATTTCAATCGTGGCTTCCTGGGTTCGTAATTCTCCATGAAATTAGATTTTAAAATGCGTCTCATATGGGAGGGGTTTTTAATGCAAACAAACCAGACGGAATGGGAAGATTTTACGCCTTTTACTCAATACTCCATATACTACATATCGGGGTTGCCTTAAAGTGTAGTTACTCGCCGTTTTGGCAACGTTTGGCGTTTAATCTAATTGGTGTTGACCAATCAACTATCATATCATTACCACTACGCCAAATCTGCAAAATTGACGTTTCTACAAAAACGCTTTCAGTTTTGATGTTTCGGGAAAAATCGAATTACAACTCGAAGGTTATTTTCTCATGAAAATCGGCATTTCCACTAAGAATTGAGATCATTCCTGGCTTTGTCATAGTATAAAACATGAAATGGTGACTCAAAAAATGCAGTTAGGTGAAAATCGCCAAAATGTAGATTGGCACTTTTGGCGTGGTAGCAACGATATGTCAATTCAGAGTTCATTCTTTGGAATTTTTATTGACAAAGTGCTGAGATCTTATTCAAAAAACAAGTCCGTCATCTGACCGTGGTTCGAAATTTCGAGATGTCCTCGGATCTTTACCTTAAGGATTGATCCCGGATCGTCGCCAATAGCCTGTTGTGTTGCTCCAGTGCGACGTAAATTAAACTACGTACCTGAAATTACTGGAATTAAAGCTTTTAAAACGATAGCTTCTTCCATACGTATTTATGTATACATAGAAGGATTGAGTACAATGGATATAAGGGGCATTTCTGCCAAGCGTAACGTAGGTGGCGGTAGTGTTCTGCGAAGCGTGTTTCCTGTACGTATTTCGAACGTGACGTCAGTTGGTTTGTTTTTCGAATGCGATTTCAGCATGTCGTCGAAAAAATTCCATATGATAGTTAATTAGGCAACACCAATTAACCCCAAACGGCTCTATAAACCGAATTTTAAGGTACTCCCAATTATCATACGAGAGCATTTGGATAGCGGAACTAGAATCTTCACATTCCGTCTGGTTTGTTTGTTTACACAGAAAATCCCTCTCATGCCTATGCATTGATTAATAAAACAAATATTTGATTAAAAAAATTTAAACTTAAATGTTTGCATATTGCGAAAGATAAAATTTACAAACTACCAATAGTAATACTTGAAAAGTAATATCTAAATAAGCAAATGAAGCCATGTGGTTTGGTTTGTCCTGTATTCCGAACCACTACCACCATCCATGTCTACACTGAATTCGAGCCCATAGCCTGCCGAGAACTCATTGTGGGATATAACACTTTTAGTACGTAGTAAAGAATTACAAAATAACATTTCCAAAATATTTTATCTCATTCCTTATTTTAGGTTAATATCGTTTTCATGAATATTCCCTGCATGGAATTCCCCTTCAATCCTCCTTTTTTTAGCTATTTGAGAAATAGCTGTTGTCCTGTGTTGAGTTAGGAGAGGTACATAAGAAACTACTCGTAAAGTAACGGACTGTACGCGTAAGATAAATGTGCAGTAGCGAAAAGGTTAACCTCAGGCCAGCAGACCAGATACAGTCCTCTGGACAGTTTTACCCGACCCGCAGACCAAGCATGGCCCACCGAACAAGTTTACCCTGACCGCAGATCGGATAGTGCCCACCCAACATATTTACACAGCAAGAAGACCAGATACGTCCCTCCAAATATTTTTATCTGGCCTGCAGACTAGATACGGTGTCGTTTCACAAAAAGCTATGTTGAAATTCGTGCAAGCAGATCTTCATACATTTTTGATTAAGATTAGAATCGTTGAAAGCACTCTGTGTAATTTGTTTGCCTTATTTCTTAATTTAACATGATTGGTGCGAATGCCCTGTTTATGAAATTCCGTTTAATTCTTTCTTTATTTTTAGATTGATTAATAGTTTGACTTAGGATAACAGTAAAGTTTATTTATGGTCTGGTAACTGCTGACGACAATTAATTGAGTAACTCACACTGAGTGCTTCTAAAAAAGTCCATGTAACGTAATGTACACATTTTAATTACGGATCACTTCGGTTCTTGGAAGCTTCCCTGTCCTTAGTCTTCGTAATTTTTTAAGATTGTTGTAGGATTACGCAAATACAATTAACCCGCATTATGTTTTCCGATACATTAATTGAGAAGCAAACTCAAGTAAGTTCAAAAATAGAGCGTTGTGTTACTGTTTCATGACATATCCTTTCGGCAAGAGCTTTGAATCCATATACATACCAGCATTATAACGCAATCCTACATTTTCTGTATCATAACAGGATCTCTTATGACGAAATATGTTCTCCAGAGTTTCGAAAGGTAGTAATTGAATCCAGGGAGCAACAAAGGATCATTCCCAAAAAGAAATCCATTTTCCTCTAAAGAACTCCATTTTAGAGGACGTATCGATCTCACGCTACTCGCATTTCACCTGGTAAGAGAAACCGATTTTGTTTCTCTCCCAAATAAACAGAAATATTAGCGCTACAGGATCACGGGTGTCAACCCGTATGCTGGTTGGGTTTTATGCCGCAAAGGCCATATTTGGTCAAACTGCGCCAAACACAAGACAGGCAAAGTCAAGCAGTGGACATACACAAGGAAAGTTTTACTGAGACAGAAAAGAGGAAATATACGCAGGGTAAATTACAGAAATCGTACCTGCACAACCTACAGCTCGAAGCTTGCTTGCGCAGTGGCGAAACCCACTGAGTCATTGCGGCCCCGCAAACTCCTAAGGGCCCAAACTCCTTGTTATTAGTTTTAGTTTTATGAAGGTGCAGAGCAATTCACAAACCAGAATAAAACATTACAAACTAGCAACCAAATAAGTTTCTTTTCAAGAATACGTACACTAGGGGGTGTCCCCAGGGATCTTCGCCCTTTAAATGGTCAGATCCTGGTCCCCAAAACATTTGGGATTCATATTACAATATGCAAATATTGGTATAGTGCAAGTCCCGGGAGAAGGCAGTCGACCTTGGGTCAGTTGATTTCTGAATAGGTGTGAAAGCGTGTTAGGAGAAGGGTGCCTGATGTAGAATGTCGATCGACGCAAATGTTTCCCCTCTGTCAACTCGGTATCGACTCTACTTTCGACACCGGAAAATTGGGCTGTCACAAATGGACACAGTGGATTCCAAATCACTGTGGTATATATGACTATGAACAGGCTGACCATTTGCATAAGGCTGGAGCACAGTTGCCTCAACCTAAATCCCCTAACGTAACATCAAGAGGCTTATATGCTCGTCTATAGACTCTCAATCTACAAAGAGATGTTTACACGAAAGTACTGAAATGTTTTATTTGAGAAATAAAGCTTAGAGGAGAATACTTCCTATAAGGGATTCCCTTAAAGCATTCTAGTTTGTCACATTGCGCACTTAGTGACAATTAGTATTCTTGTCTCAATAATTATCCCTAGTTGGCGCCACTGGGTATAGTGGGTAGAATTCCCCTTAAGCAGATGCTAGAGTTGTCTCCTCTGCGTATTGTCACTGACTGAATGCTATACCTATTCCTGGAAGAGCCGCTGTCTAGGAAGTTCTTTGAGAGAGATCATGTCTAATTTCCCTGCTGTTCCTTCTATTGCATTTTAGAAGTGGCTGAAGTCCATCAGCCATCCCCCTCGGTTCGCCACTGACACTGCTAATGATTTGTAGAAACAAAAAAAAAAGAATATATCCGAAAACACACACACATGTAGCAAATGGAGGTTACTATCCCCCTCCCAATAACTATCCCTAGTTGGCGCCACTGGACAAGATTCCCCTTAAGCAGATGCCAGAGTTATCTCCTCTTCGTATTACCACTGAGTGAATGTTATACCTATTCCTGGAAGAGAGCCGCTGTTTAGGAAGTTCCTTGGGCGCGATCACGTCTAATCTCCCTGCTGCCCGTCGGTGGGAATAATAATGTTAAGAGATAGGAGCTCAGGTTTTCTCAGCGTATCACTCACCCGTTTCCAGCTTCTTATTAACCGAGTCTCGTCAAGCGCTCGTTGAGTGTTTGCTAATCGATCATCTTTATTTAGGGTTGGAAGATTCGGGGATAAGCTGGGGACTTATGAGGACATCGCGTAAAATGTATTGCATAGGGAACGGAGAGTTCATATATAATACACGATCGCAGAAATCTTTCGTTCTTATGGAGTTGATGCTTACGTGTGGCACAGCAGGGTGTAAGGGAAATAGGGGAAATAAAGCTGTTCGAAAGTGTATATTAACCCTCACGTGTTTCGACGAGATATCTCGTCCAAGATCTGATCATTTTTGCTAAGGATGAGATATTTCAACGAGACAAAACTGCCCTGTTACTGCAAAGGGGAATGAAGATCCAAGTGGGGAAAACAAATTGTCCCTTGCCCAGAACTAGTGACAGTTTGGAATAGGTTTTTGTATCAAAGGGGTTGAAAATAAACCTCCAGGAGGGTTAAGGAATTTATGAAGCCGTCGTTAATATTAGGAAATAAAGAGACGTATTCCATAAGGAGGCGCTTCAAGAAGTATTTTCTATTGCAAACATGTATGTAAACTTATAATGTAAACTGTACTGTAGTAAATTTTTATGCAAGAAAAATTGTGTTTTTGATGTATATTATTTGTACAAAGATATTTATTTCTTCTCACATGAAATAAACATCTTTTAACCACGATCTGCATGAAACCATACATTTATTTTGTTAAAGAAGGTGTACAAGTACGTTATTTAACAAAACTTTTAACTATGCAACAAAGGATTCGTATATTTTTTAGATATTTAGATTCACACTTAAATACGATATGATTCTTATACATGTGTTTTATACCCCTCATTTTAGTATAAGCCGATTTTTTATTATGAAAGGAAGTTTGGATCCTTTAAAATAAATTTAAAATTATTGAAAAACAATGAATAGCACAACTTATAATCTTAAATAAAAATATATCATGTTTCAGAAAAATACTGAATACCTCTTGTGGAGGTCGACACCTTAAGGATTCAGTACAAAAACATCAGTCTAAAATATTTCTCAGGCTATCAATTAACTATAGCAGTGAAAATTTTACCTGATAAAGTTAGAAATATTTTAACAGTTTAGTTTTTGCGTCAGAGTTTGCTGATGATTTTTCATTCATCCTGTTTATTCAAAACACCTCTGGATTAATTTCGTTACTTTTACCTGGATATACTTTTAGGTAGGCGGGGCTCTTAAACACAAAAATGCTCAAACGGATTACAATTATAAGTCTCTCGCTCTTTAGTTGAAATGATAAATAATTGTGAAAGTTAGCAATCAGATTTGATTTTAAATTTTAACTATACTACAACACAGCATATAATACTACTACAAAACAGGAGTGGTTTTACGTTTTTCACTTGATATAGCTATAACTGTGTGATTTTAGTTTATTTTGTTAACTCTAAATATATTTTATCATATATAATATAAAATATATATAATATACATATAAATATTAATATATAATATACATATAAATATTAATATATAATATACATATAAAATATATATATTTTATTGTAGGGGGTATCGTTTAGACAAAAATATGTTTGTATATTTAATAACTCGTATAAAACGCGTAAAGAAATTAAATATTCAAAATGATAATTTATTTATTAAACATGTATCAAGGAGTTAGAATAAAAGTGAGGTAAGTCACTACTTCACATACGCAAATTACATGTGTTTGCTCGTACTTTTTAGTCATTCGGTTCGGTGAGTGAAATAAAGTGTACCTAGAAGTAAAAAGTTTAAATAGCTAGAATTGTAGAACACATGTTAATTTCTGACATTAATTAACTGTAAACAATCATTTCTGAAAAATTCAGTCATCAGGCTTACACTACTCTCGTTCTAATAATATTGTATAAGTAGAGCGATATAGAAACTGGGAACTATTACTGTCTTGAAATTTTTTTTAAATCAATGGTTCCTCTTTAATAATGAAGGATCGGGGAGAACATTCAAAATGCTAATTAAATCGAGTAATATCGCTACCACTCACAATCTTTTGTGAATACATAATTTTTCCAATCTACAATAATTTTTTTTTGACACTCCGAGAAATTACAAATGATTTTTAAAAAGAATAATGCATTTTATTTTCCATAACGTTATATAGTAATTGCATTTAGCATATTGAGAGATAAAATACACGAATTTGACCGCAGTTACTTTTAGAAGAGGTTCAAAATCTTTCAAACCATTTATATGAGCTGAACAAATAAGTTAACTGAAGTGAAATAATCTGAAATATAATGGGATAGTACTTTAAATTAAAAATATATTTAGATGCATTTTTCCATTGGGTAATTGAAAAACTGTAAAAAGTTCTTGTAGTATTTCACAAATTCCCCTCCTGATATATTCCGGTGAATATATTCGGTGAACTTTACTTATGATGAATTTTTCATCCATCATAAGAATATAAGAAATATTTATTTCAATTTCAATTTATATTGCGCTCATTTTTACGGAATAACTAAAGATGGAAAGGAAGGATTCCAGAAGTATTGGTATTGTTCAATTAACGTCACACTGGAGCAACACAACGGGCTATTGGTGACGGTCCGGGATCAATCCCAAAGGGAAAGATCCGGGGACAACACCACGTAATTTTGAACCACGGTCAGATGACGATTCCAGAAGTAATCCCTTAAATTAACAGTTTTCATTGTGATAGCTAGAATTTAGCTTCAAATTTGATTATATAAAGGAATGTATGCTATTTAATTTATTAATTTAATTTTCTTATTAAAAATCACAATAACATTCCAGTCACTTATTCCAGAAATCGTTGCAGAACTTCGATAGAAAATGTTCTCTCATTGGCATGGTGTGGAAGTTTGGAGAGGGGGTTCCAGTTCAAGTGCTGACCTCGTCATCTGACCGTGGTTCGAAATTACGTGGTGTTATCCTTGGACCTTTCCCTTCGGGACTGATCCCAGATCGTCGCCAATAGCCCTTTATGTTTCTCCAGTGCGACGTTACTTAACTACCTACCAGTCTAATAAAAGATGCTTATGAAAGAAACGCGTGTGTCCGATAGGTAGGCGAACAGCCCGTTTTGTTTCTCTAGTGTGATGCTACTACCTTCCTACCTACAGATAGGTAGGCGAGTTAAAATCATATCGAAATGTCGGATTTATTCCGACGGATTTCAATATATTATTTCTATATTTCCCCTATTTCTTTTTTATTATTATTCACAGCAAACATCAAATGTAAAAATAAAGATTAAATCTTAGAGTAAAGGAAAAGAAAAAACAAACAATAGTTTCCTTAATATTTTGTTTTAAAAGATTTTATGCTTTCGACATGATCTTGTTAACTCGAAACAAACAGTTACAATACATCTATAATTGCTTAAAAGAATCAGTCCCCTTTCGGGAATAGTTATTAATGCGATTAAATTGAAACATTTTAAGAAGCCAAACGTCTTATTAGGTTTAGAGAAATTCAATTTAAATACCTAATGACTAATAACAACGCGCTTTAATATTAATGGAAAGTGACATTTTTTTTAATCAAGCGTAATGTTGTTTGATTCTCTTGAAACGAAATAAAAGACGCATTCTAGTTCGTGGAATAACATGAATGGAATTTCATTTTTATTTCAAATCGCTCCAGAATAAATTTAACGAATCAGTGTTTCCACTCACCAAAGGACGGGATTCCTAAATAAAACAAAATAAATTTGATTACGCGGGGAGATAAAAAGGTAAATTTCGTGACATTTGTCATTTCCAAGAAAAGTGATCATGTCTCAGAATTTCAACTACTCCCACCAGAAAACTGCCAGGGTTGTAGATTTCTGTAGGATTGCCAGATTTGAAGAAAAGGATGCGCCAATTTCGCTTTTGTAAAACGCCCCAAAATTTTTAAGTATTTCGTCAGTAAAAGTTGTACATTTATGCGAATTTTTCAGTGTAAATGAGAAAAAAAGAAAATACCGCTGGGCATAAACTAGTTTGATTTGCCAAATTGTTGCCTTAATTTTCTCCTTAATTATTCGTGTGGCGCAATTAGAGCCAGATTTCATGGATCAGCCATTTGCCACACAAAAATTGACCATGTTGTAAGATAAACAAAACTACACTGCTGGCCACCCAAATTGCAACACCAAGAAAGACAAGAGATATCACAACAAAATTTATTTTGTAGATAACATGTTGACCAAGTATCAAATGATTAAATTTATAGACTTCTGTGAAGTGTGGTTCCTGCCAAAATCAGTAGCCAGAGTAGCCGCCATTGTTGGAGATCACCGCTGCCACACGCCTCGGCATTGATTCAAAGAGACTTTGGATGTGTTCTTGGGGTACAGCAGACCAAGCAGCTTCCACACGTTGCCAAAGTTGATCTGGTGTGGCAGCTGGGGATGTATCCTGGGTCAATCGTTGAGCAACCATGGACCACATGTTTTCTATCGGCGAAAGATCCGGAGAGCGAGCTGGCCAGGGAAGCAATTCAATCTGGCGATTGACGAAGAACCCTTGGACAATGCGTGCCACGTGTGGTCGCGCATTATCCTGTTGAAATATGGCTGTGGGCAAGCCCTGAAGGTAAGGAAGGACAACTGGCTCCAACACCTCGGAGATGTAGCGCTGGCTGTTTAAAGTACCGGCAATGTGTACTAGAGGAGTGCGAGAGTGATATCCAATACCGCCCCATACCATAATACCCGGTGCAGGACCAGTGTGGCGGTGCATAACGCAGCTGTTCAGCATCCTCTCTCCACGGTGTCTCCAGACTCGAATCCGACCATCGTGGTGTTGCAGACAGAAGCGTGACTCGTCAGTAAAGACAATTTCATTCCATTCTGCCGTCCACATCCTTCTTGTTGGGTTTTATCGATTGAAGACAGAGTTTTATACATTAAAAATAAATTTTATTACGTAGCCAAGTCTTATGGTTTAAAAACATACAAGAAGTCTGATCAGATCATGATCCCCACCTTTCTTCACTTTTATACATTCCAAGATTTACATATTCTTCACATTTATGTGCCCCACACGGCACTATAATTGGAGGTTTGAGACCGATTCCAACATGCGGCCCCATCGGTTGTAAAACCTCAGCAGATGTATTACAATTCAACATATATATATACATAAATCTAACAAAATATTTTTCTAATAATATTTTTAAATTTATTTAACAATAAAGGCTTTGTTAAAAAGTCAGCCAAATTATTTTCCGATGAAATATAATTTACGTTAAATAGTTCATCTTTTATTAATTTACGAATAAATTTGTACTTGATATCAATATGTTTAGTTTTCTGATTTTCCTGACTATTTTTTGAAAAATAGATAGCAGATTGATTATCACAATATACTTGGGGTCTTATGTAATCACACAAACTTAATTCATTTATAATTCTACTAAACCAAATAACTTCTTTAGTGCAATCGGTTAGTGCAATAAATTCAGATTCCATTGAGCTAAGAGCTATGCACTTTTGTTTAGAAGATTTCCATGATATTGGGATGTTACCCAAATAAATTAAATAGCCACTGCTTGAATGTCTGTTTGTGAGACCACATCCCCAATTTGCATCAGAAAAAGCAATCAAATTTGAACTTTTTACATTGGAAAGATTAATTTTAAAATCCTTTGTAAGAAAAACATAGTTCATAATATCAACAACGTAAGACCAGTGTTTGTAAGTATAACCATTACAAAACTGAGACATTATATTAACGGCAAATGCAATATCTGGTCTGGATCTATCTGACAAAAACGATAAACATCCTATTAAGGAACGATAGGGAAATTTCCTCATTAAATCATTTTCAATTATTTCTTCCTCTTTAACCTTATCAGGTAAGTTACAACCAATTTTAAAAGGTAAATTCACAAAACTTTTAGGAAGATCTTTGAATTTTGACATTAATTTTTCAATGTAGGTAATTTGATGTAAATAAATCGAATTTTCAATTTCTTGAAAGTTTACGCCTAACAAATATTTAGTTTTACCTAGGACTGTAAGATCCAATTTTTTGTCCAATAATTCGATTACTTCATTTATCAAATGTTCCCTTTTTGAAAACAAAACCATATCATCTACATAAACAATTAAAATTACATCTTTAAATTTGTAGACACAATTACACCAATTTAACTGAGAAAATCCTAATTTAGTTAAAATACCGTCTAATTCCAAATTCCATTCTCTACCACTTTGATGCAGACCATATATAGCCTTTTCCAATAGACATACTTTGTTTTCGGATCCTTTCAGCACAAATCCTTTTGGCTGTTTCATGTATATAGTATCCTTAAGGTGTCCATATAAATATGCACTTTTCACGTCAACTTGACAGTGATACCAACCCAACATAGAAATCAATAGTACAAACAATAATCTAACAATAGAAAAATTCACAACTGGTGAAAAAATATCTTTAAAATCAATGCCGGGTTTTTGCTTAAAACCTTGAGCAACAAGACGAGCTTTATACCTCTTAGGTATATTGTTTTCGTCCATTTTTATGCTGTACACCCACTTACTTCCAATTATGGTTGTATTTGGGGGTGTGTCCACTAATTTCCATACTTGCCTATCCTTCATTATCTGAATTTCTTCATTCATGGCAGTATTCCATTTAATTTTATCCTTACTTGCTTGCGTTTCTTCATAACTTTTGGGGATTTCGACATTGTAACACTGATCATACATGTCGTACATCTGTTGGTCTAAAAAATTAGATTCATCACTAGAAGTAGATGGCACATTAGAAATATCCACATTAGGATGTTCAGTTTCTGGCTTAAAATTGAAATTTACAGGATCAAACCTAATCTTATTTTTAGTACAGTACTTTTTAATATCATTTAAAGATCTCATTCTCAAATTTTCAGGAGAATAATAGTATACATCTATCCTATTGCTTTTATTTCTAGGTTTTTCGATTCTACGCCAATTTGAAATGTTAAGACATTTTAAGTTCTCAGTTTTATCTAAATCTTTAGAATCTAAAACTTGAGTTTCACTTTCCGATTTTACTTTTATATTTTCATTTGATTGATAAATAGGAATATTAGAATTAAGATCGAAAGAAACGTACTCAAAGTTTTTACCAAATAGTACATCAACAGCTTTCTTACTTTCGTCGATATGAACATGGACTGTTTCAACTATTCTCTTCTCGTTTGGGATATATATTCTGTAACCTTTAGTTTTCAAACCATATCCTGTCAAAATACCAAGTTTTGCTCTGGGTTGTAATTTATTTCTCTGTATTTTAGGAATATGAACATATGCCAAAGAGCCAAAAATTCTAAAATGTTTTACTGATGGTTTGAAACCAGTCCATATTTCGTTAGGAGATATACCCTCAGTTAATTTGTGTTCGCATCTATTTTTAGTATGAATAAATGCTAAAAGTGCTTCTGACCAAAATTGTGGTTGTAAACCACTGTCTTGAAGCATAGCTCTGACACAATCCATGGCTGTTCTATTGAACCTTTCTGCAACGCCATTTTGTTCAGGGGTATAAGTTGAAGTTCTTTCGATTTTTATTCCTAGATCATTTAAAAACTTTTTAAATTCTTTGTGGCAAAATTCTAAACCATTGTCAGTTCGGACACATTTTAACTTAACATTTAGCTGTCTTTCAGCTCTAACCAAGTATTTTTTAAAGTAATCAAAAACTTCATTCTTATTTTGAATAATATAAACAGTTACTTTACGTGAAAAATCATCAATAATAGATAAAAAGTATTTGTTTCCACCTAGAGAGTTAACTGGAGCAGGACCCCACAAATCCATATGGATCCTTTCCAAAACATTTTTAGTTTTCCTTTCGTACATATAGTTGCTTTTTAAGGATATTCTAGTGGATTTAGCAATAGCACAAATCTTACAATTTTTATCTATATTTTTACAATTAAGTTTTTCAATTCCTTTTACACAATTAATTTTACTCATATTTTCAATTAAGGGCATGTTAACATGACAAAACCTACGGTGGGCTTTTTCTAGATCTAAACCAGTTACATATGTATAATTTTTAATCTTGGGATAACCTTTCAAGATATACAATTTTCCAATTCTGGGAACAGTAAACAAATATTTATTATAACTATTATAAATAATCATTTTGTTATTTCCCCATTTAATTTGGTTTCCCACAAGATCAATACGAGCACCACTAATTAAATTTCTTCTCATATTAGGCGAGTATAACACATCTTTTAAAGTTATATCATAATTTCTGTTTCTATCTAAAACTGTAAATTGAATATCACCCATACCTAATACTTCCGAGGTGCTGTCCTTGTCTCCGACTAGGATCTTCTGTGGTGGTAGTTTTCTGAATGTCGTAAACATATCACGTTCTTTACAGAAGTGAGCAGTTGCAGCTGAATCAATGAGAAATTCCCTCGGTCTTTCATTTGGAAAATTTGAAACTGCATAGGCACGTTGAAGATCAGTTTTTGGATTGTCCTCCATATAAAATAATTCACCACCAGGTTTCTGCCGATTGCATTTCTTGAAGCACTTCGATTCGTAATGTCCCGACTTTTTGCAGTAGTTGCAGAATGGTCGCGGCCCCTTACGACAAACTGTCGACTTTCTTGGGCTTGAAGGAATTAATTCAGGGTCCAGTACGCATCTGCTGTGATCAGGAGTAGACGCCCGTGTCTCCTTGTATCTAGATGACTTGTTTCTTGTAGCATAAGCATCGGCCACGATACTTAATTTTGTGCCTTCATCTTTCCGCTTCAGCTCGATTCGGCTGGATTCTGTTATTAAATGTTTAGACAAATTGTCTAGCGTGAACTCGTTGTCATCCATCCTGTATAGCAATTGTACCAGATTATCGTATTCGTGAGGCAAATGTCTTATTAGTTGAAAGCAAACTAAAAGGTCTGGGATTTCGAATCCACATTCTTTTATCTGTAACAGCTTCTCATGCACTCGTTTGCAGAAGAGTCCAATGGATTCGTCCTCCGGCTGGTAGCGGATTGAAAAGAACTCGTCCACAAGGCCTGCCAATCGTGCTCTAGATGCTGGTTCAAAGTTGGTCTTTAATATATCCCAGGCTTCCTTACCGTCCTCAGTAGATGAAATCAAGACTTGATATTTTCTGTCTATGCCCTGGTAGATAGTTGTGTATGTCCTCTGCTTCCTATAACGATAGTCTCCTTTTTCTTGTTCTGGAGCATCTTCCAATAATAGAGGTTCCGTTTTAGTGATAAATTCCCAGCAGTTCCGATCCATTAGCAATACCTTCATGTCCGTCTTCCACGTGGCATAGTTGAAATCCGATAACTTCGGGAAGGAAAACATGGACATTTCTTGAATACCCATCATACTGGAAACCGGTAGTGGCAGAATTCAGGTTCAGCTTAAGGTCTGGGGCCCATAACCAATTGTTGGGTTTTATCGATTGAAGACAGAGTTTTATACATTAAAAATAAATTTTATTACGTAGCCAAGTCTTATGGTTTAAAAACATACAAGAAGTCTGATCAGATCATGATCCCCACCTTTCTTCACTTTTATACATTCCAAGATTTACATATTCTTCACATTTATGTGCCCCACACGGCACTATAATTGGAGGTTTGAGACCGATTCCAACACTTCTTTCCTTCGCACCATTGGCGGCGGAAACGTCTGTGGTTCTGCGTCAAGGGTAGACGAAGCAATGGACGTCTTGCGGACAGACCACTCTGCTGTAAACGGCGTCGAATGGTACGCGCAGACACTGGATGATGCGGTACAGACTGAATGTGCTGTGCTATGGTTCGTGATGTGGCTGAGCGATCCGTCACTGCCATACGCACAATATGCCTGTCATCACGTGAAGTGGTGCACTGAGGTGGATGCGATCGAACACGTCGGTCCGTCGTACCCTCCTGCATCCAACGATCACATATCCGCATTACAGTTGTTTGGTTTCGTCCAACACGACTACCGATTTCCCTGAAAGATAATCCACAATCTCGGTAGGCCACTATCCTTCCTCTGTCGAACACGGATACTTGATCAAAAGATGATCGCTGTTTTCTACGAGGCATAATTGATCGTTTTTTTTAAAAAACCACAAGAAAAACACAATTGCCGTACTTGAAATCGTCGAAATCTCCAAGCCTTAAATAGCGCTTTGAAGTGGCGCCACAGGCGCGCGTGATGTGCGTCTGCGCTGAAATTCTAATCATTTGCATATCTCACCTCCGCTAATGCATGTTGTAAATTTCATATTATTTGCATGCTTCCTTCAGGGTGTTGCATTTACGGTGGCCAGCAGTGTATACAAAATTAAAATTTATAATAATTTCTAAAAGGTACGTGCTGACCTCGCGTAAGAAAAGCAAGCAAATAAAAAAAAAATCACGATATACCAACAAAACACTAGCGTCTAGCACATTTAGCATTACAGAAAAACTTCATATCCGTGAGAGGAGTACTAAGCAATTTGTTTTGTGCATTGATAAAAATTGGTAACAGAATATATCCTAAGAAACATGCATAAAATACAAAACTTTTTATGCAGTACAATTTTAAGTTTATACTGATAAGAAGCATAAACTATTGCCATATATGAACCATAAAACACTGTTTAGCTAAACAGAAAACCAAACTCATACCCATGAGAGGAGGATTAAGCAATTTGTGCATTGTTAAAATTTTTAATATAAAATTTTCCAAAGAAGGATATTATAAGTAAATAAAAGATATTTATCCAGTACAGCTGATACGAAGTATAAACTATAGCTTTATATAAATTATAAACTATAGCCATATATAAAAAAATTATAAACTTTAGTCATATATAAAAAATTATAAACTATAGCCAAATATAAATTATTAACTAGTCATATATAAATTATAAACTAAAACATATATAAGCCGTAAAACACTCTATGTTTAGCTTCACCGAAAACCACTCTCATACCCATGAGAGGAAGGTTAAGCAATTTGGTATTGTTAAAAAATTTGTAATAAAAGTTTTCAAATAAAGGATATTATACGTAAAATAAAATATATGAATGCAGTTTATGTTTTTTTATAAGCTTATTCATCTCATGCAAAGCATATCGTAAAAAGCCCCAAAATGCGCCATAAACCCAATTTAAAATTTGGAGTTAAAAGTTAACCTCACCAGGCGTAGTTGCGGCCAATCTTTCAGCTCTGGTTCCCTGCTGCATATATACTTTGTGACTTCAATCGCCTACTACGTCATCAATCGTCACTAAAAATATTCGCAGCCTACTCTATCGAAACTTATAGTACGTGTTGTATCGATAGTTTCTTTTCTATTTAAAACTTGCTGATTCGGAAAGAAAGCAGTGGGAAAGGCTACTTCTGGCGGCCAGCCAACTACTCGTTCAGAAATGATTACAAATCTTCCCTCCCCTTATGACGAGGGAAGAATTTTCAGTGTCATCGACCTTCGATCGATGTCTTATATGTGACCCCATTCTTCTTGTGTCTGTCTTCCGTCCTATCTTCACATTTAATACGACTTAAAAGAACCCCCTCCCTTAAACACCCCCAAGAAACCTTTAAATGAGTTCAGTCTCCTAAGGAAGGGAGAGGTTAATGGATGGTTGATGTTCTCCCTTTGAAAAGTTAAAGTTAATATAGCATAAGAGGTTGGAATGTTTTCTCCATTTAGATTCGTCCGCTCGGTTAACCCTCCTGGTGGTGTTGTCTCTCGACGAGGTATCTCGTCATTAGCAAAAGTGACCCGTTCTTCATGATCGAGATATCTCGTCATTAGGAGACAACTGACCGGGTCTTGATCTCGTCGTCATAAAAAAATTGTCAATATCTTGACGAGATATCTCGTCATTAGTAAAATTGGTCAGATCTTGATGGACGAGATGTCTCTTCGAAACCACTTGGAGGGACAATCTAGAATAGCTAAGTATAATTTTGTGTGAGTTAGCCATTCTAGTTTTATTACGTGTACCGCTGTATCTTTAAGGGAAAAGTAAATCGTCATAAAAAATATATAACATTTTTATAATAACCAGTATTTTAAATATAAATTATTATAATGCAATACTGGTTGAGGGCTCTTTTTATATATGTAAATACACTAAGTAATTTTTCCAATATGAGAATTTTAGTTTTCCTAGACCAGAATGTGGTGATCTGTAGATTGGTGAAGTCCACTAAGTCATAATTTCTTTGCAAGAAGGTTATAAAAAGGCTTGAAAAACGCCCTAAGTAAAGCATAAGGAGTAGAATTTTTTCCTCTTCGTTTTCCCAGAACTAAGTTTTTCCATTGAGTGTGTTTCACTCGTAAGTAGACGATGTATTACAGTCCATATCAAAGTGAATTTAAAAAAGGAGCCCGTGTAATATTCAGTGGACAAAAAAACTATATTTTTACTTACATTACATTACATCTTGATACATGAGTCCGGTGTATTTACACCGATTTCACGATGACTTCTATAAACCAGAGGAGCAATATACATAAAAGGAACATTAGAAAGAGCAGTAATAATCACATTTTCACTATTTTCAATCACAATTTTTCTTTAATTTGAATCACAATTTTTTTTAATCGCAATTTTTCTTTAAGAAAATTCTAAAAATGTTCTCGCCGGTGCGATCGAACATGATATGCTCCAAAGTGTCTTCCTTATCAAAGCAAATAGCCACTTGGAGTTAGCCAGTTGTTCAAGTAGGCCTGAGTTTATATTTTTATTTAATAGAACATAAAATAGGCTGTATGCATTGTTTCAAACTCTTTGGAAATGCAGATAAAATGATAACACACTTTAAGTAATAAAATTGGGTTTTTTAAATCAATCAAATGCAGTTCTGATAGACATAATTAAGAGACAGATTAGTGTCCTGTAAAAACCATTTTCATAATTCTTTAAATTGTTTTTGGTTTTGAAGCAAATGATTCAAGACGCTTTTTACTTACGGTTCTGATTAGAATCGTTGAATGGCACGTTTATTCAGTAATCTATGAAATCGGATATTCATATTCGCAATATCAGAAGGCATAAAACAGATGTAAGCTAGTTTTAAACTCCGGTGGAGAACTGGCGCCAAATTAACAACTTTAAATTTAAAATTAAGCGTTTCGCTGTAGGAGGGTACGGTATAGTATGAGTTCACTATCAGCATTGTTTTATCGATTGAAATATTTCTGAATTTTATGAACGAAAATATAATGTTTCAGAGTATCCGTTTTCAATTATAGTGTAAAGTTTTCTACTTTTACTAACCCTCTGAGCTTCAGCAGATTTCCGAGTAGTGTAGTATTGGTTTTCCCCTCCTCACACTTAATGATACCACATCGATTGGTAGAAAGCCAATTGATTTTGCCCCGCAACACACATAATGACTAAATTACCACATCTATTAGTTGAAAGAATCCATGGATTCTTTCGACCTTTAGAAATATTCTATAGGTTAGAATAGAATCCTGTGGAAAGATTCTATTGGTCTTATCCTTAGAAAATAATTCTTTGGAAATACTCTATAGGTTCTTTCCTCAGAATAGAATACTTTAGATAGATCCTATTGCTCCATTCATTTGATTAGAATCCTTTGGAAATACTCTATTACTTATTTCTATGGAATTGAATACTTTGGGAAGATTAAATTAGTCCTTACCTTAGAATAGAATCTTTTGGAACGATTCTCTTGGTCTAAAAGGTCAGAAGTAGTTAGAAGTCAAGCAACGAAGACTGTAGGTTGAAGAATGGATATATGCGTGTAAATCTCTCGAATGGTTAAATTTCAGTTTTAGCTATCGCGCACAGTTCAAGATAATAACACTAAGAACTACGGTTTTATAATTTGAGACTTCCTACCTAATTAAAGAGTTCTAAAATCCAACCACTGAAAAGTTTAATTGTATCCTAATCATGCATTAGTTGTTATAAATTCGCTATTTTTAAATTGAAAGATCTTTACTTCACTTCAAATGCAAGAAATGTCTAAAATATATTTAAATAAAAAAATCATCAAAACGAACGATCATGGTCTGTGCATAATTTCCTACGAACTCCGAACTCATCTTAGAGGACCCTTCAAACAAAAATCCAATATAATATAGCCCCACCTAAAGCTCTTAATGCATATCGCTTAATGAATAAATATTTTGTTGGTCTTATCAGTCTTCATTACCCTGAAACGTTAATCTATATTCACGTATCTCTAATATTAATTGCAATTATAGCAATTCCTTACCCCTTGCAGTATTTTTTGAATAATAAATATCTAATTAGTATCATCATAACCGGCCAACTTTTCCATCACAATTTGCGCTTTTCAACAATAGTAGTTTTAATGAATATTTGTATACAGTTGCGATGTTGTTTAGGATCTTATACCTTCACTCGAAGATCTAATAAAAATATAGCCCCATCTAAAGCTCTTAATGCATATCGTGTAAGGAAAAAATATCCTGTTGGTCTTACCGCCGTCTTCATTATCCGAATCGAGAATATACTATCCCGTATCTGTATGTGTTGTAATATTTATTGTAATAATAGCAAAATCTTACCCTTTGCCAGTGCTTTCTTCATGAATAAATAACTAATAAGTGTCATCACAAGCGGTCAACTTTTCCATCACAAGTTACGCTTTTCTAACAATCGTAGTTTAAATGCATATTTGTAGACAGTTTAGGATCCCCACACCTTCACTCCGAATACCAGTACCAGTTCAGATTTGTGAAATAAAAGATATATATTTCAAATATATATCCAATGTTTTAGGTGCACCAAACGTATATATTTTTCTCTCCGTTCATTCAATCGCGTTTTTTTAGTCATTGCCTTTGTACTAATAACGCAATGAAAATATCTGTTGCTTTTTGAACAGATTGCACATTTCAGATAAAAACGTTTTCGCATTTACCGGGTTGAGACTTTGACGTCGGGGCCCGTACCATGCTACCGGCGATTCTTCCTCTACTTGAGGTATAGTTTGTAAGAGACTTAACCCTGCGAAATCGCTCCTATATTCCATAAATCTGAGGAAGTACTGGTTTTCATTGTGTAAATTATTGCAAAAGCTTTTAAAAGCGCTTCTAGAATTGATTCATAGGGGTACTTTTGCGAAAATTTGTACTAGGCAAGGGAGCTACTGCAAGAGGCTAGAACCCATTCGCCCCTCCCCAATAATTTT